>JBBBDQ010000412.1:2042500-2642500 GCA_037127315.1 Ascarosepion bandense
GCAAGAGGAGGAAACAGAAGGCTGCCGGGGAGGGGACACAATGGAGCTCATGGGCATTAATGATTTAAGATTTTTACTTTGTAACTTCATTTAGTTATGTTTGGTATTTTTAATAATTGATTTAAATTATTGACAGACGTAAATCACAACTAATCAAATTATCAAAAAACAGAAACTACTATTAAAAATAGTTTATGTATGTATTAGCTTATTAGAAAAAATGGGAGGACTAAAAAATCAAATATTTTCTTAAAGGGGAAAGAAAAAGAAATGAGGTAATAGGAACAATTTTTTTTTTGTTTTTTTTTGCTGCAGATTTAGAATAAATGAAAGTTATATGAAAATAGAATGAACCAGAATGGAGAAAAAAAACAGAGATTCATTTTTACATTGTTTTTCCTTCAGCTTAGAAAAAACAAATTAAAGGGAAGAAAAAGGTTCTAAATTCAATAAATTTCTTTAACTTGTCAAAATACCAAATTTAATTTTTTTCCTTATAAAAAAAAACAAAAAACATAGCAAATGAACATTTTCAAATTTAATTTTAGCCTCTGATATTAAAAAAATAAAAATGTATAAACATGAATGATAATATTTAACTACTTTTTTTTTTTTTACAAATAGATTTTTTTCTGTTCAAATGAAATATTAAAATCAGATTTCTTGTTCAGTTTTATAAAAAAGGATGAGAAAGAAAATGAAAAACCTTAACCTATAAATGGAGGTAGTGAAATTTTTTTTTTTTTTTAAGTATTAAAATGGGGAAGAATATTTGAGTTTTTCCTTTTCTCATTGTACTATTTATTTATTTTGTATTTCTATCCACACAAATTTAAAATTTTGACCATTTATTCTTTAAAAAAATCTCTTTGCTTTCTATTTTTTATATATTTTTGCTTAGAGATATTTTATAAATTGACTATTTAAAAGATGACTTAAATGTGAGAGATTCCATTCTAACATGTGGCTGAGACAAAAAAGTACACCTGATGCCTCAAAACAACAATATCAGTAATGGATAAATGCAGACATATTCTTTATCATGTTACAGATAATACAATTTTTAAATCATCAATTACTACACTGATCAATTATAAAAACAGAAAATACTAAAGTCAAGCAAAAGAAAAAAAATATAGCTTCTTGAAATTTTTAATGTTTCCTGTTATTAAAATTTGTCAGCATGGCTTTTTAAATATTTTCTGCAATCCCAAATATTTGATTCACTTCATTTTTAGTAAAATATCTAGAGTAAAGTAAAAATGCTCCTTTTTTTTCTTCTCTTCTTCATCAGTTAATTTGTTTTCTTTTAGTTACAGAAGCTCCATTCAGAACTCTGGAGAATATTACAATATTCTTTCTTTATGAATCACATTTTTTGTGTTATCACTTCAGGCTTAAAAGACAGTATTTTTTTTCCACTTTTTTTTAAAAAAATACCATACATAGCAAGCATAAAAAAATAAAGTAAGAGAAGAAAGGAAAAACATTTATATGTAGTATATAAACCCGGACATGAAATTAAAGCAAAATAAAAAAATTTCAAAAAAGGTAATTTTGCTTAGATTTTTGTCTTAAACATACAAAAAAGCTTAATCCATTGAAAAGCTGATGATGTTGTTGAGATGTTGGTATCACTGACATCTAAGGGTTATTAGAATCGTTATTGTAGTTATATTAATGATCATTATTATTGATATTGTATGTCCAAGCTGTGAAGTGATAATCTATTTGATGGCAATTTGTCTCTCCAGTTACTTACTGAAAGCCTGCAGAGGTACCACTTGTGTCTGGGGCACACATAAACCTCCAGCTGGCTGCTGATACCTACGACAACAACAACAACAGAAACAACATCGAGTTCTACTCCTTGCTTTCCTTGGCTTCCTTCTTCTTTTTGGAGAAGGATGGCATACGGAATTTCTTTTTCTTCTTCTTATCCTTGGTTGGTGATGGATGTTCCTTAGTTGGAGAGCCCTAAAATACAGTTACACATGTAGATATAAAATACCCATTTCAAATAAATGCAAATAAGAGTTCATATACACAGTCACAAAGAAAAATATGAATCTCTATTAAAAAAAAAAATTAGCAGATGAGTGTAATATAATAACTAAGTAGTAGCTTTATTTGACTAATTTGACTCATTTTAGCATTAAAACCCTTTTTTTACTAATAGCTGGTGAGAGGGAAGATGGGATGTGCTTATTTTATTATCACATTCTCCTCCAGTATTTATTTTATTTACATGGAAAAACATCCTTCAATTGGCTGAGCATCTTGCAGGTCCTTTGCCATTATCAGAATACCTTCCATGTGTTTCTTCCTCAGGCTCTATGTTTGGTTAGGTGCTTTGATCTGACACTCTTTTGTGTACTTCAATTATTCTCCTGAATTAGAAGAGTCAGTAGTTGGGTGGGCCTGTTTCTAAGGTACAGACTATTCATCAGAGCTAGAGTCATGCCATGAAGATTCTGGACTTGAAGGCTCTAGAAATCCTTGTGAGGAAACTAAGATGTGCTGTCAGTGAAATTATCAGTTGATGTATCGAGAGCATGACATCTGAGTTTCATGGTTCCAGGTTGCAAAAGTTATGATGGAAGTGAAATACTTGTAGAATTTCATCATGGGAAGGAGAAGAACATTTCATGTAGAGTGACATTAGTTGTCATACACAGCAACATTCTAATAGCATATGGAGCCTCAGGGAGTAAACTATCAAAAGACCATTGTTAGCAGCAGCCAACTATATTGACTTCGATATTATGCTATTGTACCTTTCACACTGGCCATTACCATGAAAGTTGTAAGGTATTGTTCTATATACAGCCACTCCTTGTTTTCACAAGAATTGCTTGATGTGATCAGACATAAAAGGTCCCCCCCCCACTACCTCCAACTCCCTGGTCAGAGTGGATGTAAGCAGCTAATCCAAAAATGACAAAGAGAGCAGAGGATTTGAATCATAGTTGCTGCAATCATAACTGGACAGGGGATAGCAAAATGAAAACAAGAGTACTTGCCAATAATTGTCAGTATATACTTATTCCTCATTTTCGACAGAAGGGTCCTTTAAAATCCAGGGAAAGTCTTTCAAAAGGTTCAATAGCTTTTATAACCATTCTGGTTCTATGCCTGTAGAACCTAAGCTTGAGTTCTACACATATTTAGCAGTTCTTCACAGCCACCTTCACATTTTCAACTGAGAAGGGCAAGTTTTTAATACAAACTGTGTGGATCATTCTTGTCAAGCCCAGGTTGCACAGTTCATTATGTAGTCTAAGAAGATCATCTCTAAGGGAGCCACAGACTCTTGCAAACATGTCAACCACAGTAATCATTTTGCCGGGCCAATAAGCTACAACAAATGAGAAGCAAGAAGGCTCCATCCTCTACCTTGCTATTTTCTTGTTTTTCTATTTTACTTCTTGTTTTAGGGTTGAACATAAATTTGACCAATTTCTGGTCCGTGATTAATTTGAAATGATGATTGATTAGATAGTGTTGCCATTTTCTAAGTGACTTGACAATAATATATACCTCTTTTTCAACTGCCTCATATCACACTCACACTGCAAGAATGCTCTTGCAGTTGTACAGACACATCAAGAGCACAGAAGGGTTGATCGTTGTGACAGTGGCTTCTGCAATGTTTCTTTTTAGACCTTCAAACACATATTTAATGTACAAACATCCCCAGCATTAATCAAAGAGATGTCAAATTACTCGGGATTGTCAGACTAAGAATTGGTCTTAGTCACTCTGAATCTGGCTTAATGTTACATTTACTAAAAATGTATCCAAGTAATTTAATAGCATTACACCAAAGGAAATTCTGCTAAATTGGAACAGTTGACCTCCTGCCTCAAAATGCAGTCTGGGCTTTGTCACTAGGTTTTATTGCAAACTGTTGCTAAGCACTATATACACCATATTTAGCAGTATCTTTGATCATGTCGTTGATACACAATAATGGATATACATCCAGAAGAGTAAACTTAATGGTCTGTGAATAATTGATAACCATTCTCTTTTTGTGGTTTTCTGAAGATGTTACAGGTGAGTGACTTGGTTCTATTTTAACATTTTAATGACAGGTATTGGAAATTCAAAAATTTGCTATATCTGCATCAATAAAATTTTCTGTGCTACCTGTATTAACCAGCATGTCCAGTGAGAGTCCATTGTCCTTGATTTTTATAGTAGTTTTCAATAAACAGCTAAGTGAAGCCAACAAGAATGTCCAGGACATTGAGATGCTGTTTTAAATTTTTATAGACTTGAAACCAAATACTCCTTTTCCCACATGAAAAACATCATATTTCACTAGGCATGACAAGTGAGGATGCATTCTGCTCCTGCAGAAAAGACAAGTGCACTTCATCAAGTTCAGTTTCTGATGAATCAAGAAAATCCCGGGGTTGAAAGGGAGCAGAAATGCAAAGGAGGTCATTTGGTCAGAGTATTGTGGAATGAAAGATTCTGCATTACATTGAGTTAGGTCTAAAATTCTTGCCTTGTTGTGAGATTGCTGGAGGATAAGGTTTTAATTTTCTAGTAGACACTGCCACTTGTTTACTGAGAATAATTCAATAATGAATACATCCATTACTTATGCTATATGGTATTGTTCAGCTATAACAGCAGTGAAGGTGCAAAATTTACTTAATTTGTTTAGTTCCCCAAAAAATTTGTCAATTGTTTCTGAGGGCTGATGGTGTCTTGTAGATAACAAGCAAACATTTTTGTTTTTCTTTCTCATATACAGTTTGTCAAGAATTCCTCATGCTTCCTCATATGTGGCTTCATCTGAGAAATACTCATAGACACTAGCTGATACATACTTTGGTAACTAACATAACTTGTTAGATGTTCAGTCATAAATTCCTCCAACATGTTTTCAAAAACTTTTCAATAATGACAGTACTCTTTTTCAACATTCAGAAAATTCAGATCCATAGTTAGTTTGGGTAATAAATAGAAGCTTTATTTGACTAATTCAGCTTTAGCACTGAAAACATTTTATAATGAATGGTTATAAGCAAGAGAGATGGAATGGGCTTATTTTATAACCACAATTAGTAATTATAAACTAACATAAAAAAAACTTGAAAGGTTCAGAATTATATTTTACAATCATTAATTACTCTAGACATATAAACATATAGCAACATATCTGACAAGCTTAGTGACAATATAAGAGAGGTTTCTGTAAATTACATTGATTTTTATGTTCTACTTTTCTTTCTTTGCTCTGATATTAATATCAAGTAAATTTTGTATCAATTTGACTGTTAAAATGAGTAGATCAAGACCATGTCAGACACTGTATGCTGTATGAATTCAAAACAGCCTCAACAGCAATGATTAACTTTTCTCTATGGTATCAAAACTTTATGAATTTAAGTGCAGTACTAGAGTGGCTATAAAATTTGAATATGTAACATATCAAAATTTGTTTTTGTCGGACTTTTTATAAAAATCCAAAGAAAAATTTGAACCTTATTCTAAGATAACTCAATTCAAATACAGAATATTTAAAAAAAAAAAACATTATTAAAGAGAATAAAAGAATAGGAATTAGAAGACAGAAGATAATGATTGACATTGTATTTAAACTTTTGATAATCAATGTTAACTGGAAAGCAAGAAGCCAGAAGAAACTTCCACAAGCTAAAAGTGCGAGAAAAGTATCTATTAGCGCAAAGCTATATTTTGAAAACAAAATTATAAAAAGTGATAATCTTATGCACTCATGAAAGATAAAAATGAAAATATAAGCAAAATATTTGTTATCAGTATAAAAAAAAAATATTTTAAAATGAGCCAAGATTAAAATTTATTTATGATGCCAAAATCCCTAATATTCTAAGATATTGAAAAATGTTTCAATTTGTTTAACCTAACCCAAGAAATGATACTTTAATTATTAAAGAAATAATAAAAGAAAAATTATTCACACACCCCCAAAAAACACGCACACACAAAAAAAAAAAAAAAAAAAAAAAAAAAAGCAATATTGGGTGAGCAAAAGTTTGTTATTAAATGACATTAAGAGTATTTAATTTTAACTAACTTCATTCAAAAAGATCACACCTGATTGTATTGCAACAACTGTCATATAAACTTACATTTTTTAAAACTTGTCGAAATGAGTGTATTCTTGTTTGATTTTTTTATAATAAAGTTCACTCAGCACAAACCTCAAGAGCCACTCAATTAAATGTTGACAAAGAGAGCAATAATTAAATGAATGCACTGAGAGAGAGATCAAAGATTAGATATATAATGTGATATATGATCTGAGAAATATGTGGTAGAAAATAAAGATTATGAGGATAATTATCCCAGATAAGGATTGACCTTTGACTTGAAGAGGTTAAGATCATAGCATTCAGGGAAACCTACATATGAGAGTTTGTTCCACAAAATAGCAGTTATTGTGAAAAATTGAGTTAAACTTTCTTACACTTGAAATAGAGAAGAAATAAAGTTGATTTGATCCATGGCAGTAATTTGGCATGTCCTAGTAGTAAAGATCTGAACTGATGAAATTAAAAAATCGAGCTGATCTAAACATTTGCCATGGTAATAATCATAGAGTAGTAATAGGCTTGCAAAATTGCATCTGTGAGAAAAAGACTGCAGTCCACAAAACCATGTACATAGTTTTGAACTCTATCATGGTTGGAAAGTGGAGATTGAGCAGTGCCAGCCTAGATATGGCAGCAATGCTCCATTTTTTATCCAATCAAGCTCTTTTTTTTAATCATTTTATCCCAAGCAAGGCAGTAAAGCACTAAGACACAAGAGGTTACTTGAGAGAATATGAAAAAAGAGAAACAATTAAGAAGCAAGAACAATAAAATAAGAGGAATTAATAAGACAGTAGATAACAATTAACATTAAATTTAAATTTTTGAAGATCAAAGTTGGTTGGAAAACATGGAATCAGAAGAGAGTTCCACAGGTGAGAAGTTTGAGAGAAGAAACTGTCAGCACAGAACTTATGGTTACATCTAGCCAATTCAACTGTAAATTGATGAGACCTTGTTGCTTAAATTGATAAAGTTTAGGTACCATAATAGAAACAGAAAAGCACAGGGAAGCTATGTTACAGCAGTGGGAAAGAGACTGAAGCTGAGATGCCATGTCAGGACCAACGATATTGCAGATTCTTTGGATTTTATCAAGAATTTCTAAATATATAGCAGGAGCACTAAACCATATGTGGTAGCAATATTGAACACATGGACAAATAGTAGACTTATCAATATGTAAGCTAGATTCTTGAGAAAAAAATTGTCTAGCACAACACAGTGAACCAACTTTCTTAGCTGCAGACCTAGCAATTGATTCAATATACTCTTGCCACTTCGTATCAGCAGAGAATGTTAGCACGAAAAGGTGCAAGGAGTCATCTTAACAACAGACTCGATGTCTTTTTTTTTTTGCCTTTTTTTAGATGAGCTGCCAATTTGACCTTATCAAAATGATTGTAAAGAATGACAGAATGATTCCAGTACTTCTTGAAACATTAGGTTTTAGTTTTTGAAACCCAAAATAGACATTCAAGGCATACACAATATTCATAGCTTATAGCATCTTTTTGTTTAAGAAAAGTAAAAATTCAACTTAAAACAAAGATTTCAAAAGTTTTAAAGATTAAAAGGAATGAACAAGTGGTTTGTGAAGATTTAAACTTAAGATTTCTTATCAAACAAATCTTCACAATCAAGTAGATTAGATGAAATTAATCAAGATCTTATTTAGAATAAATAATTTTGAAACATAGAAGATAACCAACATACTCAAAATATTCAATTCAATCATTGAAAAACATTTTCACTTGCTTGGTTAATGTTGTTTTGACATCAGTTTCTATGTTGGACTTGCTATTTAATCATAAGGAAAACATTCTTTTGAAAAACAGTAAAAAAAAAAAAAAAAAAAAAAAAAAAAAAAAAGTGATTCTTTACAACATGAAACACAGAAGATTGTGGAGGCAAGCAAAGTGAACCAATTCTAGCCATACTAAAAGGTCAGTTTTAAGTTTAAAACTTACTTTACTACAAGTTCCTCTTAGGAATATCTATATTCATTTTGCTAAAGATTGCAATTGAAAAAAAAAATCAATTTTCAATTTTTAAAGCTATACATTAAAGCTATAAATAATAAAACAACTGTTTAATTTTCTTCTATAAAACTAAGAGGAATATTCCAAAATAATTGTATATGTTTAAGAATTTTTCAATGAAAAGGGAGTTGAGAATTTTACCTCCTTGCTGCTCCTGTCGTCCAGAGTTTCACCTCCACTGGCACTGTCTGTTGACCGCAAAGTGTCTGACTTGGCAGGAGATCCAGGCTTTTCATCATCGCCCTTCTCACCTATAAAAAAGATTGGAAATGGAAAAGAATGAACTAAATCTAATCCAGATAACTAAAATAAACTGTGGCTAAAATCTGGCACATTCAAAAAATTTCTTAATCTACAGAAAATTTTAATGATTTTAATAAACATTAAAATTTTCTATGATGAAAGAATACCCTTTAATATCAAACAATAAAAAATAATCAGAATAACATTACAAAAACAAAAAAATCATTATGAACAAATGTAGAGCATCTGTCAAAGCCAATAATACTAAAATAAATTTTAAGCTACTTGCTTGAATTCAGACAGTTTTCATTTAGATGGTCTTAAATGACTTTCAAGACAACATTGTAATGAAATCAATCTACTTTATAAAAATACAAGGAGGTGCTAAAAAGAAGGAATTAGAAAAGATTTATAGAATTTTTTTTTAGCATCTGCTCATATATGCTATTCTACAAATTCTTACTGCACAGGATTGGCTGTTCATTTCAAGAGATTTTCTTTCAAATAGCATTTCTATAATTTAATACTACTACCTATCCAAGTAATAAAGATTCTGAGGTACATTAAGCTAATGATATCATGACAGATAAGTCACTACCAACTAATCAGCAAATCTAACCCCTCCAAAATTAGATACCAACTTCAACAGATTAAAGTAGCACACATGGACTTTTATTACCTACACACAAAATTTTATATTAAAAATTTTTCAAAAGAACTAAAATGTTTTTTTTTAATTTGAATAAAGTGCATATTTTACAAATTACACATCTTATTAGATTTTAGCAAAAAAAACAAAAAAAAGAAATGCTTCCAAAATTTAAAAAAGAAAAAAAGATTTCTCATTTAAAAAATAATTCAGTTTTTGATCATTTTCTATTCAGAAACTATAAATGCAATCTATGTGTTTATAGTTATGAACGGCAAATTCTAATATATAATCAGAGATTTAAATAAATAAAGATATATTCACTCATATATCTATTGTTTATGCTAGCATCCTGTCAAATAAAATTACATTAACCTTTTGTTTAATTTTTCAATATTTATAACTTGTAAGAGATTTAAGATATTGTAAGGATTTTGAAAAAAAAAATATTGATTTGTGCTGCTTTACAGTAACTGAAAATTTTGTTTAAATAGTTTGTTTTGAAGCCATTACAAAGATATTTAACTGGTTCTATCTATTTATCTCTCTGGTTGTATCTATCTATAAGTAGAAATTCAGATTCAAGCTTATTAAACAATTAACTATAAAAAAAAAGAATTTAAAAAATAGAAACAAAATATTACAACCTGCAATACATGATAATAAAAGCTATTTTCTTATAACTGCACATGTTAAAGTGATAATTGTTTAACTATATCAGATTTTAAGCAAATCAAAATTTTTATAATAAGATTATTATTAACTAAGTGATGTTTTCAAAACTTTCAGGATATACCTATATGATAAATATACCATAATGTATTTCAAATTATGTTTCTTTTTCTTAGAAATATTTACATTATCATATTCGGGTAAATAAATGATAAAATGGAAAACTGTTCTGACACATTTTGCTCAGAAATGAACATCTTCAGACAAAACCTTTATTGATGAAATCAATCCCATATACAAAAAGAAAAAATAAATAAAACAAATTACAGCTTTAAACTCATTAAAATGTTAAATGTAAGAGATGCTCATCATCTAAATTTGAACTTTATCCACATTCAGCTTTTTATCACATTTTTATTTGATTTGATATTTTATGTAACTGATTGGTAACTAGTCATCATAGTACATATAGTTATTACTTTTTTTTTTTTTTAAGATATATAAAGATTATCATGGATTATGAGATTATATATAATATAAAAAGAAAAACAAGATATTGTAAGTAATGATGAAAATACAATACTGGAAATTGCAGAAAAGTTGAAAATATAGATAAGATGAGAACAAGAAAAAAATTAGCTTTAAAAATGTCACAAAAAAGATTTTAGAAAACAGAGTATAAGCAAGAAAAGTGGATTGACCATAAAGAAAATATTTGAAGAAGCTGGAGTTGTAAATGTAAACAATGAGAAATGATGTAGACTATTAAAAACATTGGTTACATGGCAGCTTCCAAACTACTTTTTTTTTTTTAAGTAAATATCAAACATGAAAGTTAAGTGAAGACGTATATAAAAAGTGTTTCTTCAAGCGGAATTTTATTGAATTGGCCAACATGACTTAGAAGATAATAAAATATAGAAATGTACAAGAATTTATAATAATTCTTTGCAAGGTGTTTGTTTTGTTGTATTTTTAAAGAGATACATATAAAAATGGAAAACTATTTAAACAAAGACCTCTGGGAAGCAATAAAACTGGTCGAAAGATTAACAAAATCAATGAATGGATGTTATAGAGTATCAAGGAATGAAATATTTAAAATAATATTTTATTCAGGTGCATGGGATATTGTGTTATGTTTCCATGTGTTATTATACCTTTTGAATATATTTATAAACAAAAATTCATACTGAAATATGATAAGAATAAAATTTGAAACAAGTTAATATTCAAATAAGGATAGATAATAGATATTAAGATCTTAAACTTACATAATTTTAACAGCCAGCATCATTCAGTTAATATCAATTTTATTTTGAAAACAGTGATTTGTGAAAAAAAAAAATGATAATGTGTGTGTGCACATGTGTGTGTCTAAAAAATATTTCTTAAAAATTCAGCTGAACGTAAGAGTTTGTGATTACTAATATACCCAAGATAATGCAGCAGAGTAATAAAGGAAAAAAATATTAGAACAAAGGAAAGTGCAAGTTACCTTCTTCACCAATCTGCATTTCAGAATCTGAATCGATGATTGTGGAGAGCAAGGCAGGAATGATTTGCAAATGTGGAGAGGAAGAGAAGTGTAAACACATGCACCCAATCAGTAGACATTTTTAGGATTTAATTTTAGTTTCTTAATAAATCTACAAACTCGCAACAATCCTCAAAATACCAAGTAAGGGAAAAATGCCAGAAAAGTAGTATTGCTGAACCAAAGTTTATTTTTGACCAAAAGAAAAAAAACATTCAAAGCAACCAAAAATCATGACTGGGCATCTAATAAATCTTGTAACAAATTCACTTTGTCAGCTATTCAGATACTCAAATATCATTACTACTAACATAATTTACCTTTTTATCAGAAAGATAAATCTCAATTTCTATTGAGTATTTAAACAAATTAACAGAGATTTCTGTGTTCTTTCCATACATTAGAAAACAATACAGATTTATTAAGATTTGAAGCAGGATATAAACATGGCATACTGAAATATTTATTTGAACTAGCTAATCACCTTGCATATCCATTAACACATAATTTTCCTGACTTTAGAATTCTATTCAGCTTTTCTTTTTTTTTTCTTTCTTTTTTTTAAAGAAATCTGAATTATTTTATTTTGGGAACAATTATAAAGACCACTAAAATACTCAGGAAAGATATTTCATGGGTTTTTATAATTGCTATGTTGATATATTAAGGGCTTTAGTAATGTCGGTTTTGGGGAACTAATTGTAGTACTTTGAAAAATAACGTTGACAAACAAAAACAAATTAAGTTCAAAAGTTGCTGATATATCAACTTTAAGCTCAAAATACAGATAAAAAAAATTGCAATAAAAAAAGAAAAAATCCAGAGCCAATAACATAAAATTTATAAACTGAACAAAATACTTCAAAATAAGAATAGAAAACATTTTTTTTTTTTTTTTAAACTAAAAACCACAGCCAAGAATAAGCAATTTTTTGTCAGTGCTGATGGACATTGCAAAGTATAGTTTGTTTGTTTTTGTTTGTTTGCCTTACCAGGTCGCCGGTCAGACTTTGACCGTTCCAAGTTACGTCTCTGCAGTTCATGGATCACTACACAAACAAAACAGCAAAGAAAACATGCATCAAGCAAAGACAGCATCAGAAAAAAAAAGTTTAGTGAGAAAAAGAAAGGAGGAAGTGAAGAGGCATGCACAAGTGAAAGATGCACAGTGGAGATAGAAATGGCATATTCTGCTTGGGTAGATAGAACAAAATTCCAGGATTGAATTAATCTTTTTTCCAATATTAGTACTAACCTAGTCAAAATCATTTGAAACCATCATGATTAAATATGATTTACATTTTAATTTATCAGAAAATTAAAATAATTGCAAAAACAATTGAATTTATGTGCCTATTTTTCTAAGAAAAATATTTTCTTGATTTTGCTTAAAAATAAAAAGGTGCAATCTTTTACATTTTATCTTGCTTTAAGGGTTCCAATTGATTTGTGAAAAGTTTATTTGCATTGATAAAATGAGAAATCATTCTGAGAATGAAACCATCTTACAAAACATTTAACTTATTGTACTTCAGTAATTCTTTACAATACAATTGTATTTCTACAATGGCTTCAGTCTCTAAAATAAATTATTTAAGGATGCAGATTTTAAATTTACAAATAAGTAATCAGTCAAAGATATCAGATGAAAATATTCCATTATCTTAATGGATATCATTATATACATATAGTTAGAAATATATATTAGAAATTTATATTCTCATATCTATACAGGTAAGTGTGTGTGTGTGTGTGTGTGTGTGTGTATATTGTAAATATATATTGTAATTTTGTTACTACAATGGTTTATAAAAGCACAATATCACTACACAAAAATCTTCATGTTTTAGAACAATACTTCAAGTGATATGTTAAAATAAATGGTGAAAATTATTTATTTTTAAAATATATGATGAATTCATGCTTATTTATAAAATTAGGGAGTGGTAATTGGAGAAAATGCTTTAGGTGTGTCAATATTGTTCAATCAAAAATGAGAATTATGTAACCATGAAGATTTAATATTTGGGTTATGAAAGGGAGCAGGTTAGCTTGGATCTAGACATGTCACTTTTTAATTTTGTCTGGATAAGATACATAGTGAGACCTGAGATTTTTAAATGGTTAGACAATTTTTAACAGAAGATTGGATTTTAGGTTTTTTTTATTGAACAATAGATTTTTTTAGTACTATCTATGAGTAAGGGGGCTGGAATGTTTAGGTCAGAATTATTATTAAATAATCATGCTATACTTACTTATATTAAGAACAACAATTAAGTGTTGTGTGGGTCATTTTAGTAAAATAATTTTCATATTTTTAATTATGTTGGAGTAGTTATAAATGAAACATTGTAATTAATTAAATTTTAAAGAAAATTATTTTGTCTGAGTAAGGTACATGGTGGGACAACAAAATACTTAAATTGGTAAATTATTTTTTTTTTATTAAGCTACTTCATGAGTATGGGCTGGAATGTTTGTTATAATTATGATTAAATAATTATGGTATATTAAAGTATATTGTATTTAAGAAAACTAATTAAGTATTGTGCGGGTCATTTATTTTAGTAAAATAATTATTAATTTTTAAGTTATATTAGAGCATAAGTTATGAATGAAATTGTAGTTTTTTTATAAATTAAAATAGAATTATTTTGTGTGGGTAAGATACATTGTGGGAACATACATTATTTAAATGGGCAGACAGCAATCTTTTAAAGCAGGCTGAACTTCAGGTTTTATTTTTTTTTTAAACTAGATTTAGTACTACCTCATGGGTAAAGGGGGTGGCATGTATAGTTTAGAATCAGGATTTTAATAATTATGGTATACTAAGGTAGATTAAAAAACAAATTAAGTATTGTGTGAGTCATTTTATTTTGATAAAATAGTTTTAAAGTTATATTGGAGCATAAGCTATGAATGAAACATTGCAATTAAATTTTAAAGATTTTTTTTTTTTAAGGGGCTGGAATTTTTTAGGTTGGAATTTGAACTGAATAATTTTAGTTTACCAAGGTATATTGTGGTTAAGAAAACCAGCTAGTATTTTGTGGACCATTTATTTTAGTAAATTAAATTTTAATTTTTAAGTTATATTGGAGCACAAGTTATAAATAAAACATTATGATTAATTAAATTTTAACAAAAAATATTTTCAATGTTTACATAAAACAGTCTCTGCAGTTAAAATCTGCAGCTTTTCGCTCAGGCACAAAGGGCAGATGTCATAGAATGACTTACAGATTCTTGTTTTTTCTAGAGTTTTCCATTTTACTTTGGAGATTTTGTTTTTGTCCTTTAACTTCCAAAAATATGCAGAAAGGGATGTTCAGTTTCAGTATGTGTTGTTTTTAAAGGAAGTTAAGTGCATATACCAATGTTGTTTAAAAGTGTTCTTAGTAGATCCGATGTAAAAACTTTTTAATAGTTGGATTTTTATTTGATGTTATATTACATTGGTACACAATAGAATTTGTTTGACACCTATTTTCCAGTGGGCATTTGTTAGGATTTCGACAGTTATATAAGTTTGTATTATTGTTGTCTTTATGGAGTAGATAGACTAATCTATCGCCCGGTTCACACTCCACCCACGTCTATTGAACAGGTGAAGAGGCTTATCCCATTTCCTGTTTAGGATGTGGTTTCCGGCTTTCTCTTTTCCAATCTTTTCACTCTTACGTAGCACCTTGCTCGGGGTGATATGATTATAAAAAAAAAAAACCACAAACAGACTTGTGGATGAGCCCATAAAAAACAAATATTCATTCTACCTGGCAGAATGACTGCCAGGAGCACTGACAGCAGCCAAGAATACGGTGTCAGCCTCATCGTCCTGTCTTATCAAACCAACTATGTACTCTCTGATCTTGTTTCCCAACTCCATGAACTCTCTCCCTCACTCACCACCAACCTGCTGATCTCAAAATTATGTTGCATGTGCTAACTGGTCATAACTTAGTCACACTGTAATGTGATTGGTCCTGACCTGGCAGTTCGACTCTGGCCACTTTCTCACCGAGAGGATGTGGTTTCCCTCTGTCTCTTCTATAAATAATTTCATGGCTTCTGCTCCGACAGACTTAGGTCACTGGTGCCCACTTCACAAGAATTTACTCAGGCAACCAGTTCCCACCCTTTTACAGTAAAATAGACCAGCAGGCGACAATTCTATTCCAACATCTTTTCTTTCACTTTCCACCTGTGGAACTCCCTTTCATATACTTACTTTCCTGATGGCTACAACCGCCAGGAATTAAAATGCAATGTCAATTCCTATCTCTTATTCACTTGACTCTAGTCCTTTCTATATCACCCGTGTATCTTGTTCTTTCCTTTTCTCTCTACCTTTGCAACTGTCTTCACTCCTGTGTTCCCATCCTTCTCTTGCCCTTTCTTTGACACCCACTGTAACTGATTCATCTTTCTTTTCACTCTTCTCCTGACTAAACTTTTACTCTTATGTAGCCCCCTGTGTATCAGTGGTGGTACCACCTTGCTTGGGGTGAAACAATTAAAAAAAAAAACTCCCTTTCATATACTTGCTTTCCTGATGGCTACAACCTCCAGGAATTTAAATGCAATGTCAATTCGCGACTGTCTTCACTCCTATGTTCACATCCTTCTCTTTCCCTTTCTCTGACACCCCTGTAACTGGTTCGTCTTTCTCTTCACTCTCCTTCCTGCTTAAAATTTTTACTCTCTTATGTAGCCCCATGCACATCAGTGGCAGTACTGCCTTGCTTGGGGTGAAACAAAAAAAAAAAGTTATTGTTACTTTGGTTTACGCACTGATTTAAGATATTTTTTATTATGATTTGTAATTATTTTTTTCAAGATTATTTGTACAACTTAATTTAAGGGTATTTTTTTTAAATATTTTATTTATATTTTAAAAATAAATCATTTTCACCATTTATTTTAACATATCACCTGAAGAACAGTATTGTTCTGAAACATGAAGATTTTTGTGTAGTGATATTATGCTTTTATAAACCATTGTAGTAACAAAATTACTAATATATATATATATATATATATATATATATATACACACACACACACACTTACCTGTATAGATATGAGAATATATATTTCTAATTATAAACCATTGTAATAACAAAATTACAATATTAAGCTTTACTCTGTATCAAGCACTCTTTATAAAAGTAAATGCTTGAATAGTGGGTTTTATATATATATATATATATATATATATATATATAAGCAGAAATCACAGAAACGTAACATTATTTGGTTTAACCCATCCTTCAGTCATAACATCCAAACGTAAACTCAAACTTTATTCAAACATTTCTACCATTTACCCATACTAAAAAAAAAATCTTCAACAAAACAATGTTTAAGTAAGTTAAGAACATATATAAATATATTTCACGACATAATGCTATGATATCAAATAAATGCTTGGCCCACCTAAACAACATCCGTCACCCAACTAATAGCAACAATTACTCTTCTAAAAATTAATTGCAACTGCCAAAAAAATATAACCTGCCCACTGAATGACCAATGTATGTTCAAAAGTATTGTTTATAGAGCTCAAATTCATTCAGATGATGATATTAAATTTTACTTTGGAAGCACTTCCAACAGGTGGAAGGTAAGATTTAACAATCACATATCTAAACAACATTAAATACAGCAAAAGTAGTGCTTTATCCATATATTATCAAAAATTAAAAACAATAACAAGTACCCAATTATTACCTGGAATATCGTAGCTAAATCCAAATCTTACAATGGAAAAGGAGGTGGATGTAACTTGTGCTTTTTAGAAAAATTTGTCATCTTAAACCATATTATTAATCGTAATTTACTAAAAAAAAAAGTGACTTAATGACCACATACTGTCATAGAAAAAAAATACTTAAATTCTTAGACTGATGTAGATTCCGCTATACATTAGCTCCTTTCTTTCTTTTTCCTTACTTACTTACTTTCCCCTTTCTTTCTTTCCCACTAGCAAATATTACTTTTAACAATTACACCCCTTTAATTTTTTGCTTCCTGCATAGTTTACTTTTTAAGTTTTATTTTTAATTTTATTTCTTAATTTTTATTTAAATTTTAATTTTTTTCTACATGTAATATTAGAATATTTAAATTTTTATGTTTTAGGATTTACACTCCTTTGAGTTCTTCTCCTTGCATTTTAATTTTTTATTTTGTATTAAAATTTTTATCTATAGAATATTTAAATTTTTAATCTTGTTATTAAAAAGCAGTAACTTAACTTTATAAGATTTAACTGACTGACTGATGTTCATTGGAGTTAATTGCCAGATTTTAATGACACTTTCAGGACTTATCACAAAAGAACAAATTTGTTTTTGAAATTATTTTTAAAAAGTTTTGGTGTGTGTGTGTATGTATATATATATATATATATATATATAGATAGATAAAACCAATTTTGTCTACAAAATTTAATTTCTTGAAATTTCATGAATTTATGTGGAGTGGGGAAATGTATATATATATATACACACACACACACACATTTCCCCACTCCACATAAATTCATGAAATTTCAAGAAATTAAATTTTGTAGACAAAATTGGTTTTATTAATTAGTTAAATATAGGACTCATTGACTCATTTTTTAACAATTCAGACATTTTTCTGAAAATCAGCTCTCAATAGTAAAATAAAAAAATGAAATAAAACTATGACATTATTTAATTAGATAAGCTTTTAATTGCTTTAATAAATAATACAAATTAAGAACATAATTGAAAAAAAAGTTTTCTTCAGACTAATAACAAAATTTTAAAAGAATTGTTTTCATTTTTTTTTTAAATTATAATAATTTATAAAATTTAAAAGATATTCTTTAAATATTTCAGAGACTTGTAGATGTTATGTTATTAAGTGAAAACTATATTTACTAATCAAAAATTACAAAGTTTAATACAAATCGTCGAGTCATTGTATTTTTTTAATAATTTTTAATTTTTTTGAGGGGTGGGGCATATTTGGAGTTTTTTTTTTGTACAGTAATTTTTATGTGTACATTAAAAGATGTTTCAGTTTCTTCCCTTTACAGGAAAAAAAATTGGACAATTTTGTCAATTCTGATCGCCACAGACACTTATCTTGTATCTGCTTGTCATCATATGTCAAATTATATGAGAAAGGTCAGAAAGATCAATACACTTATATTTTATGCTTTAAATAAGTAATACTTGTGTAATTCAAATTTAAATTTGCTAATTTTCCAAAAATAATATGTTAAAGATGTTTATTTTATTTTTGCAAGACTTAAAACCAAGAATTAAGTTTTGTTTACAAATATATTATCGCTCAAAAATGGCCAAAAAAATGTTTTAAAAAATCTAAAACTGTTAGGTATTAATCAATATGTTTTCTGTTTAAAATACAGAGTATTATGCTTACTGGAAATAGTAAATTTAATCATTTAGCTTTCAATTAAAACTAAAATAATAGTTTCAAGAAAACTTTTTATTTTTAAAAATTCAATTTAAAAAGTTAGTTATCAAAAATGAGTGGCGGTACCTACTTTTCACAAAAAGCCATTCTAATTTGTAGATATTTTTTTAAATTCTCTTAATTCAATTTATTGTATTTTGGTAACTAACAATACAGTTATATTATGATATTTTAAAAGTAATGAAAACATAACTACTGACTAGAAGTAAAACAAGTTATTTCCAAAGTTTACAAAGAAAATAAAGTATGCAGACCACTGGTGTTATTTTTTTTACTAAAAATTTGATTTTGCTAAGAACATCTATAAACAAATTTAAATTTGTATAAATCTTACTATAATGTATTGCTGAACTTTGTGACAATATTTATTATAAATAAAATGCAAAACCAGTTATATTCAGGTACTTTAAAATTTTAAATTTTAATCAAAAAGAAATCTATCGCAAAAAAAAAAAAATAGCTATTGCTTCAAATCAGTTACAAAAATATCTTGGCAAATACAGCATTATCTTGTTTTCACTATAAAATATATAAATAATGCAATTTTTTTTAATATTATCTTTGCATTTCCTTTAAACAACTGCAGCATAATATCTGACTTACATTCAGGTGGGCGTGGTTGTCTCTCAGATTCGGCTCTCTGAAGAGAGGAGGCTGGTGATAGGTTTTCAGAAACTGATAACATGCAAATAAGAATGTGTATAATATGTGCAACACATCAGCAATATTAACATGCAATATTTTGGTAACAACATTAAAGAAAAATTGTGAGTGACAGGAGAGAGTGTATAAGAGAAAAAGCTAAACATGCAATATATAATTTCAATACAAAACAGTTCAACAATAGTTAAAAATATTGAAAACTTCAAAACATGGTATGAGTCCACTAACTTCATTGCAAATCTCATGTTCCTCTAAGTAGCACTTTATCACTTTTCTTAGAATATTAATAACCATAGTAATTTCATAATATGGTTCTGTCATAAAAAAAGAAAAAAGAGAAAGGCTGTTGCTCCAAGTCAAATATATTGTTTATTCATTTTATATTTGGAAAGTCATTCAGTTCCCACATTTATTCAAGCCACTTTAATTCCTTGCAAAGGAATACTTTCTAAAAGGGATAATTACTTATAATTCAATTTTTTTAATCTCACTTCAAACAGTTCCATTTTTGACTCACCAACTATAAAATGGGAAGAATGAGGCATACTTATCAGTAAAATAACAAAAATCATTGTCATTTCTGCTGAGTTTTAGATTATTAATCAAAGGATTAAAATAAATGTTTATATTACTTTTATTTTGTTTTTAACAATAAAAAAAAACTTTAAAGTAAGCAAAACCCAAGATGTTTGGACAGATAGGGAGAAAAACAGATTTCTGCTAACTTAAAATTTATAGAAATATTTAAAAGAGAGATGAGAACTGATAAGTCTTAAAACATCAAAATAGTTTGATTTAATGCAAACCAAGATTTATGTTTGTTTTCTTTTTTGCATCGTCAATATTGAACATTTAATGTTTGTTGAGCTGCAATAGAAAATTCAACAATATATAAAAAAAAATCTTTTTCAAAAAAACTGAAAAATAAATCATAAAAAAAGTTACAATTTGTTTTTCTTCACAGTCAGTTTTGCAGTTAGTTACATATAACTTTTTAATTCACTGCAAATTTCATTCCTGAAGGGGAAAAATAATTTCTTTTTGACCATAAATGACTTTTCTTGAAGATTTTAATTTCCTTAAAATATTCTGGCATTGCACTTAATTTCATCTATCTTCTTTTGCCTGTCATTTAAAATTTATTCCTCCTTTAATTTTATCACACAACAATTTTGAATATGTTACGACAAAAAAAAAAAAAAAAAAAAAAAAAAAAAAAGCAAAATATTCACTCCCATACTAACAATAATGATAACACAAGAAAGACGTGTCATCCTACTGCTTACTGGATCAAAACTAGAGAACTCTGGGTTATAATTCTATAAATAGATCACCATCAGCCACCCAAATTCAGCCGAGAAATATTATGATTTTAGAAAAATTTTCCTCCTATAGCATTTTCTTCATTTTGCTTTTAAAGATACAAACACCTTAAATTGTATATTACACAGAAACCTGCATTATCTTTATATGATATATAAATAATGAAAAACTTCAGAAAATCTGACTGAAGTCATATTAAAAATAAGCAACAAAAGATAAAAAAAAAATTTTCATTTAGTAGATGAAGATCATATCCATAAGAAACTTATGAAATTCCAAACTAAAATGATTTAATAAAATAAAACATTACTGTAAAAAAAAAAAAAAAAAACTCTATTAATCTTTTTTTAAACTAACTTTCAACGTACCTCCAGTCCTTCATGCTACATTTAAAACAAAATTGAAAGTAGATTGAGAATTTATAAATGCTAAAATTCACAAATTAAAATTAATTTTATTGTTTAAAATTTAGTAAATTAAAATCATATGTGCTGAAGTATTGCATTAATCAGTGATTAATGAAATTTTAATGAGTTAAGAGACAATGTAAGCATTATCTCATTTTTCTTAAATATATCAAAAAATGTTCTGATTCATTCTAGATTTAAACATTATAAAAATCCACAAAACTTCAGTCAATGCATTTAATCAGGTTGCATAATAGTGATAACCAAACAAACTCTTTAGCAATGAAAATATAGTAACAATTAATTTAATGACAAGGTAATTAATCCTGAAACTAAATTAAGATTTCAAGAAATCTAAAAAGATAACTGACTTCATTTTGCAAATAAAAAATAATCAAATAAAAGTAACAAAAATTTTAAAATAATGTAAAATAAATAATTTTAAAATATTTGACACAAAACAATTTATAGAAATGTCATTTGATAATTTTTCTCAGTACAAGTTGTAATAATTTTCATGCTGTTTTTCTCAAAAGCAAAATTAGTTACACAAAAATAGCAGCTACAATTACTAAAAAATCAAAAAACAGAACAAAAAATTTCAGTTGCAAAATGTCTAAAATCAAACAAAATATAAATAAATGTAGAATAAAATAATTTTCTGCAAAGCATTTTTATTATTGAAAGGATTATAAAAAAAATTAAAAATTAAAAAAAAAATATGCATTCGATAAAATATCCAATGTGAGGAAACTTAGATTTTCTGTAAAATGGAGACAGACAACTTTTCAAATTTCTGTTTTCTTAAATATCCTTATTTTTAAACTGGAAAAATAATCTTTAGTTACATAAACGAGGAAATATTTTTTAAAATGGGAAATTTCTTAAACCAATGTATTCAAAAAGTTCAAATCCAAAACAGAAAAAATATACTAGGAAGTCAACATGAAACATTTACAAGGTCCAAGATTGAAATCAGTTTAGCAACCATTATAAACTAAATTGTTTGTAAATTTATTTGATACAATGTTTAGATAAAATAATATATTTAGACTAATTTGTGTTCTTTATTTTTTTTTTTAACTATAAGTTAGTTTCTTAATAAATACAAAATATTTATTCATAGTCTTACATTTACACAAAAATATGGAAGTTCAGTTGTTTTCTTCTATTCTAGCATTTACAAGTTGCATAAAGTTAAGTCCCTTTAATAATTAGTTAAACAAAGACAACTAAATCCTACTTTTAAAGCTTAACTTAAGCCATCATTCAAGAGTTCATTGTGAATTCATTGTGAATTCTTTCATTAACTGTATGTGCTTTGCTAGGACTACATGCAGTTTTTTTTTTTTTAATTCAGAGTTGTCCTTCTGAAACTGGTTGCTAAACCAAGGCTAAAGAGTCCAGTCTGCTCTACTATTTAACCTATAGCCAGGAGAACAATTGATTCATACCGTTCCCAATGATATATATGCATAAGTGAATGTAACAAACCTGACTGGAATTTGAACTTGGCTCTCTGATTTCTCATTCAGAGCAGCTACCCATCGCATCATCTGCATATCTTAAAACTGAATACTAAAATGCAAAACCTAAATAGAAATAATTACCAGGAAATGAAAACTTTTTTTTTTCATTTCATTAAAATAAAAAGACCTTGAAATGCTAATTTTGCTTCTTTGTGTTTAAGCTCAACTTTTAAGCTATTCTCCCAATATTTTTTTTTTCAAATTAAATATGCCCCCTTTAACTAAATATTTTAATTTTATTTATACTTGAAAGAATAACATCTCACTAAATGAAGGTTATGATGTATGTTTCAAAAGAAATTCAAATCACTTATATTAAAAAGATAAGTAAAACAAAATGTTTCATTTTTTTTTTCTGCTAATGTTCAGAGGGCTTCCCGTTTTTTAATGGAAAAAAAAAAAAATTAAGAAAAAAAACTATACTTGATATAAGTATGTGTATCCTACTAACCTCATAATATTTCTTTAACCTTTAAGAACTATTTTAGCATGTCAAATACTAATTTGCCAACAAAATTGCTCATATTTCACAGCCAAGAAGAAATATTTCATAACCCCTATACAAAATCTTGATATATTACTTTACCAAAAACATTAATTTAACTAAAGGGCTTTAATTTGACTATTTAATGCTTTCACACTATTCTCTATGGAAAAGCATTAAGCCATCTCTTCTACTCTCAGCTATGGATTAAATTTATTGATATATTGGTGAGAGAAGTAACCAAGAGTAGCTAAGCATTAATTAGTAAAAAAAATGTAAATAGAGCATTGATTGATATAAACAGCATAAACATTGGTCTAAAAATTATATTAAGAAGTAAAACTGAGTCGCCATACAGTTCACCCTATCTATAAGTGGATTATTTTATATTTTCACACACATACACACAGTTTTCGAATAAGACATTGCCAAATTGTTAACATAAATTGAAAATAAATCAATTATCATTCCAATAACTTATTCAGTCACAATATACTTTTCATACGATACAATGAAAAGAAATTTGCATTAAAGTTTAAGTCAAAAACCACTCTATTGTTGTTATGCTAATGATTTTGTGTAAACTATCTTTAGAAACTAGATGGCTTGAAATTGCTAGCTAATACCAAATTTTGTTTTTTACCAATTATATTGCTTTTGCAGATTCAATTTCTAACTTGATATTAAAAAAGAAAAAAAGCTTCAAAAATCAGTAAAAGATTTCCTTCTAAGATGAAAAAGCAAGAAAATATATTTAAAGTAGGATTAGTAGAACAAACTGAATAACTAGGAAAAAAAAGTAGAATGACTAAAAGTTTAGTGACTACTACAGCCTAAGATGATCAGTCCCATATAAATCATGCTGTAAGCATTAGCAATACCAACCAGAGCTAACTGGAGTAACAGTCACTGTAGGTATTGAGTCATTATCTTCTTTAAAAGCCTGATTTTGTGGAAGAGTTGCTGTGAGATGGGAAAAACAAAGTTTAATGGTTGTTTTTTTTTCTTTCTTCATTACTTGTAAAGTAATGTTACAAAAAGAGGAAAAAATATAAAACCAAAAATCTAAATATAATGTTAATGGCAGGCAAATTGATTAAACACATTCTTCAAATGTAAATGATTCCAAATACATATTATGTGACATCTATGGTTTTGATATTTTTGTAAACAAAATAAAATGTTTTTAATGAAATAGAACTCCTACCTTCTATTGTAGCCAGTAGAAAATTAACTGCATGTCAAATATCAATAAATTCGACCAAACCTAAAGTATTTTTTTTTTTTTTTTGGTAAAACATTCACATTTTTATCAGATTTTAGGATAAATTATTGCTTATATTAACTATTTTTCACATCTTTCTTCACTCCAACAGCATTCTGGTCAATCCATTTTTAGGGTTAATTTGTTTAATGCAGAATATGTTGTTGTAGGTCAACAAAGATTAATCACAATAGAAAGAGAAGGAAATAAATGATTTTGAGGAAAGATCAATAGCAAAAGAGATTATCAATTTAAACACTTTAAATATAAAATTATTTTATTATTATTAATTCGCAAATTTTATTTTCTAGATATTTTTTGAGTGTAGACGAGTTCAGCAGAAAGCCAAATTCATAAGATACTCAAAAAATAAACTTATTAACATGTAGGCCCTGAATATTTACCATGATTACATCAAAGATTTGAACTTTCTTTAAGAGACAGGTGGCATAACATTTAAATATTTTTTTACAACACAAACAATTTCAAACTTGAATGATATTTTAATAATACTTAAGATGATGAATATGCAAAAAAATTCAAATTGATACATAAACGCATGAGAAAAATACTTGCACCATTTGTAAGAAAGCCAAAAAATTAAAATAATTTAATTCATTAAAATATTTATTGTATTAAGTGAAAAAAAAAAACAAAAAAAAAACAATAAATGTTAGTAGTTTGTTAAGCAAAGAAATTCAACCAAATGCTTAGAATAACCTCTTGTCAATTTATGACAAATATTAGAAGAAAAAAATAGTAGTAAAGCGTATTAAAATTTAAAGCCACTCAGATACATGCGAGCAATGCTTTTAAAATTTGAGGTGCAGAAGCCAGAATATTTAAAAATTGAGAAAAGTAATGAGATTTGTATAATAGTTTAAAATGTTATCTATAAAAAAAGTATTGAAAACAGATATAAAGTAATATTAGAAAGATACAAGTTTTTGCAAGTTTTTTGAAATTTTGAAATTAAAAAATTAAGGAAAAAATTTGAATTGTTTTAAACAATGTTTTATCAGAATCTAAGTAATTTAAATAATAGTAGTAATAAATACAAACTCCAATAAAATCTTTTTCAAGCTGTAAAACAAGCCAAGAAACAGTCTCTTTCACTTGATGCTTATCTCAACAAGCCAGAATAAAAATCAGTTTCACTTGGATGGAGGAATGATATTTAAGTAATATTAATAAATTTAAAAGAATTTTTTTTTTAATTGCTTCTTCTAGTTAACAGAAGATTGAAAATTTCTTAAAATGATCAACAAGGGATAATTCAGTTTAAGTGAATTTTTGATTTAATAAGACCATTGCCTATCAAGTAGTGGATATTTTTTAAAGTAAAATGATTACAAATATACTTAAATTTATGAAATTACAAAAACTTGATTTCCCTATTTCAGAAAAAAAAAAAAAATTTTTTTTTCATTTGTCACAATGATTAACATATTTTAGACAAGATATAAATAATTTTAAGAATATTCAAATTAATGTTTTGATCCTACTCACTATGTTTACTCACCAAGTTTTTTTAATGCATATAAATTAAAACTTAATTACAATTCAAATTTAATGCAATGTACTTTTTTGGCTGTCTTCTATAAGTAAATTTTATTTAAAAATGAATTAACCTTTAATGTGAACATTTTTTTCTTTGGAAATTGCTTCTAGTAAAAATAATGATTAGTAAAAAATGATTGGTAAATTCATCATCTTTTTCTTCTTTCAGTCTTTTCCTTTTTAATAATCAACTCAGTTTTATAAATAACAAGCAAAGTCATAGATGTTGAGAGTTCATTTCTCAGCATAAAATAAAAACAGCAACAAGAGTTGCATTCATATCATTGAGTAGACCACAGGATCTGACATTCCAAAAACAGACATCTGACACTCAAATTGTTGATACTAAATGCTCTGCAAACAAATATTTCTCAAAAGAACAAAAGCCTTTAAAGTCATATGTGCATGTTCATTCCCTTAAGAATGCTAACTCTCCAAAGAATCAAACCTGCCCAAAATTTCCATCACAGTTTATAAAATACCACTTAAGCTACCCTCCATTCTGAAATGTTCAATTTACTCAGCACTCTCAAAACTTTAAACTTATATAGGATGAATAGTCTTACAATTCATCCCCTTCCCATGCAAAATTATATTAATATTCATTTTCATAATACACTATGAAGAATTAAAAATAATTGTAAGATAAAAGCATGCTTTCCTATTGAGGAAGAAAGAAAATAATATTGTATTTTTTTTTTAAAAGAAACATTAATCAAGTTGTTATTCATAGTTTCAATAGTTCATTTAGCATTATCAAGTTTTTAATTAATAAATATTAATGATGAGAAATCTTAATGTAATGTTTTTTTTTTCAGTCTTTAAGACATTACTCATACAATTATATAATATTATGGTAAATGATTAACAGTTGTTTTTTTAATGTAGCTTAACAGGTCTTGTTGCTATTTATTACACTTTATAAAATTAACTAACAAACATTTGAAACTTCAACATATCTTAATCCGAGGACTTTTGTTGAAGTATTTTGAGGTGCTGTTTACTATAAAGTATAAAAAAAAAGTGAAATTTCTCCCACTCCTCTGCCACCTCATTTATTACATTATCATATATAAATAGATGGTATTAAATGAATGTCAGAGTGTTTAGTCAGATATTCAATGAAACATTTATTTAATTTATAACACTGTCTTATTATAAAGACAATGAACAGATTGAGAGGAAAAAGAAAAGAAATGGAGACAAAAGCAAAAGAAGCAACAGCAATAAAAAAAAATAAGAAAAAAAGCAGCAGTATACAGGTAGAATTAATATACTAACCATTCTCAGTGACTTGAATAACTGGTTCTGGGCTGGTCTGGCCTGCATCAGGCTCAGAATCAACACTGGTGTTTATATACCTACTTTGGTCAGCAAAGTCTACAGCAAGCAAACAACACCATGCATTGCACATATTGAATTATTATCAATATCATCCAGTCTCACAGTATGATTAGTAGGTTATTGAAACATGATGAAAAAGATGATGCTCATGAAAGAAATTTATGAAAAAATGTTTTTGTTAAATTTTTTATCACCAAGCTATATCACTTTGTTTATTGCAATTATAAAAGAAAGAAAAATTCACTGAATCTAACTGATACAGTATGCCAATAATTTTTCAAATAATGCTGAAACATTAGAAATACTCAGTCTGTTTTGTTTGTTATATACTCTAGCTAAATGGAAGCATAGAGAAGCAAAAATTTGAATTTATCTACAAAATTTTCAGTTTAAATTTTCACCTTTTCATACATGAAAATCATTAAAATATATTTTGTCACAATTTTAGTTTATCATGGAAATTATGTAATAAATAATTAAAAAAAACATGCATCAAATTATATACTAAAACTCCACCTAAAAGTGAACATTAAACTGAAAACTAATAACACTGTATACACTCTAGCTGCTGTTAATTGATCCATGTCAGTAAGTATAGTCATAATTTTCATGTGTAAGCCAATAAGTCAGTCGTCTAATAATGAAAAAGCACATATTTTGCACAAATACCTATTTCTCAGAATAATCTTTATCTATTAATCACATCAATCAAATATACTGTAAATATTTCACTTAAAATTCAGTTAATAACTAAGCATCAAGACCATGGTTCACCCTTATATAAATGTCATTCGGATCTGGAAAATTTAAATCTTTAAGAGTTATTTTTCAGTGCTATTATCTGACAATTTTCTACAATTTCGTAATCCCCAAGATCACTATTAAAATAACCAAAAAATATGTCTTATACAAAATTTCAGTAAATTTCCCTGCATTAATGTATATTGTATTTCATAACCTTTTTACAGTGGGTTCACTAGTTCTCATTCAACATTTGGCATTAAAAACTTAAACACATGCATGTATCACAGAAAACAAAATGAAGGTAACTGCAGAGATTTTTCTTGCACAACATAATTCATAACATTTGAAAAAAAGCTTATGATTTAAATATCAAACTAAACACAAGAAAAAGGTATTTTGTCTAACAATAAATCTTATATTTCTAACAGAACATATATATGAACTCGTCATGTTATATACAGTCTTTTGCTAAACCAAATACACCCTTACATCATTAAAACTATTTAATAATTGATTTTAATACGAGTCTCTTCTCCAAAACTTCTTTAAACATTTAAAAACTCTTCCTTCAATCAATAAAATTTGTAGGAATTAAAATGTTTGGCTAGTTTTCAGATTCTACTTTTCTATAAAATGCTTTTATAGTTTATATAGGATTTTTATACAATGCTATAAAGTAATATTTATTCTGTTATGAAGATACTTATCTCAATATATTCAAAAAATACATGAAGAATCTTTATATAATGAAATTTTGTAGATTTTGTGAAAAATTAAACACATAAATACATGTCTTAGAAAGACGTTAAGTGTTATTGTTATAAACATTTAGTTTGAATGAGTTGTGAGAAGCATCTTAAACCTTCTCTATGCCAGTATAATTTTCAAAAGAAGCAATTTACTAGATTAACCAAAAGATATGCATAAAAATGTTAAAATTTACTTTTAAATAATACAAATCTATCATATTTGACTATATACATTCTTTAAAACCAGTACAGGTTAAAAGCATTAGGACATCAAAAAGTCAATACACACACACAATTTTTGTTCCGTAGTATCAATTAGATACTGAAATACACCAACAAAAATTTACTTAAGGCTACCTAAAAAGTTTCTAGTAGCAGGTTTGGAAAAGTTCATTATCACACACACAAACAACCAGAACATTCAAGTTATATTTTTCCAGCATAAAAAAAGCCATATTTCAATTCCTTAAAGATACAGTAAATGTTATTTACTTTGAACAGTTTCAAGAATTTGTTTCATCTGATTTTTTTAACATTAAAGTATTAAATCATTTTGGAAATGTATAATATGAAAAACTATTTGAAATAAACAAAAAAATGAATTAGTAGCCAAATTTTATAAAAATGATGAGAGCTAAAAACCTGCAATACACAATTTAATACAACTAAATTAAATAAAATACCTTAAATACTGTAAAGAAAAAGAATGCTTATTTGTTTAAATAAAAAAAAACAAAAAATGAAATAATTCCATTTCAAAATGCTTAAACAATAAAATGCATCTACATTTTTTTCCAAACTGTATGAGCCTTATTAAATAATTTTCAATATAAATCAGTTTAATAGACTAAAGAGATTAACTCTCGTTTATCAACTTTTAAGCTGTAAAAATTTAAGCCAAATGTGAAATCATCTGAAGAACAGTTTGTATACAGACAAAATCAAAAACTAACTTGTTCAGTACAAATGCAAGCTTCAACTACCACAAATACACTTTTTAATTCTACAATTTAACAGTAATCCAATCATTTTTAGTAGGTTTATTTCAAATTTATTAAGGTGTAGAGCTATTTATAAACACAATGCCCTGTTTCCAAATCAGGTGCATGAGTGACATTGAGAGAAGAAATTATTTTATATATATATATATATATATATATATATATAAAACCTTCCACACACTTACTCCAAATGTTCAAATTGACTATATGACTTTCTTAGTCAATGCTAATAATAAAAACAATTATACAACACAAACTAATTTTAGAAAACATGTTATATTGTCTCTTAGCTAAAATGAACAATGTAACTGTTTCAAATGTTGATATGAGAGATTGACAGAAGAAAGGACAAGAAAAAAGAAAATATTAAATAAGAGTTTAGATCATCTTTGAGGAAGGACAGATTTTATCAAATTGAAAAACATCCCAATTTGGCAGTATGAAAATATTAGGAGACAAGGGAGTAAGTAAACAACCACAACATATGCCTATATTCAATAATTATTTTTGCTTCTTACATGCTTTTTCGTTTAGAATTTGTAAAAATATGCATGGAATGAAATGTTATGAAAAACTGTTGTATTAAAATATGCACTTGTATGTGTAGACAAAATATGAAAGTGCCTACATGCATGCGGGACATTCAGAGCAGTGGTTACCTAAATAGCTTGCTAAAAGAAGCAGTACACAATGAGAGTAAGAGCATGATTGTAGATGAGGCTCATCTAAAGTTTTCAGATAAAAAATATACAAGCCTCAAATTTAACACAGCTGATGATATCAAGCATGTGACATGTTGCATTTACTTTTGCATAGCAGTGAATAATGAAGTGCAGGCTCTCTGAGCCAAGTGAACAAATGAATTATAGAAATTAAGAAATGATCAACAATTGAAAAGTAAAGAGTCAGTCAGGAAAAATGACAACGACAATGTGTTTTAGAGATCACATTGGCTGTAGCTTTTTTTTTTTTTATTTCCAATTGCTGTGGATACAAAGCCAAGAGAAATTTTAAAATCTTTTTCATAGAGATATTTGTTCACACTCACTCTGATTAGAAATAATAGGCAATATTTAAATACTGAAGATTAACTGCTAAAACTGACATTTTTTCATTCTTGATTTTGAGATCATTGAAATAAGATATTTTAAAGAAAAGCTGTTATTCACATGCACACACACACACACACACACACACACTACATTCTCTGAAAATGTAATGTTCTTCAACTTATGAGAGTAAACAATTGAAAATATATTTGAGATGCAAGATATTAAAATGATACAAATATAAATGGCAAATGGGATTACAATTTGTAAAAGCAAAGCAAAAGAATGAAATAGAATAAATTTTCATCAGTAACAATAAAAGCAATAAAATAAATCCAAGCTCTTTTTCATTCTTCTTGTCTTCAATAATTTAAATTGAAGTCTTCTAAATAAAATGCAAAATTTAGTGACTAAGTTGGAATGTTTATCAAGTCTACATGAAATAACATAAAAATCTAAAATATGAATAATAGTGCCAAGTCTCAAGAATGAATAGTTACAAGGTTGTTCTTTACTGCAGACAAGTTTCTTAAAAGCTGAAGTAGACTCTAAAAATCACTTAACACAAGCGATGCTATCTTTAATATATTTACATCAGGAGATTGATCATCGATTAAAAGCCATAGATATTTAATGTAGCTTTTAGCACAATCAAATGGAAGGAATCCATTTATCATGAACGCAGAGAAATGGAAGAAAGAATCTAACTTCATTTCCAAAATCTATTCTAGAGATTTTACCACATTTAAAATATTGGCTTTATTTCACATTTCAGGTAAAATGTTAAAGGATTACAATTCCACTCAAGCACATTATATAAAACTATAAAAAAAAAAAAACCTTTCTGTTGAACTGTGTACAATATGGATAAATGGCTGTTAGAATTGAAACAGACACATATTTCGAGCTTCCACTACTACTAATACTACTGAAGTGAAGGATATATTCAGAAACAATATTTAATACGTATCCCAACAGCAAAAATATAGCAGATGTTAAATAAGTAGCTGTTACACAACATAATAAAATAAGGGAACTCAGCAATGTGAAGATTAAAAAACTACTGTCACATTTCTTATTTCATTAAATTATTTCTACTAATACCATGAAAATATTAGTTTTCAAACCTTTTTTATTAATCCAATGATATCAGATAAAATCAGAATTTACTGACTGGAATTGATATTTTCAATTTATATGCCCTGTGGTAAATTTAGAAAAGACAAAAAGAGAGAGAGTGTGAAAGGCAAAAATCTTTTAAGAAAAAGTTTTCAAGCTTAAAAAATAAATAAATAAAAATCAATTTAAGTTTTTAAGAATGAATAAAGAATTCTTTAAGATTGACTACCAATTTTTTCTTTTCTCTTTTTTTTTTTGTTTGTTTTTGTTTTGTTCCAATACATTGAAGACAGTTGAAGTAGAAGTAGAGAGTGGAATGTTGAGAGTCCAGTTGCTTTTCTAAAAGCCAGTCCATGCAGACTGAGAATCACTTGTATAGGAAGAGTAGTAGTAGGACAAGGTGGGAGGTAGTTCATTCATACTGTTGTATGTGGATAATCCTTAGTGAAATCTGTCTTTCCTGAAAAGAAGATTACACATTTCAAGTCCTGTGCTAACACAATGAGAGACAGACATACAGAATGAAGACAGACAGACAAAGACCTCTTTATTGGAGATGGATGTGCAGATGATAGATTCACAGATCATTGGCTGTTACTTAGTAGTTTGAAAGCAAAAACTGAATAGACACGTTAGGGTGAGAGGAGAAAAAACAAACAGTAACAGATAATGGATAAGATAGATAAAAGATAATGATAAAACAAGGAAAGGTGAATTCTTTTTAATCTAATGTGCTAAAAAAGTCAATAAAGAGAAAATCTTAGTATTCCTACATAAAATGATACTAAAATATTTGGTTAAACCTAAAGATTATATTAACAAATAAATATCAAGGATTTAAAATATTTCTCAATATTCAAACCAAATTTTTAATAAATGACTTTACAAAATAATTCTTAAAATAAAAGAAACAAAACTAATTATTAAAACTATTAAACTTATTAAAATTAAAGTTGCAAAAGGCTGAAAATTTGAAGAAATATATATTTTTTTATTACTTTAAAGTAATAAAGTTTTTCTTGTCAGAATCCATCTTGCACATCTACCATTTGTCTGTGCATTGCATACTGTTGCCATATCTGTTCAGGTGCTTCTGCTATTTATCTTAAGGTTCTCAACAAAATTCAAAGAAGCATTTGCAATGTAATCAATCCTGACATCGCATCTTGACTTCAGTCACTTTCTCAACGATGTGATTTGGCTTCCTTCTGTCTTTTCTACAAATATTTTCATGATAACTGCTCTGACTAGCTTTTTTCCTCAGTGCCCTGTCCACATAAATTTGAGTGTGCTACTAGATTAGCATCTAAGTCCCACCCTTTTATTATGAAATAGTTAAATGTAACTGCCACTTCTACTCCAATAGTTTCTTCTCTTGCACTTCCTGCCTGTGGAACTCCCTTCCATGATAGCTACAATCTTCAAAAGATTAACTGCATCATCAACTGCCATCTTTTTGAATCCCATTCATCTTTTATCCTTTCTTCAATACCCCCTGTAGCTAGTTTTCTCTCACTGTAACCTCCTGCACACTAGTGGTGGTCTTGCTTTGCTTTTTTTTTTTTTGGGGGGGGGGGAGATCATTTAAAACTACTAGTCAAAAAATCAATTCCATAAATTATTCCATATAGGCCACATTATAAAATTATTCATATTTGAAAGTTTTGTAATTTAAACATTTTTTTAAAAGCTTTCTGCATTTCTGGTGGTGGCTGATATTTTTAATATTTTATCAAATGTGATATTTTTTAATATTTTATCAAGTGTGATAATTATTTACAGGTAAAACTGTATCACATTTATATTCTGTTCCAAGAGTAAAATAATATCAAAAGATTTCAATATTTATAAATATAAAGATTTCAATATTTATAAATATAAAACTCATAAGTTTTATTTTAGCTACATAATGTAAAGTATATTATTATTCTTATTAAAAATCACTTCCAAAAATCCATAAGAATAATATCAGGAAGGTGATTTTCTAAGGATAGCTTTAATTTACACTAATGTGCAGTTAGGACACCCATTACATAAATCAAAGTACACAGATCTATAACCCCATATAAAGAAAAACTTTTTGCTTACATCTGTAACATAAAAAAAAAATGTCCCTAAATAAAAGATCTATATGTCTAGATATTTATCAAAGTAAAATTTCTCTACACAAGCTTTTCATAAATGTCAGTCTCATAGAAAAAAATATAACCAAGTTGTAGAAGAAACTAGATGCCCCTTAAAAATCAATCACAAAGAATTATCAAAAAGAAATTAGTTACAAAAAACACACATTAATAATGGAAGGTTTATTTTAAAGAAAAACATCAATATATAAGTAAATACAGATTTTAACTATGTGAAATCTAGTACTTAGAAAATGAAATTATTTCCACTAATTCAGTACAAAGTAATTTTCAAATTTTTAGCTATTGCACTTGTACTTCCTACTAAGATCAACAGAAGTTAGATGACAATCTCACCATTTTTATATACTACTAAGGAATGCTGAATAGATCTTGGACCAACCAAATCTCCTGATTATGTTAGATTGTTGTTCCAATTGAGGAAATGAAATGTCAAAAGCACAAATCAAATTTTAAAGACTGGAAAGAAAGACTGAAGAATGTATTGGCTGAAACATTGTTGAAAATTAAACACTTTATATAGAATAAATGAGAAGTTAAAACCAATAAAGAATGAATAATTGTTAGTTTATTTCTTCTGAACTAACAATGATTTTTAACTCAATATTGCCTTAATTCATGTATAAGGGTCACCCCAAAATTCCTATTTTATCATATTGGCTTATGATATCAGAGGCAGATATTTGTGGTATAGCACAAGATATTTGTGGTATAGCATAGTTAAAACCTCTTGTCAATAATCCCTAATTATTTTTAAGCCCTGTTACAAATAGTATCTGAGTGGCAGTTTAACAAAATGATATCTGACATAAAAGTACATAGGTGCAGAAGTGTATCACTAAATTCCTCCATGCTGGAAACACTGCAACCATCAGCATTTATTGATGCTTTCTGTTACAATACATGTGACAAAACACATTCCAAATGGTCTTGCACAGCTATCAACTCACAAAATGAATAACAACTCAATCAGTTACTCCATATAAATCAGTATATCATGATCTGTCTACAGAGCTGAATATATTAGAAATGATGTTGGCAATGTTAGAATATTTCAAAGTAAATGCCAGGTATGTCACAAACATGCAGCCATAAGAACAGAAAGAGCATCACGTGTAAGTCTGTCACAGGACCAAAAAGACTGAAATTGTCAATTTTATGGATACATCACCAGTATGGACAACATTTTATTGACAATGATACACTCATCATTGCTGCGAAAAAGTGGATGAGCTCTAATATCAAGAGAGTGTTAAAAAGTTATCCACCTAATCCACTTCCTAAAATCCGATAAAAATAGCAAACATCAGATTTGCAGGAAAGTTATAAAAGATTATTTCATCTAAATTGTTTAGATTTGTTCCTTAAAAAATAAATAAAATTAGTTAAGCAAATAAAATGTCTGAATCTAAGTAATTGTACCTTGTTTTGCAGCTAGCCACTGAAAATTTTATTTTTCAAAATTACTGTCTGCATAGTGAGAAAAGAGAAGTAACATAATTTCTATAGTTAGACAATTATAAGAATATATATATAATTCTATCAAAAAAAATGTTAATTTTTTGAATAGATTTAAAATGAACCAAGTAATTTATGTTAAAATTGCTGTTGAAAATATTAGCAGGTTCTGTGTTTAGGAAGTATTTTGAAAAATGAAATCAAATTTACATTGGAATTTCTGCAGGAGAATTTAAACAACAGTACTACTCTCACAAATACTCCTTTTCTAACCCCAATCTAAGATTCCAGACGTTCATTTCCTGAAGATTTTGGGAAATGAAAGAGAGACAAAATCCCATAGTAAGACTAATAGGTTCGGCCCACACCCCCAAACTCACAATAGAAGCACTATGTTTTGCTGAAAAAATTAAAATAAAGTATCCTAAACAAGATTTGCTTTTAAACTTACATAAGGAATTCATAAGCAAAGCAGTCATAAATCCAAATTTTTAAATTGAGTTATTAACCCCCTATATATAATCCAAAATTAATTTTCTTTTGATAGTTGCTTGCTTTCTTTCTTCTTAAATACTGTAGAAGTAATTACTACACATTTACATATTAACTTCTTTTATCTCATACCTTTTCTAGTACTATCATTTGACAAGTATTTGAGCCTAGATTCTAAATTTAATTTACTTCCCCTAACATAATTTTTTTTTCCCCTTATTTCCTCTTCACTACTGAATAATACCTCCTGATTATCATAGCCCCTTTTACTATAGCCTTCCCTTTCTGGTTCATTATTTATTAATTACTTTATCAATATGTGTGTGTGTGTGACTATGTATGGGAGTGCTTAAGCGCACATGGGTGTATGTAAGTAGATATGTATGTACTTGTGTGGTTATGTGAATATAATATGTGTATATATTCCTATATTAATACATCTGTTAAAATGTATACTATCTTATTTTAATTTATATTTAAATTAAATTTTAAAATTAATTTTAATTTTTCCAAATTACCTTAGTCAAAGAACTTTCCCCTCTTATCAGCAATGTCTTAAGTTTGTGTGTGTATGTGTGCGCACGTGTATATATATATATATATATATATATATATATATATATTTTAAATCCAAAAGGATGATCAGATAGGTAAATCCCAAAAACCCGATCCTAATTAATATTAATTTCATTAATATTAAAATTCATCAAGGTGGAGGGCTCAATGCAAATATTATATTCTATTTACAGAGCCAAATATAAAAAATAAAACAAAAATTTCGATATTTAAATCCGTTGAATAGCCATTTACTCATAGAAATATATATAATTGTCCATTAAATAATTCATTCATATCAAATTCATTACGGATATACTGGTGTAGCTTAAAAGTAAATATAATCTACCATACACCTATCTATAATTTTTTATGATTCCCAAAAATACTTGATAGCTTGATTTTTTTTTTTTTTTTTTTTTAATCGTATCACCCTGAGCAAGGTGGTAACGCCACTGATGTGCAGGGGGCTACGTAATAGTGGAAAGATCGGAAAAGAGAAAGCCGGAAACCATATCCTAAACAGGGAACAAGGGATGAGCCTCTTAACTTGTTCAATAGACATGGGTGGAGTGTGAACCGGGCGATAGATAGATCTATCTACTCCAATTAAATTAAATATTGTTTACTATATATATATATATATATATATATATATATATATATTTATTTTCTAAACATATGCTATTAAATATAAAAGACAATGAATGTCTATTATGTTTAATCATGAGCCGTTCTAAATGTTGTATTTTTGCTTTAATTTCAGTTGAAAATAAAGACAAAAATTCTCCAACATTTGGATAATTATTTATTGGTTTTCTTCTAAGCTTTCAGCTCACATGAGCCATCTTCAGAGAGGTTGTTTAAACTGAAATATTATAAAATCCACCATCACCAATGATTTTATTTTGTGTTGACATAAAACTCCACTTGGCAACGGCAATAGTTACCAAAAATAATAAACGCTGTTCTTAAGTTTGCGATGCGGTTTTATGACGACACACACACAACAATTAGTTTTCATGAAGTATTTTTTGCATGAGAGTGATAGGAAAATGTAACTCTAAAAAACAATGGCAATATCAATAAATTAACTTTTCCCTAATTTCTGTTATTTTAAATACCCACTTGTCCACTTCAAAATGATATAGAGTGAGTGAACTTAACTTTTACTACATTCATAGTTTTTGTTTGGTTTTTTTTTTGCAATTTTTATCTTCAGTAGTAGGCACAAAGCATGATAATTTTGCACTTAATTCTTTTGAAATGGTTTATTCAGTAACAAATTCAAAATAAAGTAAGACATAAGTACCAATTCAAATTACTTGATTGAGAAAGAGAAAAATGTTTTTCATTATTGAAAACTTGTATATGATGGGTTTTCAAAAGATGAAGTGTTAGCATAAAAAGATACCAGTTATTAAATATATGATCAAAAACAACCTAAAAGTAAAAATTGATTAAGTTAGAAAAATCTAAGCTTAATAACAAAATTGATGAGTATAACAGGATGGAGGTGAGACTCCACCTGTTGAGGTATGTAAGTTTCTCAAACAGAGTTGAAGAGACCAATGAATTGTAATAAGTGATGCAAGATTCTATTTTGTGATGTGGAGCTAAGAGAAAAGTAAAGGAAAAGTTGTCAGTTAAATATGAATGGAGAGTAGAATAAAAAACAAAAAATAAGTAAAAATGTTAATGAGTTGCCAGGAATGAATGAAAGGTCATGGTGAGGTTCAAACTAACTTAGTACAATCATTCATTGCTAAGTAAATCCCCTACCACACCTGCTTGGTTCCTATCTAAGCAGATTATCACTAGAAGTTATCCAAGAGCAATAAAACATTTTAAATACTATTTGGCCCCCAAATACTCACGAACCTGACAAGAAAAATTTACAAAACTCTTGCCTGTCAGTAAGTGAACACCTGACTTTCAAGCAATGGTTGTATTATATCCATGAAATTCACAACATAAGTAATAGGGTGACTAAAAAGGTAGTTTTTTTGGGCTGGGCACTGTTAGTAACATTGTAACCACCATTCACAGTCATATGATCAATTACTGAATGAACGTTAGACTTGTAACAAACAGGCATACACAAAAAATATATTAACAAATGAAAGGTGACGCAATTTCTCCCCACTGACTCATATTCCAAGGCAAAAGCCTGAAAAACAAAAACTGCTACAGATATTGGTTGCCTCATAAATCAAGGAGATTTACTAATATTTTCGGTATATTTGCAACCCACAGTGTAGATACTGTAAATAAAACTGTTGGAAATTTAATGTAAAATTAAATTTGTTGCGTTTCAAAGTAAGTATCAAGAAGTGTATAATCCTCACTTGACCCACAAAATGGCATTTCCAACAAAACTGAGAGAATTCAATCCATTTCAATCACTAATTCAAATCTAACAGTAGAGAATAGGGCTAGGGTCAATGATCAAGAATTTGGCTAATCAACATTGTGTTAAAATTTGTATTAAAAAATATTTTAAAAATCTCGCTATGTTAAAGAATAGATACTATTATACTAACAGAGGACACTAAGTAAAGCAAATGTTCAATGTTAAATAGAAAGGAATTGCTGTTATCTTTTTTATCATTTTTTTATTAAAAAACCATGAGTTAAGTATTTTCTTTTAATTGGCATAAAAAGAATTAATGCCAGTTTTTCCTTTAATATGATTAATAATTATAATAATTATAGTATTTAATTTTAAATTAAATACTTTAATTAAATAATTTAAATAATTTGCATGAAGAATAATCTGCATGAAAAAATATACATTAAAAATACTTTTAAATCTTCTAGTATCCATAACATACAAAATGATAGAAAAGAAGCATAAAATATCTACAATAACAAAGGATAATGATAAAAATTAATGACAATAATTTTGATAAAAATAGACATATAATTCATAATCTTATTAATAAGAACTACATCCAAAACTATTTTGAAAATGATCATAGCAAAAACAATGACCATAACAATAATTCTGAAGTTGGCATGTATAAGAAACTTTAGCAGTTGTCCCTTAAAATAGATTGGCAAAACTGCCTGAAATAAAAATTAACATTTATTTAAACATAATTTATCCAATGAATTAGTTATACACACAAATAATTTCAACCACAATTTTGATCTCAAAAGTGTATTAATAGCCCAAACAAACATAAGCTCTGGAATTTTTCAAACATCTTTCTTAATAAAAATGTTCTTTTCTCAACCCAACATATTCATATATGACCATAAAATATTTTAAAAAATAAACTCATGGCTTTTAAGTAATAAAAAAAAAAAAAAACAATACCAACATTAATTTACTTCATTTAAAAACATTAAAATTTATAACACTTAACATCACTCATAGTTTTCCTTTCCTTAACATAATTTTTTTTTTATTTTAGAACCTTCTCAACAATACTTTTTTTGTATAAATGCAAGATTTTAAAAAATATTTTACATTTACCTTGATAAAGTTTTATAAGGAACAAAAAACACTTCAGCATAAAAGATTTCCCTCTTGTCATTTCTTAAGAATATTATTTTTTTTTTTTTTTAATCGTATCACCCCAAGCAAGGGTGATGTGCAGGGGGCTACGTAATAGTGGAAAGATCGGAAAAGAGAAAGCCGGAAACCATATCCTAAACAGGGAACAAGGGATGAGCCTCTTAACCTGTTCAATAGACATGGGTGGAGTGTGAACCGGGCGATAGATCTATCTACTCCAATTGAAAAAAAAACACAAAGTGAGAAGATTGGAAAAGAGAAAGCCGGAAACCACATCCTAAACAAGGAACAAGGGATGAGCCTCTTAACCTGTTCAATAGACATCTTAGAAGTAGTTCAAACTAATGGGTTGGCAGTTCACTGTAGTGATTTACTTTATTATCAGTGCTCAATACTTAGTAGAGCATTATATATAGTAATATTTTTATTATAAGCCTGACAAGGTGCTAATAAGATAGTACCAAAACAATGGCTCTTGCGTTGCAGTAAGCAGTAAACTATGACTATTATAAACTTATATATATATATATATATATATATATATATATATATATGAGCATCTTTATTTGAAACATTATGTCCCAATTAGTTGATACTGATCAGTAGTTGATAGAAAGTAGCTAAAACACCTTACCAAGACAATTAACAGTGTGTGTATATAAGTGTTCCATTGAAAAGCTGAATAGATATGGATAATTTGTATAAGAACTGGTTTTCTTAATCTATATTTAATAGGTGAATTTGTATTATAATAAAAATTCATCAAGTGTCAAGTATTATTCATACTAATCTTATTCGGAAGAATACCAATGTAATATGAATAATAAAAAAAAAATGCATTTTCCAAGGCAATCTCAAATTACAACAAGTGGTCATGATGTGAAAGTGTAATTTTAAGAACCAAATAAATGAACTTATCTGTTAGTTATGAATCTATTGAAATCCAAAATAAAAAAATAAACCACCTTAATAAAAAAACCTTTAATAAGAAACAATTCCTATAAACAAAATCCAGTAAAATATTGGTTGCTTAAATTAGCAACAGTTATTATAGTGAAAACTACACAAACATGGACAATATGATGAAAGTAAAAAAGCACAGACGCACAACACTAAATCCTTTAGAAAACAAACAATAACTATAAACATTTATATTCATGTATAGTCTACTCGCCTTGGTTTGAGGTTGACAGTCTTTTCTTATAACCTGAAAGCATAATGGAAGGTACTAAATAAAAACAAAAAAAAAATTGCTACTCAGATGCAACTAATTGTGTGTGTGTGTGTGTGTGTGTATATTTAGGCAGCAAATTTTCTTCTAGAGATGTCAGATTAAATAAATTGCAAATATTGTATCTGCTTATTTTTAATAAAATCCATTCATACGCACAGATAATCTTTTGTGTATTATAATTGAAAGATGTAAGAAATGAGCTGTAATGTTGTAGGATAGTTGTGTTATGAAAAAAATAATGATCGATAACACAACTATCCTACACCAAAAAAAAAGCAAATGACAAATCCTCAAGGCAATGTTCATTAAAAAATTTAAGCCGTCAATTAATAGAATCAGCTATGAATACTGTAGTAACGTTCTAAAATGTTTATAGAAAGAACAGTATTTTCATGCTTTAACACATGCATGACCAAAATTCCATTTTGAATAATTTTTATGTTCTAATGAACACTATGCAATTTGTCAACCATTATAGTTGAAGCAAGAAGAAAATTTGCAGTATTTTTTAGCAACAGAGTTTTGTGGTTATTTTTTAGTTGCCACAACTCACACCCCTGAAAATGATCTCGGAAGGAGACTGAAAGTATTTGGGAACAACGAGAAATGAATAATAAAATCATCTATCAAAGTTACAGCTCACCTCTTACATCTTTCAATTATAATATGCAAAAGATTATCTGGGAATATGAATGGATTTTATTAAAAATAAGCAAACACAATGTTTGAAATTTATTTAATCTGAAAAACCCATTGTTCAAGCATTTACTTTTATAAATCTCTCCCTTATATATGAGATTATTATTTTTCCAACAAGAGAAAAGTGTATATTTCAAAAAGAGAAAAAAATACCACAAACGTTTTTGATTGTTATGTGGATTTTTTTTTTTCATATTTTGCATATTCCACTACATGTAATTTGGGTCTTATGACTCTTCAGCCAAATAAGAATGGTTGGTTGTACATATTATAAAAATCTTTTTAAAGGAATGATTATTTTCTTTTTACATGAAATTTTTTAACAATTGCCTTTTGTGTGTAGTAACAGTTATTTGATTTTTGAATTTGTCTTGAACTAGCCAAAAATCACAAGACCCAAAACATGTGTAGCAGAAAATACACAAAATAAAATATGAAAATATCCACATAATTAAAAATGTTTGCATTTTTCCTTTTTTTATATAACTTGACTCCTTGGAATCACTTGATTTCCTTGTTCTTTTCATTAACATCAAAGAAATCAATGTAAAAATTATACAGGTCATTAAAAACTAAATTTTTCAGATGCATGACAAGAGCTTGGCATAAAGTACAATTGTAAATACAATTTGTATCATTTAACTAATGTACACACTTGCAAAGTAATATGGGTGCACACACTCACAAAGCAGTTCTGTTATTTTTAGACTACATTTGTCAAATTTAAATAAACTGAAAAATAATCTTTATCTAGAGACAACAAACTTCATACAAACAACTACCTAACAACTTGATAGATGAAAGAACAGGAATGTTGAAATTGTTACTATTACCACTATTCAGATTCCAGCTTCATTGTTTTATGAGTTAGGATAAAAAGGTTCCAGAAAATAGTTATAAAAGTGAATACATTAAAATCTTCCCAAATCAAAGGGATTCTATAGATTAAACCAAAATCTAAAAACTTTTTCAAAGGATTACAAACAAATAGATTACTAATACTAGAATTGTGTTATCAGGAAATTTTGCTCAACACACGAAAAAAAAATTTCAAAATTTTGCATAAAGTAAGTTCATTTTATTCTATCAATATGATAGACAGACACCAAAATAATGGAACCAATCCAATCCAATTCTGACAACAAATCACAACTATTATTTCATTCTAAAGCATTTAGAAAATGTATGAACTAAGATTCATACATTAATGCTGAACAAATTCACATTTCAATAATTAAATGAATTTGAATTCTTCTAACATTAAATAGAAAGTATGTAATTCTTATTAATCTTATTTACTATGAATGATAGTTATGCTTTAATAAAACATCATGATGTACAACTAAAGTTATTATGATTACTTTTGATTTTATCAAACTACATTAAAATTTGTTGCTTCATCTTAAAGTGGCTGATAAAATAACTTAATGAAAGCAGATGGTAATAACGATGAAAGCAAATGATTAATGTCAATAAAATAGTTAGTAGACAGTTAAATATTATGAAAAATGAATAAAAATGACTAATGATCATGAAGACACATTCACAGATGATGAAAATAAAGTTAATATTACATTTACTGTGCTGACTAGCTATAAAGGTTTAGTAGGTCAGTCTAATAATAAAAGGAAAACAGAACTGTGTGCATAATAAAAACTAGATGTGCAGCATAAGTTTCTCAAACAAAGAAAGCAATGTGCATAAAAACCCTTACCATATTACAGAGTAACACCTAAAATCAGCTCTCATAGACATGTTTTATATTTCTATTTATATTAGAATGCAAGTAACATTTTTGTTATATTATAATTTTTCTTATAACTGAAAACAATGAAAACAAGTATGTTATGATTAAGTATATTTTTACATTTTTAGATTATTAATAATTAAAAAGAACTGAATAATTCCATTTGAATAAAAGTTTATCAAAAACTGACATATATTTGTAATTAAAAAACCTGTATTAATTAGAAATACATATTTACTGTAAATAAATGTAAGAAATAAACAAAATAAAAATTATATAATTTTGATAAGGTTTTTAATAAGCCACAAATTTTCTCTTGAGAAATATTTTCATCTTATTTTTGTATGTTTGGATGTATATTGTTTTAAATTATAACTTATAGCCATTTAGTTTTTTGTAAGAGCAAATAGGCAATAATAAAATATTTCTGCAATATATTAAACAATAATAAACCCAGGCAATATATTCCCCATCAGCCAAAATAATGGACACTTGAAGATGGCCAGAGGTTGAAATGTTGTGTCAATAATAACATCTATAATGATCAAAGACAAAAACAATAGTTTGAATAAATCAAGTATATTAACAATTCCTCAACTTAAAAATGAAAATAAACTATGTTAGGAATATATCATTAATGATGTAACCAAATAGTTACCTGATTTTTGACTATCAGGATAAGTGTTTTGCTACAACTGCCTTGTTTGCCTAAGTACTCATTCATCTGCTCTCTTTATTATTCATAATGGCACACTAATGGTTAACATTTTGTCAAAACATCTGGCAATAGAACAAAGTAGGTAAGTGTGGTTTCATGCCTTTCACAAGTGCCTGAGTATGAAGTGATTATAAGCAAAATTTCTAACTCAATTCATTGTTTCCATTTTCCGTACTGGTAACTATAATCATTAACATACATAGAAGGATGCTGAAAAGTTCACAGCCAAAAATATGACCAGGCATCAGATTTGTTTTAAAGCTTCTTGGTCATGCCTATAACATTTCAACACCTCCACATATATGCTAGCCTTAATTTTTTCCAGGATAAAGATACTGTAAAAAAAACAATTTTAAGACTGAAGATAATGCAATATATTGCTATAAACCAGTGAAACAACTGATTTATATCTGTGCTTAGCCTTAAAACAATTTTCTAAGGATCAAATGAAATCATTGTTCCACATATTATAAATAAAGAAATAAAAGTGTGTGTGTGTATGTGAATATATATATATATATATATATATATATATATACACAAATATGTGCATGTGTGTACATTTGTGAAGCATAGACTTACTGGTGCAAAAAGGTAATAAATGAAGTGATTAACTTAAACAGTCTTATGAAAATGAACTAAAAAATAAAACTTTAGTAATTTCAGATTACTCATGCAAAATTAATCACCAGCAGATAAAATCTTTTTAAGAAATAGATGCTAAAATTAATTTTATAGATTTCTGTAATTAAATAAAATTCCTTACAGAAACAAAGCAAACAAACTTGTAGCTTACAAATCTTGTAATGTCAAAGCAAAATTCCTTCCCAAAAAGTAATAAACATTTTTTGAAATTTCATAATATATATATATATATATATATATATATATATATATATATATATATATATAAGGTTGTCTGGAAAGTTCATGCTGATTTTTAATCGTTCATGTTTGTTTGTTTTTTTTATTACCATAAAGGCAAAAATGATATTTGCTGTGTATATAGAATGTGCTTCAGCTGACAGAACTGTACAGAAGTGTTTTGCCAAGTTTAGAGTTGGTGATTGTAGCCTTATTGATGAAGAATGCTCAGGCATACCTCCACACACAAACAAACACAGATGATGACCAAATCAAGATATTGATTGAGAGTAACCCACATTACAAAACACAGGAATTGATAAAAACACTAAATTTATCAAAATCCACCATTCATGAGCACTTAATGAAACTTGGGTACTTAAATCGCTACAATGTTTGGGTACCATTTGATCAGAGTGTAAAGAATCTTTTGGATCATATTTCTATCTGTTATTTGTTATATAAACACAATGAAAATGCACCCTTTTTGAAGCAAATTGTCAATCAGTCAATTGATTCTGCAAAGTATTGCTTGCAAATGGCAGAAAACAACCAGAATTGGTGAACTGGAAAGATGTTTTCTATCTGGATATTGCCAGACCTCACATTTCTATGACAACCAAGCAAAATTTGTCGCAGCTTAAATGGGATGTGTTACCACACTCGCCATATTCACCAGACATTCCTTCTTTGAATTTTCATTTAAAATAACCTCAATGATAAAAGGTTTTATCTTTCAGAATGACATAAAAAAGCACTATAAATGTTCAAAATTTTGGAAAGATGGAAAATTGTTGTACAATGAAATGGTTCATATTTAGTTGAATATTTAATGGCATCACTCTGTTTTGTGTTTTAGTTTCCCTTAAAAATCAGCATGAACAATATATATATATATATATATATATATAATACTTTTAAAAACAGTTTGGCAAAAATATTCAATAACTTTAAGACATAGATAAATTACTTGGACAGACTTCTTATTCATGGAGCTGAACACAAATATAAATTTATAACAATGTTTCTATTAATATTACAAAGAGGAACACAGTTCTGTTCTCCTTTACAAATACACAATTTCTTGAGACTGTCTCAAATACATGCATATGACATTCACTTATTAGACAAATTAAAATGTTATGGTTTTCATTTTTGTTTATCCAACTTTTATAAATCTCAATGTTAAAATTTCAACAGCAATCAATAATAAATTGAACATTTCAATAAAGGCAAAAAAGCAAGACACCAGTAATACTTAAACAAATAATGAAAGGAATGTATAGGATTTCCTTTGACTTTTGCTGAAATTTTGCTTTCACTACATCTATCAATGGTTACAAGCATTTTTCAAAATTAGCTCTGATCAGGAATCAAAAATTAATATATTAGTTTTTCTTCTATTTTTATTTGTGATTTAACAATGTACATGCAAATTTGAATCTTCATTGATATAGTTCAGAGAGTACAAACCTTACCGAGAAACATTAAAAAAGAAAACTGTATTCTTTATCTGACGATAGCAACAGTAAGGCTTAAATTTAACAGTTTGATCACAGTTTTAATGCAAAAAGTGCATAATCAAAACAAAGCTCATGTTTGTCTATACTTCTGAGATGAGGTAGTAATTATCCTATTTACATTATTCAGACTATTGTCCTCATCTTTGCTGCCATGTTTGTAAACATGTAAGCAAATATGAGGACAAAATAATGTAAATAATGTAAGCTCATATTTGTTGAATAAAATAATGACTAAGTGTTTCTTTTAATTATAAAACTATTAGATACAGCTTAATATTTTCTCAATTGGTTAACAGGTGCAAGATATGACATTATTATTACTACTATTTAATTCTTTAACTATGCAGTAAAATATTATTTATAAAATGGTTTAAATTTACCATGGAAATTAAAAACAGAAAAATACAAAATAACAGTAGATTTCTTTTTTCTTTTTCTTTTAAATGTACTAAAAAAAAAAAATCAAAATAAAAACTACTGTGGCTACTCATGTTTAATTGAAAAAAATAAAAAATAAATGCAACTGACAGAAAATAACATTTTTGGAAATAATACACAGAAAATATTTTTTGCAATTAAAAAAATAAAAATTTAAATATGTTATTACAACTGATTTTTTTTTTTTAAGTATTAATAATCATATTTATTCTGGAGCCAGATTTAACAGTCTTCTAAAATTGAAATACATGCACTAAGTGGTTCATTAAAAAAAAGAAAAAAAAATGGCTGAGGACTAAATATGCAAATTATGGTAAAATATATTTAACTAATATTTAACTCTTAAAAAATAAATCCTTAATACCCACCAGCTTCAGCTTCTGTTTTCAAGTCAGTTCCCTCATTGCGAATTTGCTGCATCCTCTCTTCTGTGGAGATAAGGCGACCATCAGGGGCTGGTTCTGTATCTTCAGAATCTGTAACAAACAAACAGCAAATTAAATACAATACTCAATTTATATTTCAATGAAACATATAGAACACTTAAAATTTTAGAACTTATTTCTGCAGCCAAACAACTTCAAAAGTCATTAAATAAATTAAAATGAAAATTACAAAAAAAGTATGAACTTTGAAAATGCTTTCCTGCATTTAGCAACATTCATATATTATATTTTTATGAATAAAAATGTATGGAATCAAAAAGAAATCTTTAAATTTAAAAACTTTTAAAAATTTGATTTTTGTATAACAATTTTATTAAATTACTTTTTAACTGCTTATGCCATAATACCCACAATTGTTTTTTAATATCAAAGGAAATAGTTACTAACCTGGTTCCCCTTTTGTTTTACCTTCTACTTTTTCCTTATATCTAGCGAGTTCTTCTTCTGAGATGTTCTCAAATGGGTTAGGAGAGTAAAGAGACTTGTAGACAACGGCATTATGTTGATGGTCACGCTGAATAATACCTTTAGATGCAGCACCCACAATCATTACACTGTCAGATGCACTGCTCAATGTTCCATCCTAAGAGTAAATAAAAAAGGAAATATTAGATAACTTTAAAAAATATAGAAAGAGATGAAATAAAGAAAAGAAAATTTTGGTACAATTTATTAATGAATTTAATTGTTGTTATATTTAATTAGCAATATACACAATCATACTACTCTCCCACTGATCAATATTAAACCCACTATTTTAAAAAAAAGTATTATTAGCATGCACTACTCAAGTACCTTTTCATGACCCCCTAGGTAATTTAAGCCCCCTCTTTTCTAATTATTTTATGGCATATTTAGAAAATAAAATACTTAATGACACTGATAAACTCCCTATATATTTTAGCTAAAAATATTAATCAAATTACACAACTTAAAAACAAATTTGAAAGTCACTTCATCTTCAAATTTACATTAGAACTTAATATTAATAATAAAATTCCAATCCTTGATGTATTTATTGATTCCAGTACACATAGCTTTACTACTTCTCTATATAGGAAATCAACTAGCATAAACTAATGTTTCATAATAGTAAATGCTTCCAACGATATAAGTCAGCTGTTATAAAAAACTTAATTCAGCACACACAAATGATATCTTTTTCCAAAGCCATATTCTATAAAGAATTACACCACATTAAACAAACACTTGTTAACAATAGATTTCCTAATTGTCATTGATCAACAAATTAAAATGTATCTCAATAAACTTAATAATACTTCTGACAATATTAGTAATATTAATAATAAGGAACCTCATAATAGATATAACACTATTAACTTATACTATTGCAACCAAATGCATACTAATTACAAACATAATGAAAAAATAATCAGAAACATAATAGGTAGAAATATTAAACCAATTAATAACAAATTAAGCTCATCATATATTATAAAAAATTTAAAACAATTGACCTCATAGTCTCTATAACCCTACAACCATACAACTAAATCCTCTACAGAAAACCAATGTAGTGTATCAATTTACATGCCCATTCAGAGATTGTATCTCTGATGCTAATAATAAACCCAATACATATATCTGTTTTACTACAACCACACACTCCCGAAGACTTATTTGTCACCTTTCTGATCATAGTTCTATTAAACAACATTTCTTAGAAAAACATAGCAATGTAGACAGATTTTAGTTGATAACACATACATACACAGTAAAAAGCTCCTTCAGATTTTAGAGACCATCTACATTTAATCAAAGCAACCCACACTCAATAAAATCACATTTCAATCTAGTCACAATACATTGCATTTAAACATATGGTTCTGTTGTTAACATTTCGGTCTCTCACGTAGTATGACATCATAGAACTGCATTACTAATTTATGACCAGATTCGGCTATTTGGTGACTGTTATTGTCACATAGAAATGTTTTAAGTCAAATCAAGAGAATATCATCTTCGATAGTGAATGTTTTTATGTCAATGTTCCTACAACCACTCTGAAGATGGTTTACATGAACTGAAAACTTGGAACCAGCATAACAAAAATATCCAAATGTTAGACAATTTTTGTCTTTATTTTCACCAGAAATTAAAGCCAAAATACACTGTTTAGAACAGCTCATGATTAATGTAATAGACATTCATTGTCTGCTATATTTAACAATATTTTTTTTTAATCATCTCACCCCAAGCAAGAGAGAATGGATGCCAGTTAGTGTGATAGGAGATATCTATTGACCTTACATTTAATTTCCTGGAGATTTAGCTTTCAGGGAAGCAAGTATATGGAAGGGAATTTCACAGGCGGGAGGTGCGAGAAAGGCAGATGTTTAGATAATTATCTGTTGACTCAATACACTAAATTAGTGAAATGTGCATGTAAATGGCACAGAAAATGGAATCAGCAAAGTTCAAATTCTGTATTCATAAATGAACTTGTAAAGGCATAAATTCATCTCTTTCCCTTCTTATTAAATAGTAGGTTAGAATGAACTGTCTAGCTTAGAATGGCAGCAAGCTTAAGAGAAATATTACTCTAAATTCAAAACAATAGAGAAGAAAATAGGTAACCACTTCAGTGTCTTTCTCAAAAAGTTATATCATCCTGAAGAAATATGATTAAGAAAAGAAATTTAATGGGGAGCCATAATCATCCTGATGAGACATCATCAAGAAAAAAAAAGAAATTTTCACATATAAAGCCATGTTTCAATCAGCTTGTTTTCAATATATCTTGACTCAATATTAAACAATAATGTGAACAATAAAAAAACTAATTATCATAAACGTCCTTTTATAGGATATTTAAAATACAAGGGATGGTGAAAAAATCTTAGCTTGATCAAGAATTAAAAAATGGGTGAGTCAAGAACTTTTCAGTTTCCCTCCATAATATTCTTACTATTATTTAGCAATTTATCATAAATTAATTTACACTTATTAAATATTTAAGAATTCTTAAAGAAACACTTACTAAAAAAATATTCAATATCCTGCATATAAATAAAGTGAATAATGTAGTGGCTAATGAATATTAAATAAGATGAGTATAATTGAAATGAACGCTACATCAGTTTACTTCAAGGTAAGTTTAAATCTTTAAAAAAGTTTTTAATCTTTAAAAAAGATTAATACAATGATTCTATTTAGTGACATGAGATAAGTTATATCTATAAAGTTTAGTATACCAGTAAAGTTTTCAAAATTTCTCAATTCAAAACTCAGATTACATGCAAAATCAAACAATCATGTTATTCTATCTAGAAAATATATTAGCAGTAATCCTCCAGTGTTATTTCTGATTTTTTTTTTATTATTGAAGATACTCCAAAAATTTAAATATTATTTTTAAATATTGGTTATGCATTAATTATTATTAATAATTAATATTTTTAGCATTATATTTCTTTATATAAATCTTAAAATTTTACAATTTTTTTTTTTTTTACATAAAATCATTACTTTACTCATATCTTTACTCTCAATTAAACTTTTGTGTGCAACTTATGGAAAATTGCCTTTATTCTGAATTTTCTAGCAAATGATTCAAAACAAATAAAAGATTATATAAACAATGAAAGTAATGATTGCTCTGGAGTGGTTGTTGAGATATTTCATCAATGATTCAGATACTGACATTGATAGTATACAGGAACCACAAAGGATAGGACAAAAAGAAAATGTAATATCTTTAGCTAAAATGAAAAACTAATCCTGTTTGGTAAAATACAAAAGGTAGTTCAAATTAATAACTGACATAGTTATTAGCTGAAATTTAATCTAAAATTTTCATTGAATAAGTTTTAAACAATGTGAGCAATGGTTTAAAAAGAAAAATTATTTGTTGTGTAAATTAAATACATTTTCATTAGGCTAAAGATTTACTGTTGTCCTACATAATAACTGGTATTATTCAAATTTATCAGGTTATTGCTTTCACTGATTGAAAATCAATATAGAGATTTTTAAACTTGTAAGAATCAAGAAAATGTATAGGCATTAAAAACAGGAAGTGGATGTAATTTAAAATTTTTCCTTTCTGAAAATTTATTTCAAACAATCATAAAATTGTAATCATACTTTCATTTTCTGAGCGTCTTCCCAAGTAGCACCTTCCAAAACCCTGGACTGAGGACCTGCATGCACTCTTTCTTCATAGTAATCCTTGCGAATCTGGAAAAAAAAAAGTAGAAATTATTTTTCATCTTCAAGAATATATCTAATTTACACTCTTTATATAAGAAAATATTTTAAGTTGGTATATCAATGAGAAGATAGCACATCACTGGTATGAAAGAGCACAGTAATCTAGTTATTCTAATGACTATTTAAGAGTCATTTTGCAATAGCAATTCAATAATGAAAGAGAAAGTAAATGGATAATATCACCACAATTTCTAAGTGTTCATTCAATCTATCAAAAGACATACAGAATAAACTGGTATTTTATTTTGCATGTTAGAAGTTATGCATAAGTGAGAGCATTGAAAGAAGTTTCTTTAAAAGAAATTCCAAAATCAGTACAACCAAAACATAGGTTGCATACACTTATTAAACCCAAACAACTCTGAAGCAGAATCTCATGACCCATGACAATATTTTCAATTATGGATTTAAAAAAAAAGAAACTTGAAAACAAAAAAAAAAACAAACCTCAAGGTGCTTTGAATTAATTTTTTATTTAAAGAGAAATATATTGCTGTGAATATATTTACCTGTTTTTGTTTTTCTCTGAATTCTTTGGGATTGGTCCCTTGTGGTGCAAATTGGTTGGGATTTTCAATCTTCACATTTGTACTCTTACCATCAGTGCCCTCAGAAACCCACTGAAAATAAAGAAAATAGTTTTATTGGTTCTTAAAGCTTAATTCACAAGCAAAACTATTAGGTTGAGTCACAAGTAATTTCCATTTTGGGGAACCAATTGTAATGATGAATGCATCTTCCTAACTGTTAAATATAAAAAAAAAAGATGAAAAATGGCTTACATGCAACAATGTTTGACATAACAGATCGACAAGGCTATATCTCCACAACCACTCCCAGAAGCCATGGAAAAAAGATGTTACATGGGTGGTGAAATTGGTTAAGTATTATTCATTTAGAAATCATAAAATAAGAAAAAATAAATTCACATTTATGTCTAGCAGCTGCAAAGCATCCATAAAAATCTTGATGAAAAGTGCCCTGTGCTTATCAACATGAACAATTTTAGAACTTGGTCTGTTCTACTGCACCTGCCATATTCACCTTACCTTGTGCCAACTAATTATTACCTTTTTCATAGAAATAAAATTTCTATACTGAAAACTAGACTCAAGATTAAGTCAAAATTTTTTCAAATCAAAACCTACAGAATTTTACTCAAAAGGTATCAAAGTGCTACCTGATAAGTCTAAACATATAATTGCAAATAATGGTGAATATGTAATGGTACTTTATTTTTCAAAGAATAAACTTGATAAAAATGGAAATTATAACTCAACATGATAATTTTAGAAATACTCAATTGTATCAAATTACATCTTCAACAAAAATAGCCCAAAAGACAAAAAAACAGGAAAATATTCTGACAGTGGAAAAATGTTTACCTTTGTTATTTTCTTTGGGTTTGGGGTACCTATCTCATCAATTTCTTGTTTCTTGTAGGTGTTGGGAGAGATTAGCCAGCCAGCTTTGTATTGTTGTTGCTTTTGTCGCTCCAATGCCGTACGTAATGGCGATCTGTCAAAAATGTTAAAGTTGTACTTTAAAATATTTTGTGTAATAAGTTATAAAATTCTATCATATTGACACAACTATTTCACAATTTTGTCTACACTACCAATGCATACAATATTTTAATGATGTTGGATTTCTAATTATCACACTGAGTGAGAAGTGAAATAATAGAAACACTGTAAAGAATACCTGCCTCTCTCATGCTTTTTCAGTCATAAATATTAAGGTTGACCTACCCACTGAATGCAAACAGTTAAATCAATTTTAACATCAACAGGGTCTGTTTTAATTTCTCTTCAGAGAAGGAAAAAAAACTTTACCTTTCCACATATTCTTTATAAGCTACTTGACAAGCAGGTATAAATGTACTTTGACAAAATGTCTGAGTCTCTTTACATTTATAAGAAAGAAATTTGACAATTTATATTAGGAACAGAGAAAATGAAACAGGGATCACATTTTTATTCACATTTAAAAAACAGTCTTGATAAGAACATTAGTGAAATGATTATAACTTGTTTTGGGAACTCATTGAAGGTGGAGGAGTGATTAAGATGCAATACAAATATGTCAGACAAAAGGAAATGGAAAGCTACCCACCACTCCAATAAGATGAGAAGGGATAAGTTTAGCTATTCATATTGGCAAGTGGGATGGGCTGAAATTACAGACTACACACAAAACAGAAAATGACGTTTATTTTTCTGATTTTTTTTCCTGACAGATAACCACCATACATGACAGAAAAGGACATTTTTTTTTCTCCTCTCCCACTTTGAGAGAAGGAATAGATTTCATCCTTGTCTGGAGAATAAGGTGAAAGACAACTAACACAAATTATAGAAAATCATGTCAGAAAGAGATTTGAAAAGTTTTTGTTATAAATTGAAATTTCAAGAACAATTACATAACTGAAACAAAAACAATGTTGACTATGTCAAAGAAAAAGTTGGTTTAGTTTGTTTTGTTTTTTGTTTTTTTTTACAAGCATATGAACCCTCTTGGATCATTTAATGCTGCAAATTGGATTTTTATTCAATATCTTAGTAGGTTTTAAGTCTTAAAATTTGTGAAATATAATTGAAGACTGATTGTATGGTTCATCTAGTTAAGGTTGTCTGGATTAAACTTTAGCATATAAATTTACTTTTTCCTGAAGTAAGTCAAAATGATTTTTTTCATTAGCATTTTAGAAAAACTTTTTTTTTACTTAAGTTGATTAAGGTTATAAGCAAATTCAGTACAGTCCGTCTTAAAATGTTTTACTATGCAAGTCCCCTGGCATACTATGCATTTAAGTGGATACTCATCTTTTAGAAGAAATGAATGTGTGATATTGGTATCAGCTATTCTGATTCTTGTTAAAACTTTTCTTTGAGAAAGCCTGATGTTATGGTGTCTTATCCCAAGAGTAAGTTTGATTTTGTGTAATTTATTATTTGAGTGAGTATTTCATAACTCTTGCCACTTATTTAAGATATATGTACTTATTATTTTGAAACCTGTGTCAGGGACTTTTGAATTGATACATTCATTTTTAGTGATTCTTTAGTTGCCTTAGCTGTCTTTCTGTTTCCCTGGATGAGTATATGGCTAGAGATCCAGCAGAATATGTTTTTGGTTACAAAGTATACTGATTTTGATTAAAAGTTTGGTTATTACAGGATTAGTCAGGTTTTTATATTTCAGTAGTGCAAGAACAGATAGGGAGTCTGAGAATATAATGAATCTGTTTTACTCACCATCTGTGATAATATCCAAGACTGTCTATTCCCATAGCTTCTGCACTAAATATTCAGGATTTGTCAGGTAGGTGCTTTTGAAGTATGGTTTTGTTCAGTATAGCTGAACATCCAATTATCAATATTTTTAGAGCCATCAGTGTATATATGCTTACAATTTGTATGTTTTTTAAAGATATTATGAATTTCTTCCATGAATACAGATGTGTCAGTTTTAGTTTTGGAGTGTTTTGCTAGACTTAATATTACAGTAGGTTGTTTTTTGGACCAGGAAAAAGGTTTTGAAAAAATAGATTTGTGTATTAGAGAAGTGTTTATTCCTAGTTCATTGAAATAATTTTCTATGCAGATGCCAAGAGGTTAAATGACATTTTCCTTTAAATTCTTTATATTTGGTTGAAGAACATAGTTGGATGCAATAATGTAATGCTAACTTATGTTGTCTTAATGTCAAAGGTGGTTCATGTGTTTCAGCATATAAGCTTTCAATTGGAGATGTATTGAATGAGTCACAAACCTTGGTGATGGATGGTGTTTCACATATGATTTTCTTGTTGCACCACAGAGAAAGCATCTATAATCCAATTTGGATCTAACCAATGCCCAATAAAGTTTCAGTAGCATCTGTCTGTTATGTCCTCAGTCTTTGTCAGAGATTATTGAGTAGTTGTATTGCTTTATCACTTTTCTCACAAAGATATTTTATATGAGGTATGAAGAATAATTTTTTGTCAAAGATTATTCATAGGTATTTGCATTGATCTACTACAGGCAATTCTGTACCATCGAGTTTTAATTCAGGATTATGACATAGCTTTCAAAGTTGACAAAAATATACATTAAGTTTTTGTCTGGAGAATCTGAATAGTTTTCAGTTGCCCACTTGTTTACTTTATTGAGACACTGTTGGAGTTGCCATTCAGTTGTATGGATATTTTTCGATTTGTAGCATGTTAGTGAACATTTAACAACGCCATTTATTTTGATGTTGAAGAGTGTTACAGATAATATGCTTCCTTGAGAGACACCCATTTCTTGCTCTTATAGTTCCGAAAGTGTGGTACCAACATGGACTTAAAGTTTCATTCTGTCAGGAAATTATTGATAAGAATTGGTAATCTTCCTTTAACACCCATTTCATTTAAGCCTTTCATGACACCATATCTCCATGAGGTATCAATCTTTTTCTAAGTCTAAGTGTTTAATGAAAGAATTTCTGATAAAAGACTCCATTCAAATCAGGTGATCAAGTGTGCTTTTGTTCCTTCTGAAGCCAGATGGAAATTTGTTAGTTGATTTCTTGAATAATAAAATTAAGTCTATTATTAACAGTTCTTTTAAACATTTTGCATAAGCAACTTGTAAGTGCAATTAGACAATATTTTAAGGGAATTTCTAAGTCCTTTGTAGGTTTTGGGATTGGAATTATGGTTGCTTGTTTCCAGAAACTGGGAATGTTACCACCGACTCATAGATTGCTAAAAATTTTGAGCAGGTAATTCAAGGAAATATATGGTAGGTTTTTTAAAAATTTGTAGTGAATTTTGTCTGGGCCAACAATTCTGGGAATTGTTGTAATTTTCAATAAATTGTTAGAGTAGAAATTTAATTTTTTCTTCTCTTCATTTATTTTGATATTCTGAAATAGTTTACTAGAATTATTTGAGAAAAGTTTTGAGCTAATCAATTTGTAATCTCTTTGATATTGCTTTGATATGTCTCAATGGAGTGCATTTATTTTCCCGGTGATTTTATGAATCATATTCCATATTGTTTTGGTTTTGGTATTAGAATTAATATTGAACGAAGTTCTTCCATAAGGATCGCTTAGATTCTTTAATTATTTTGCATGCTTTAGCTCTATATATTTTATTCAGATTTTCTTGGGTTGGACGTAATTTGAACTTACATAGAGCTGCACAATGCAATCTGATCATTTTTTTTTTTTACATTTGTTGTTAAACCAAGGTCTGTCATGTTTGACAGGTTTAGATTTTGGCATGTATTGTTCTGCAGTAATGAGAAATGTTTTTGTAAAACAAGTGATGTGCTCAGCATTGTCTACATTGGTTTAAGTTTTAGGACATATGCATTTTTAAATTCAATCCAGCTGGCTTTTTTTAAGTTATCAATATGGTATAGAGAGATATGCATAAAAAAAAAATTAAGGGAACAGGACAAAAGACACGTTCATCAAAAGGAAGCATAAAATCCAAAGATAGAACGCTCATATTAGAGAAAGAAAAATATTTCAGCAATGGGACAAATATATCCAAAACAACCAGCAATACATAGAAATACTGAAGGGCCAGAAATAGTAAAAACCAAAGTAGAATCTGCACTAGCCAAATTGAGCAGAATCAAAGCAGCAGGACCAGGCAGTATTATAATAGAGATGCTGACAGCCTTAGATGATTTTGGCATAAACAAGATTACAGAAATAATAAATTAAATCTACAACAGTGGTGATGTACTGGAAGACCTAAGCAGATTAATTTTCATAGCACTGCCTAAGAAAAACAAACAAATGTGAACTTCACTGAACAATCAGCTTAATGAGCCATATAACAAAACTCATCCGAATTCTGATGAATAAGAATGCACAGCAAAGTCAGGTTAAAATAAGGCAAGAACAGTGCAGGTTCATCAAAGACACTGGAAAAAAAGAACGCAATATTTATGCTCAAGATGTTATCAGAAAGAGCAATACAAATGCAGAAGGACATGTAACTGTTTTATAGACTATGCAAAGGAGTTTGACAAAGTATGCCACAAATATTTGTTAGAGCTGCCTGGCAACCTTGACAAATTTGGAGAAGACAGTAGAATAATCAAGAACCTATACTGACAGCAAACCACCTGCATATGGACAGGAAATGAGTTCAGCAGATATACAAATATAGAAAGGTGTGTCTTCTCACCAGATTTATTCAACCAATATAGTGAGGGAATTCTGAGAAAACTAGAAGTCCTGCCAGGAGTTGTCATAGACGGCCACAATCTTAATATAAGATATATGATATGCAAATACACAGTGCTGATAGTAGACATAGAAAGGAAACTCCTACAGAATGTAGCTAAGGAAAACAAGAAGGACTAAACAAACAAGAAAACTGAATACAGAATAGTCATCAGCAAAAAGAGGAGCCAAAAATGCCAATTACAGCTCAGAGATACTAAAAACAAGCAGGTACAAAAATTTAAATACTTGGGAAGTGTTCTAACAGGCAGAAAGTGCAACACTGAAATCCAAAGGTGTATTGTGATGACCAAGGATGTATTTCAAAAGCTAAGCAGAGTATTGAGAGACAGGAAAAATAAAGAAAAGAGTACTGAATTGTTACACGATATCTGTCTTCCTATATGGCAGTGAATGCTGGATGATCTCAAAGACTTGAAGCAAATGAAATGTGGTTCTACAGAAGGATGTATACCATGGACCAAACATGTGAGCAACAACAAGGTTTTGGAGAGAATGTAAACAAAAAAGTAACTTATACTTAACATCAAGAAGTTTCTTGGAGAATCTGATACTAACAGGATGGATAGAGGGAAAGAAAGACAGGAATACAGCACATGACATACTTGATGGGCTTAAGCAAATGAATGACAGTGGGATTTGAGAGAAATAACAAGACAAAATATATTAAGAACTACAAGAGACAGGAAGCTGTGGAGGGCCATGATAGGCTACGTCTTGAAAGGACTTGGCACATAAAAGATTTTTTTAATCTGGCAAAGATCCTGAGTTTTCCTACGCAACTGGGAAGTGATCACTACTACATGTATCAAAATGTACTTTTTTTTTTTTAAGGATGTGGTGTAAAATTGTTGCTTTTCTCTGTTGATATCAGTTTTCATTATTTCTTATATATATATATATATATATATATATTTTGAAGGAAGTAACTATGTAATTCATAATCAAAACTTGATTCAGATAGGGATCTTTTCATTTTCTTTGTTAACAAAATATTTTTTTCTTTCATCATCCTTGCTCCCCACCCTCTTTGGAGCCCTATCATGGCAGACAGGAGAAACTCAGTTCGCCCAAGCATCTCAGGAACACAAAAATGGTATACTTGAGTATACCATTTATATGTAGCCATCAATAATTTCTTTTATTCATCTACTCCCATGAAGTTGATAAGTCATAATTTTTGATAATGCATTTTAGTTATAACCTGATTGACCCTTGCCACCACCTTCTAGTACCAATTTGATTAAATTTGGTTAGTGTGTGTATGATATTTTTTGTAGTTTGTGTTTTTAGTGGGTTTGACATGACTAGCTGATTAACCAGATCAGGCCTCTCTGACTGCCAGTCTAGTTTAAGTAAGGGCCAAAGTAATGTTTTAGAATCCAGAAATATTCTACCTAACACCTGAAGCTCTCAACTACCAGGATCCTGTCCTCAGGCATTACTTGACTCCAACTACAGCAAACAGCTGGCCTCATGAGGAGAAGAGAGAGTACTCCTCTGTAGACATGCAATCAGCATATTCTGAAGCCACAGCTGACAGGGCAGACAAAGAAAAAGAAAATTGCCAAAGAGAAATTTATTTTTCAAGAAAATTAGGAATATTTGTATTGTACAACTAAGGTAAAGGATAAAGTACAATGCTTGAGATATTTGCATAATATTGCTGTGTGAACAAAATATGGCATAAAGTGGCAAACAACACATTCCCCTTTTCAATAAGATGTATTTATTGGAAAGATAACAGAAGAAAAGGTTGAATGCTTAAGCTCTTTTGAAGTACAGTCCTTTCTTTCCAACTTAGAAACAACAAGTGAAAATGCTGTAAGAGAAACTCATATCACTGACAACAGAACATATTTAAGGTTCTCTAAAAAGGTGGCTTTAATTGACCATTTAAAGAAAAGTTGAACAGTCTTGGGGTACCCATCTCTATTATCTATTGCATTCTTTACCAAGATGAACTGTGTGGGGAAAACATCGAAAAGCTAATGGATGTAGTTGTGAAAATTATCAATTTTATACAGCCAGACCCTCATCCACCAACAGTTCATTTATTTTCTCTCCACTATGAATAGTGAATATGGAGAGTTTCTGTACCATTCTGAAATATGTTGGCTCAGTTGGGAGATGTTTTTAAAGAGGTTTTTTGCAAGATTGGGTTGTTCTTGACAATGAAAGGAAAAGACATCCACAAATGATCCAATCTTTGTAAGCTTGCATTCCTCACAGATCTTAATTTTCTAAATTTGAAGCTCCATGGATCAAAGCAGGTAATAACAACAATGTACAACAGTGTGAAGGCTTTTAAATTTAAAATTTTATTGTGGGAAAAACAGCTTGAAGGCAGAAACTTATCCCACTTCACTGTTTTAAAAATTGTTGAACCAAGGTTCTTGAAAGAACATGCAGATATTATTTTAAAACTACATGTAGAATTTGATGTTTTCAAGATTTTCTATCATTAGAAAGGCAATTTATGCTTTCTGCTACTCCACTGACCATGGATTTTGATACTGTTTGAGAATTTTCAGAAGGTGAAGCTTCGATGCAATACTATACTGAAACAAAAATATGCAGAGGTTGGTGTTCCTGATTTTTACCAGTTGCTTCCAAGAGAAAGATTTCCCAAATTTTGTCCCCTCATGTTTGGAAACATGGCTTTTGTAAACAGTTTTTCCTAAAAAATGAATCTAAATATGTATTGCACTAAAGATTAACTGATGAACATTTACAGTTTGTGTTGAGGCTGGTTAATTCACAAGATTTTAAACCAAACATAGAATTTGTAGTTGCTGGGAAACATTGCCAAAAATTGTCTTTATCATGAACTGTTTGGGGCAAAATTTACCTTCTGAATTCTTTTTGCATCCAAACACATCTGTGAATGCAATGAGAACTAAATTTAATGCAATGAAATGCACTTCCAGCAACAAGGCCCTTCTAGACTCTTAATACTTTTTGTATCCTTGAGTTTGTGACCGTCTGTAAAGTAAAGGACATTTTCCCCTCTTTAATTCTTAAACTTTATTAAGCAATTATCATGATGACAAAAAAAATACAAGTTAAATTTTTTAAATAAAATGTAGTTTTAAAACTTCAGAAAATAAATATGAATGCAAATCAAACTTCACACATACTAAGCTGTAGTTTTGCTTATAAACTCAATTTAACAATCAATATTAACTGTTTAATAAATAATTAAAAAATACAGAGTCAGCAAGTGTTGTAAAATCAGGAGTGTTTCTAACAATGAAAAGGGTTAAATAAAACATAACAGTAAGCAAATATAAACAGAATTTTAAATCTTATTTTTAGGAATAGGATGTTCTGGAAACAGATTTGTAAAGAACAGAAATAAGAATTCTAAGGTGACCCAAATATTACCCATTTGTGAATATTGCTATTTATAGCTATGCATTTTGCTTTCTGATTTGTTTGCTACATCATCTAATGAAATGGAAATAGTATTTTCAATTTTGGATTTTAAATTATAATGGCATTTAATATAAGTAATGATATGAAATTGAAAAGACTAATGAAAATTTGAAGTATTCATAACATTTATCTATGACATTATGAAAACAAAAAGAAATTTCAATTTCAAGTTGCATCTAAATTTGAACAGATATATTGCAATACTTTTTCACCCTTCCTAAACAAAACAATAAAATAATAGTTCAATATTTTATTAGAAAACTTTATCAAATAATGTTACCTGATACTTGATATGGATAATACTTACACATACTTGGAGCGTTCAACTTCACCATCATATACATAGGTGAACGAGCTGGATGTGGGTGGTACCTCAATATCACTGTTTCCATGGTCTTTCTCTTGCTTGATTAATGGGTTACGGTAGATATAACCAGTACGAAAACCCTAAAAGGTATACATGAAAGAGTTGAAATAAATTAATTTTATATACTATTTATTCTATGAAAAAAGAATATAGTTCAATGAAAAAAGAATATAGTTCAATGAAAAAAGAATATAGTTCAATGAAAAAAGAATATAGTTCAATGAAAAAAGAATTACGTTAAGGCTGTATCGAAATATTAATTTTTCTATTTAGTCTAAAAATTACAATTTATTTAAAATTAAGTGACTTTAAGAAGTTATCTATCCTTTTTCAGGTGGAGTCATTATGTGGTTTCTCCTTACAATGTAGTGAACATTAGAAACAATAAAAATGTCAAGGATGGTAATACTAGTTTGAATAACTCTTTTAATGACTATGATACATTACAGAATTTCAATGTTTATATATATATATATATTTATAAAAATCAAAATAATTTAAAAAATCAGAAAAAAACATACAGAGTTGTCTAACATGCGCATGAGAGCTTCAAATTCTAGTTCTCCTGTCTTCCATTTTCGGCCACTGGTATCTACTCCACCGCCTCCTTGACTGCCCAATCCGAAAGTTTTCTTTTGTATATCAGAATCAACAAGAATCAAGTTGTCTAAGCCAGCAGGCATAGCACTGATCTGAAACAAAGAAACACATGAATAAAGTTTATCCACTAAGTGTTTAGATTTTTTTTAATGTAATAAATGTCCTATTAGGAAGTGCTGAAAACTTATCAGCTTAATGAGCCCTTAAAAAAATAAAAAACAAAAAAAAAAATGACGGCTGGTCATTTAGAAAGTGAGCTGAGAACCTTTCAGTACACTCCAAATATGCCACTAATTTCCTTTTTAATGATTTGCAATTCTATTGTCATTTTTAATTCATAGATGTTACTTCTGAACATTATCTAGTCAATTATTTCAACACAATTACAGAGTTAACAGAAACAAAACTAAAATTTGATTTTTACTAAAATATTTTCATAATATTTTTAAGTACACAAAACAATACTATTAAAAATAATAAAATACATACAATTTTTTAAAAGATATAAAGAGACTAAAATAATGTCATCTCTATTATAGCTTTAAAGTCCAACGACAAACCATTCATGAAATATTCTATTTCATAGCATATCATATATGCATGTAAATGTCAATAAGAATGAAATAAACACCTATAAAAGAATAACATGAAATCCAGCAGTAAGACATGATAAACTACTATGGTTTAACTAAAAGGCAATTCAAACAAAAACAAAAGTGCAATAGTATAAACATAGTGATAGGGATTAATCAATTTTTCTATCTTTAAGGAATTTGATTAGAAATTTTTACTTCAAGACAAAATTCCTAGTGATTAAATTTATCTACCAATACTTCAAACTACTAGTAGCAATAATTATCTTGGTAAAAAATTTTGCAATCATGTTTTTCTTCAATCAATTTACACTTTCTAAAAAAATACTCAATGTAAATTTGACCAAAACATTTTTGGTAAATACAGTAAAGGACTTAATTAACTGACAAAATAACTTATTTATAATACAAAAGATATATTGAGATATATTGATATTACTCCTGAAATATTCATATTACTCAACATTATAAAATTTACTTTTCTGTAATACTGATTTTCACAATATTTATGCAATTGAACAAATAAGGTAGATACTGTAAAATAAATGTATGTGGATGAAAACCATTATGAAGTGTAGTTTCAGAAATACTGCATTGAAAAAATATTCTACATACCTGCGTTTCACAGGCTCTCATTACATTAACTGCATAGTGAAAAGCTTCTTCCACTGATTCACCACATGCCACCACACCATGGTTACGTAGAAACATGACCTGAAACGCAAATATAGTAAAAAGCCATGAAACTGTATTAAACAAATATACATATTACAACAATTCATAAAGGAAGATTAACTTTTCTTTTTTATACTGGAAATATGTATTGGGTATCAAACAATCAAAAGTAAAGTTGATTTCATATATAAATATTTTTAAGTTATTCTGAATGTTAAATTAAGCCATGTTGCTAAGAAACACAAAATTAAGCATTATTAGAAATTTATAGAAGTAATAGATAAGTTAAATGAAATTTAAATTTTTTCTGTTTAACTCCTACTAGGAAAATAACTCATTACAAGAAAAAAAAATTGGATAAAATGAATTATGCAACTGCCATCAAAATTTTGAAGTATAAATCAAAATGTACAGAACAATTTAATGGGTTCCCTGATAATGCCTAAAAGAGTGACTATTTAACTGGAAAGTTACATTTTTTTAATCTTGGATTAATTAAGGCTGTAAATTTTTTTTATCAATTCTGTCTATAAAAAAAAAGGAAATGATTTCGCCAGTTCTTACTATTTTATTTCAAATTAGAAAAAAAAGAATTTAATGTAAATTTGCTTTGTGTAATGACAACATTGAACAATAGATACAAATATTTTGAATAAAAAAAAAAAAACACTATAAATTAGATAAGTCAAGACTAAATGGAGTTTGAGCACTGGAAAAATAATAGTATTCATTTGTTTTTGTTCCTTTTTTTTTTTCAGTTATTTCTCAATTTCTGTAAAATACATACCAAATTTTTTTTGTTTTTTAATTATAATTAATTTTAAAAAAATGTAAACTAATGTTTAAGATTCAACAATAGTAAAAATTGTAAAAGTAGAATACACACTTTGTTTGCCGGTCCTAAACTTCGAGACAGTTTTTCTCTCTCTTCTTGGTCCACAAGAATACCATTATATTCATGGTAGCTGATATTTCCACAGATGAGAGATTCCTGTGATATTGCTAACAAACCACTCTTCATAGATGAGACCTGCAAAAAGCAAACTAATTTTTTTAATGTGTGCAAAAAGTGTCATAATTTAGATGTATACCTATTTTAAAACAATTATGCTGATATTTAAATCAAGTAAAAATATGCAAAACTGACAAATTAAAAAGAAAGAAAATTGTAATTCAGAATATAACTATAAAATGATTTTAGGAACTAAATTTATAATCACTATTCATGAAGAATGAAATTCTTGAAAGGTGCTACCTCATTGAAAACAAAATACATTACTCTTGATTTCTTTTATATAGTTTACTCACTTTAAAGGAATTCCCACAATTTTAATTTATTCTGTTTAAATTTTCTATCAAAAAATGTACATAGTTTAACATATTAGGTTGTTACAAAAATAATGGCTGCTTGAAGTTTTGTATTTTGAAAAGTCATTTTAACATCGTATTCACGGTATATATTAGGTGAATTTTGGTATAGATAATAATTAATGTGTGCTCTTTAATAATTTTTAACTTGTTTTCAGACAGAAATATTCTTGAAGAATAAAAGCCCTTAATTATGAACATAACAAAATCTTCATCTACTTTGCTTGCAGGAGTTCAAATTTGGGTACAGTGCCTCCCAAACTTCTGCCAATATTAACAGAGGTGAGATCCACAAGTGATCAAAACTGGTTTCAGAAATTCTATACTAGTGATGAGAGTCTTGACAATGAATAATTGCAAGCAGTTATGGAGCAAAATTCATGTTAAAGTGTCAGAGAAATGTCTCTGAGGCTTGGTGTCAGCCTTTCAATAGTTCCACACCATTTGCAAGGTGAAAAAAAAAAAAAAAAAGGCTTGATAAATGAGTTCCTCATGATCTCAATAAAAATCAAAAACTTAGGCATTTTAGCACTTAAGCACATTTTTAAATGGTAAAACTTAGGTCCAAAACAAATTTGGATTCAGCTTTCAAAGATTTCATTGCATCACAGCTAATAACTTTTTATCAACAAGGAATAAATAATTTAGTCAATCAATGACAGAGGTGCATAGATGCTCAATGCTTGTATTTTGACTAATTTCGACATTTCTACAGTTAATTTTCCAGAATAAAACTGTTTCTGAAACTAGCCATTATTTTTGGAGCAAAATTATACATATTACTTATGCCACTGTAATTCAAATCTAAATAAGGACACTTAAATAGAAAAAAAACTTTGGGAAAATATGACAGCAATGAGAGTTTTTAAATCACAATTTTTATTGTACTCTTTTTTAACCATTTGATTCCATTTCAGAAAATAAGAAACCTTTACAGTAGTCAGTCACAGATTATGATTACATTTATAACATCATTGGAAAAAAATAAAGAATATAAACAAGTAAATGTTTTAATATTGGTGCAAGTTCTATGTCTTATAGAACAGACTACAGAACACAAGTGTAGAAAGGCATTTATAAAATTAAACCTATATAATTTAGAAAAGATTTTAGATTATTACAATGGGTAATACATATTTCACCGCATATTGCGGTTCTTCAGTTGGTTCTCAAAAATCCCCTAAAAAAAATTTTTTTTTTTTTACATAGAGGCTCATATATATATATATATATATATATATATATATATATAGATAAGGGTAATTTTCATAAAATCATATTTTCTTCCAAGGTTCACCTGAAAATTTAATATGTAATCAAGATTTTAAATGAACTTATATTTTCTACACATTGAGGGTTTTTTTAAAGATGAAATTCATTTAGTTGCTTAAATTATGACATTTTCAATTTACCTAACTTTTCAGCGAGTTAATATGCAATTTAAGAATAAATACAAAATATTTTTAAATTCTCATCGTAAAGAAGAGGAACAAATATGAAGTAAAAGCTGACATAAAACACATAGTAGTTATATAGAGCATGAAGACATCCTAATGCTACTTTTCTTTAATATTGGCTCTAACAGAAAGTGTAAAATAACTTTTATGCAAAGACATACTTTCTATATTTAGCAGACAAGATATTTGCAAGGAAAGTGAGTAACTTGTCAGGAAAAACCATACTTGTTTGCCTATGCATGTTCAGATTGTAGGTGCGATTAGAAAAGCTGATAATAAAAAAATTAAAAAAAAAAAAAAAGATGATGGGGGAGGGGGAGAATAATTGCAGAAGAATCTATTACAAGGGCAGACAATTATTGTGCATCATCTGCAAGGGAAATTTATTGTCTTCTGTTAACATTATAACAAACTAAAGCCAATATAAATTTGGAGTAAATCTAATCAAAACCATTTTGTCTCAATATTATCAAATGCCATTCAACTACAATTATTACTAAGTGCCTATAGACACAATATATTTTGTATCATAAAAACAATCTCCATTTTTGTCTATATAAATATATTAATATGTTAATAAAATAAGTTACACAAAACACTTTTGGATAATCAATTTTTTAATTTTATGCTAAACTATTACTATTCGCTCCAAATATTTAATCACCAAGATATCTTTAGAAAAGAATGCTAGGTTACCAAAACAGAATGAGAAATAAAAAACTGATAATATATGTATATAAACTGATTCATCATTACAATTTACACATGCTTTTCATATTTGTTTTCTTATGTAAGTTGGACAAGATTGTTTAAATGGTATATACACTTGAGCATCAGTTATGGATTCTACCTGAGTTATCCAGAATACTACTGAAACAAATTTACATTTGACAAATATAAAATAGATAACATTAAGATCTTTCAAATAGTAATTTAAAAAACAAAATTAGAATCAACAATGGAAAGCAGTGATTAGTTTGAAGAAAACATTCTTATGATTTGTCATTTAAAAATGTAGAAATTATTACAGCTATAATAATTTGAAAACTGAACTCACTGCAACAACAGGTGGGGTATGAAGATGGATAATGCAGCGGATATCTGGCCTGGCTTGGTGGATGGCTGAGTGGAGTGTGAAACCTGCCTTGTTGATGCCCATAGTTGTGGAGCCAGTGTCAACAATCTCTCCCTGCATATCTACCTTGACTAAAGAGGAAGCAGTAATTTCAGCATACATTAGTCCAAAAGCATTAATCAGAAAATGTTCCTCCTCTTGGTTGATTCTAGCCTGAAGAAAAAAAATAGTTATTTTTACAATAAATATACAATAAAGTAAATCTTTTGTGTTCAATTTAGAAGAAATGACAATAACATGAATGAATTTAGTGTAGTAATCAAAAGATCTTTTAAAAAATGACTGAAGGCAGAGTTATAAAAACTTCTACCCTTATTGCTAAATCTGTAATACTTATCACTCACCTGGAAAGAAAACTTTAAACTAGTACAGAAATAGCCTTTTACATTTGTAAATATTGTAGTAATTGTTCAATTACAGATGTTGAATACTGTAGTAAAGTTAATAAATATTTTAAATAAAATATGAACTTTTAATCTTCAGCTAGTATAATCATTCAAAGAAATACTTCTCTTAATATGCAAACTTGCACAAGAAACAAGCATCTCCAAAAATAACTCCCAAGCAAAAAGTTATCATTTAACAGCAATACCAACTCATCAAAAGAGAATATATCTGAGGGAAAAAATTTAATGTCTAAATGGAAAATTAAATTTAAAAAAATAGCATTGTAGTAGATTTAAAATACAGACATAATAAATGGTGGTGATATCCCAAAAAATTCAAGTAGATCCATTTTCATAGTGTTACCTAAGAAGCTAGGTGTAAACAAATGTGAACTCCTTTGGACAATCAGCCAAATGAGCCACATACTAATGAATAGAGTGCACAACAAAATTAGATCCAAAAAACAAGAACAGTTTGGTTTCATTGAAGATACTGGAAAAGTAATGTGATATTTATGCTCAGAATGATATCAGGAAAAGCAATACAAGTGCCAAAGGATGTACAAAGTTTTGTATCAATAAATTTAGTTGTTCATAAGACTTGATTATTTTTCTGACAGTCTTCAATGTGTCCTCAAATAACTTACAAACACTGTATAGTTTAACCTTTTTTTTTTTTAATTCAAATATTGTGTTTGGTTGAATTGTTTTAAAAAATGAATATAAGAATATTCTAAAAGTTTTGCCAACATTGGTTGGTTAATACCAATTCTATTGTGAAAACATTAACTTGTATAATCAAATCTAAGAGTGTAGTTAATGTAATTGTTTCTTAATTCTCTAATACATTTTAAGAGTTTCTAAAATTATTACCTGCACAGTTTTCTCAAATTGTGAACAAAGTAAAAGTGTAAGTTAAAAATATTAATCGCCACAACTCTATTTTTAAATAATACTAACATATTTAGCAAGAGTTTAGAAATTTTAGATTATAGAATGTAAGGCCTTGAATTTTGATATTTCCAATGAAAACAGAAGCAAAAAATGAAATCTTGGATAAGCAAGAATGTAATTTAAGGCTCCATATTAAATATGATCAGGTCATTTTTTCATGTGGGAAAGCAAATAAACACAAAAATGTAATTTCTACAATAGAATCAACCTTTTTGGTTCTAATGAAGGCTAAGCAAAGTAATGTCATTTGAATGAAAAATCTCAAAAGTATTTACTAATGTGGTTAAAGTGATTAAAAATAAATTAAAAGACATACATTAAATTTAGAGAAAGCTTCCCCCCCAATATATGCTTCTCACCTTAAGCAATCAAGAACTTACAAAATTCACAGTATTTTTTATATATAGTACCATGAAGTTTATAATAAAGGTTTCAACTTTGACTAAAAATGTAAAACTAAACCAGCCCCTCCCCCAAAAAAATACACCTAAATCCCTCAACATTTTTTTCCAACATTTGTGGTATTCATACCAACCTGTGTGGAATCATTCCTCTTTGAAAAGTCCCCAGACATCATCGCCCTCTGTAAAACTAATCTTAACTCTACAATCCCCTCCTCTGATTTCTCAATTCCTAATGTCTAAATGCGTGACCTGGGAGTTTATGTCCACAAACATCTCTTGTTGAAGGAACTGTCTTGAATCTCCAGACGATTCTTGCATGCATCTATCTTTATTAAACTCAGTCAGTCATCTCTTCTTTCTTTGTCGTTCTCCTTCCTATCGTAACAGTTGCATGCTAGATAGTATTTCTGATCACACAGACAAGGCCATTTTCTTAAATCTGTTTGCAAATATATTTGTTTGGTGACTTTAATACCTATCATGCCATATGGATTAAACACTGTCACTGACCTAGCTGGCATCCAAAACCTGAACTTCTAAATCACTAAATTTTTCACACAAGTGATGGACTTCTCCACACATCTCCTTAGTAACCCTGAAGGATACACTTCTCTTCTAGATCTTTTCTTTACCTCTATTTCTGACTCATTTATCCAGCTCCTTCTTGGCAACTGATTACATAGTGGTGCCAGTAAATATCTATTTCTGCTCCCCCACCAGCTGAGAACCTCCTACCAACAAAATATTTTTCTGTTATTAACATATGGGTCAGGACTCATTCCATGGTTTCCTTCATGACATTCCTTGAAATGAAAATTTTAATCTCCCTGTTCAAAAATGTGCCTCTCCCTGGATTAAAACTGGCATGATGCTTTCATTCCAGCAAGGAAATGCCAAATTAAATCTCATTCATCTCCTTGGTTCTCACCTGCATGCTCAGCTGCTATAGCCCACAGGAATCACTCCTTCTAGCTGTACTGGAAGGACATGCCAGATTACAATAAACATCTCTTTACCTCTGCTTATACAAGCATGTCCTAAATGAAGCAAAGGTATTGTTTGTTGATAGAATGAAACCATGTATAACATCTCAAGATCAGTCCCAGAGAATATTAGCAGCTCTGCAAGAGTGTGCTGAACAACAGCAAACCCTCAATCCTTCCTCTATTCAATCAATTTGAAGTTTTCATATCTACAGCAAACAAGGATGAGCACTGAATTCTCTTCCAACTCAACACTTGACTCATCTGGAGTACCCACACCCAATTTCTCAGCTAGAACAGAGGCTCTACTGAGTGATATGTGTATAAATCTGTTTCTGGTCTCAAACATCATTTCTAAATTAGACTCTCAGAAGGCATGCAGATGTGATGGTATTCTCCCAGCTGATTCTAGTCCTCTCCAAACTCTACAACTATCGCTTCTCTGCTTGCTAACTTGTTGGAAGTCCTCCTCTTAGTTCCTGTTTTTAAGAATTCTGAACCCTCTATCAGCCTATTAGTCTCTTATCGCTTTTTAGGAACGTGTTCAAAGCTCTAATTAATGCTAAAGTGGTTAAGCATCTCACCTCTCACAACCGTCTGTGCTTGCCTGGTCTACCACTGAAATGCCAAATGTATATGAAGCTCTTGAGCTGTGGCTCTAGATATCTCAAAAGGTGTTTGACAGGGTTTGCTCCAGGCTAAGATAATACAAGACGGTTGTTTGAATTAATCCAATCATTCCTATCAAATCATAAAATTAAGGTAATTTTGAACAGGTACATTTTCAAATTCTGTCACACATACTCAAGTGTCTCCTAAGGCTCTATCATAGGTCCTACAAAGTTTCTGATCTTCATCAATGATCTTCCTAATGTCATCAGTATCCAAGTAGGTATTTATGCACATAACACTGCCATTTACTCCTGTTTAAATAAAAAAATCCATCAGAGCTGACAAAGTAAACCTGGTTGCTGTTCTTAAAAAGAACCTCCAATCATTCATTAACTGATGCAGGAAATAGCTTGTAAATTTTTTGCATTCAAAACAAAACTGCTTCCATTTAACCACAATAGAGCAACTTACCTGTCCACCATCAGCATGGCTGATGCAAATCTTCTGAAGAGCAACACAGTGCACTTCCTTGACCTTACTTTCTCAACCAACTTTAAGTGGAACAACTACATCAAATCAATAGCTGCATCTACTGCAAAGGAAGTTATGTCACTGTCATGCCAGAAAAGTTTTTCTCATCATGGTCTATCTTGCACATTTATAAATCTACCATTCATCTATTCATTGAATACTGTTACTGTATTTGGTTTGGTGCTCCTGCTATTCATTTTGAAGTTGTTGACAAAATTGAAAAAAAGGATCTGCAATGTAACTGATCCTGACTTGGCATCTCGACTTCAGTCACTTTCTCATCTACATGACGGGGCTTCTCTCTGTCCTTTCCAAAATTTTAATGGCAACTGCTCTGATAATGCTTTTTCTCTGGTGCCCTGACTAGATGAATTTAAGTGTGCTACTAGATTGGCTTTCCTTTTACCATTGAAATAGTTAAATGTAACCACCAGATCTACTCAAACAGCTTCTTTTCTTGTACTTTTCACCCATGAAACTACCTTGTTTACTTGCTTCCCTGATAACTACAATCTTCAAAAATTTAAAGGCAATATCAATCACCATCTATTTTCTTGAAGCCAATTCATCTTTTATCCTTTCCTCAATAGCCCCATATACCCAGTCTTTTCTCTCATTTTGACTCTCTGTAACCCTCAGCATACTAGCGGCATTCCTGCACTGCATCAAGAGAAATGATAAAAAAAAACGTACCAGTTTATTTAAGCTTTTATTTACTCTGAATATTAAATTCTATGACTGAAAGTACATAGTAATATCTCTTTAGCAGTAACATTGCCAAAAAACAAAAATTAAAATACAAACAATATGCTAAGCAACTGTCCAACTAGGAACTTGGTTAAAAATAAGTGATTTCTTATTCTTTCTTCTGTCTTAGGGCTTTGTATTTCATTTACAAAATGAAAGTTATCTATTAAATTTATATAGTTATATACTAAATAGTATATCAATTGAATTATGTAATGTTCTTAGTATTACAAAATTTAATGTCTAGCCTCTAATCAATTATTATACAAAATATTATATAGAAAAATTAGTGCAGCTTTTACTCTATTCATCATATGAAAAATTATGAGGATAATATCAAATTTCATTATCAATTTTCACTGTCAATCTAATCGGCATTAACTTTCTAAGTTACTACCTTGCAACAAACCTTCAGTTTATTGTTCAATTTAGAGCTAAAATACACTGTACCTGAATGGTTCTATCAGTGGATATAAAATATTAAATTTTTACCCACTTTCCAGATATTTATAAATTACTTCAAATTAAAATTCATCACATATCAACTAGCAAATATATTTACAGATAATATATTTACAGATGAGCATTGATACCAAAATTTGGCCCATAATGCAAATATAATGTAAAACTACTACATAGATATTACCTCTCAGTAATAAGTATAAAAATTGCAAAATGAAACGACTAGTAATTAAGACAAAAATATTTATGCAAACTGTAAACCTGCAAAACTAATTCATTATTCTAACTACTGAGCACTACAAAGGAGTGTTATATATCTCTCTAAGCTAGTACTGGTGCTACACATGACTTAGGGCAGAGAAAAATAGTCAAATGGTTAATTAAATTTTAGTACAATTTGAAAGTGTATAAATTTCTTTCCTGACAATAAATCAATTTGTTTTTAAACAAACAATTTACCTGTCATTTGTAAAATTATGACTCATGAAAGTGAGAAAGGTTAAGACAAGGGCACCTCTAGTCATATCTACACTAAGCTTACAAAGCACAACTTGCTTACTAGCAAGCTAGCTCATGGCAGTGGTAGCAGCTGCTGAAGTGAAATTAAAACAAAACTCACAAAAGATTGTGATGTTAATAGAGAAAAAATTTAAATACTGTTATGTAGCAATATTTTACACAAGATTAAAAAAAATAATCAATTTATAGGAATTGTGTATGTTAACAATTTTTTTTTATTACCAGAGATAAAACAGGTTTAAAAATAAATGGAAAATTGATTCAATACAAACTGACACTTATTGAGCTTTTAGGAAATAACTAGAGAGACAAGAAACATTCAGCTATAAGCTGTGTTTCCTTTTAACTTCATTAGATTGTTCAAGATATCAATGTTTATTACTGAAAGATTTTACAGCCTCATAGGCAAATCATTTCTTTTGTTCATTTTTAATAAAAGGTTGCAAAATGATAAACTGTTGACATATTAAACAACTCCCAGTGAAAAAAAAAAAATACACACACAAGTTCAAAGAATCAAAATACTGCATTTGATAATGTATAAGACCCCCAACAACCTTATATATGAAGTTAAGATATTTGGTAAATTAATTTTTACCCAGACATCATACACTACCAGTACTAAGCCTAGTTCCATAATACTGTAAATGTAAATGGACCAGATATCTATCTTGACATCTAGTTTTTACCATCTCCTTTGAAGTAATTTTCTTCTAACCCAGCAGCAAAAGTCTGTATTACATTCAATTAACTGGGTGTATTTAGACTTCAATTTTTAATTTATGCAGATTATTTTTCTTGAAAACCCATAACTGTTTCAGATCCTAAAATAAACAAAGCAATTTCTAAAGAACTAATGGATTTATTTTTAATCAGATTTTTTTTATTACTGTAAATTATAGTGAACACTTCATATTTAAAATTCTTGCCCCCCCCCCCCCCGCCTTTATGTATTAAGAGTTTATGTCTACCAGTCTGAATTTTATTTCAAGTTTGAAAAATTCTTCTGATGAAGTTAATTTATTCACAAAACATGGCAAAATAAAAATTTTAAAAATAGTCAAATTCTCTTCATTATATATATATATATATATATATATATATAAATTGGGAGCAATTTAAATTGTCTGTAAATCTAGAAAATGGGAAAAAAACAAACAAAAAATAAATTTTCAATATTTTCTTTTAATTTTCTTTGGCCTTTTGACTAAATGTGTATATGCACACAATTTCAAGTTGATAACATTACCAAATAAAACATATTTACCACGTTTAAAAATACTTATCTAAATATGTACTGATAACTTCATATCAAATATTATATACACCAAGATGAAAATAGTGCACAGAGAAAAATGTTTTAAAGATTGATTTTTATTTTTCTTTGTTGTTTCTTTTTTATAATTTTGAAAATAAAAAAAAATAAAATAAACACTTTAGAATCTTAAAACCTATCAAACTGCATGACCTACAATTACTAAAAAAAAATCATATGCACACAATTTTTCATGAGTAATTTTGCTAAGATTTCTTAGTAAATATAGAGAAACTTATACTACAATATCTTACTGAAGTATGTTATAAAAAGAAAACCACTCTGGTAAGATCTGAGCATATATAGGCCAATGATTAAAAAGGTTTTAAGCAATGAAACAAATAAAACAAAACTTAAATGTATAATAACCATCTTAGAAAGAAAGAAAACTAAAGAAAAAGCCATTCTAAAGATAAAAATCAATTTGATGAAGAAAGGGTAGTTACCAAGTATATAGTTTTGAATACTTTGGTCGAATACATCTGTATGTACAATTGCTTATATCAATAGTAAATCTTTGTTTTTCCTTTACTAACAATAACCCAGATATACACTATAATAATCATTCATCCATTTTTACATCAATTTACTAGATATTGAAAATAGGGTTATTAAACTGAACAATGACATGAGGTAAGCAAATTTTTGTATGGTTTCATTTCAGAATCACATATTTTTAAATAAATTCTCATTTTGAAAAAGAGTGCAACAGTTCTGATTGAATTAGAAGTTTATATTTTTTCAAAGTGAAAAATTAATTAAGTGCAAAAAAAAAAAAAAAAATTAATATTTATAAAAACAGGAAAAGAAAAAATAAACTTCTATATATTTTTAAATGCACATTACCTTCTTAGTCAGATTTTCATTTACAATAAAATAATTATTTGTCTACTGTTACAAAGCTAGAAAGAAAAAAAAATTTAAACCACTATATTTTTGCAATCAGTTTTTCACACTGTTCATCCTGTTTATTCATATATCTATCTCTCTAATTTTAAAGCTCTAGGTTTTCTTTATCAAACTGAGAGTTTTTATTACTTTTATTTTAGAAAAACAAAGATGAATGAATGTAATTTTTGTGTTATACTCCATGAGTTCAAATTTGGCAAATGTGCAGCAAAACCAACTGCAACATCAACAGTGCTTCAGGACTTGAGATAGCTTCAGAAAAAAAGGTCATGTTTTTAAAATTTCACATGATAATTTGAAAATTTAGTAGGAGCCTGATTTTAACTACAAGTCATCACTCAATGATGAAGTATGGGCAGCCATGGAGGTTCATCCAGAAACAAAAACTTACTTTGGGAGAAAATCTGGGATTAACTCTTAAAACAGTTGAAAAACATCTGGGACAAATTAAGAAAATAAAGAAAATGCAGAAATACTTGCTCCCTGTTCAATATTACTAAAAATTAAATTTTCACTCTTAAAATATCCTTCTGGTTGTTTGGTGGTCCTGTAATCTCATCAAACTATCATGGCAGAGTCTTATTTTCATCATATGGAACTGATGCATAAAAAGATTGAAAATATTTGAGTCAGCAGTAATGAAATAACCTAGAACTAGTCAATGCTGCTGTTGAATAATGAAAAACTGATGCGGTTAAGTCCTGGCTCACTCTTCCTGCCCCCCTAGTGATTAGCACTATTTTCAAGCCTTAAGGTAAACAACATTGCTATTCCAATGGTGGCTACTTTAACTAATAAAGTTGTGCTTCAGGTGAGTTAAGATTTTTACAGTTTGTAGTTCAAAACATTTATTTTATTCCAACCTCATATAAAATCTCAGTTAAAATATATTCCATTTCTAATTTCAATAATATATGACAATTTTCAGTAAAAACAGAAAGCTCTTTCATTCTTAGTAGCCATTATACTATAATACTCATATGCTATTAGTATTTGATACTTATTGCAACTAGAGGTTTCAATGATAATATTAATGCTAATGATGTTATAAGAACTAGTTGGAGATTATTTTACTCTCTTGTCCCGTTCAAGTGGCAAAAGTGAGGAATGCTATCTAAAGTTTTTCTAAAATTCATGCTAATTAAGATTTTATCAAGAAATAATTTTGAAATAATATTTATTTTAAAACATTAAGTTTTATTTCTATAATAATGTTTTATATTACTTTAAAGATATTTACAATCTTCAAAAGTTTTTATGCTTTTAAAAAAAGTTGAAAGCTCATTATTTCGCACAATAAGAGTTTAATTACTTAATAACAAACATCAAAGATTACTTACGGTAATATGATTGTAAATTCCATGTGACCACCCAAAGAGGTCTACCAAACGATAACAGGCTGCTAGCTTACAACGAAGTATTTTCTCTTGCCTTGAATAGCCCAAAGATTCCATGCCTCTGATGTCAAGAATTGGAATGACCGGAGATGCTGAAGTGAATGAAAAAAGTGCATTAAATTTATTAATCTTAAGATAATTAAACAATAGACACAAAAATGAAACAATTTTGCAAAACCCAGAGAACACTCATGCAAAAACCAGTATTAGTTATATTGATCTGTACAATTCAAGTTACAAAAAAAAAAAAGAAAAAAAAAAGCAATTTTAAGCTTAAAATATTAAAGTATTTATGGCAAATATTAGATCCAGCATAATTTTCTTTGGCAATTTTGAAATTACAGTAAGCAAGACTGATCTGCTGTCTAACAAGTCTGAGAAATCAAGCAAATTTTAATTTACACTTTGACCAACTGCTTTGACTAGATTATACATATTAAGATATACAATAGAAAATGTTTTTAAATTGTTTTCTTTTGTAACTTTAAAAATGTTAAATATTTAACTGATAACACACTTCAAGTAAAACTGAGAAAGATGGCAAATTCTATGATGGTGTTAGGTAATGACAAATGGCTAAGGCAGTTTACTTTCCCATTCTTGTTACCTTCACAATGAATAAACTGGTAAGATTAGCTCATCTCTGAATCCTTGTTGAACTGATTTCAGATATTCATTTACTTTTCTTAAACTTGAATATAAAACATAAAAAGTTCATATGGTGAAGCATCAGTGTGTTGTGAGGGTTTGTTTTGATTTTGTTTTCTTCAGGTGCTAAAATATTGGTGACATTTGAAATGTAGCAATTCAATATTCCTAAAAAGTATAACCTCATCTTCAGTTTGGCTGAATGATATCTCTTCATCTTATGACATCAATAAATCACATCTGAGACCAAGAATTTGCATTCTTGTGTTTTAGATACATACCAAACTTACCTATATAAAACCTGATCTAAAGTTGATAGGTGAAACTTCTTGAAATGACATTATTTGGAGAGGACATAATGTATGTGTGGTATAAGAAAGAGGAAGGGATGCCAAGGAGTGCTTACCTCTTATTCCATTATTGCGCAGATTGGAGTGTGGCAGTAGGAGCTCTGTGATCTGCTGTAGTGCCAAACTCGCAGGGTGATTGCCAGCCTTCATGTGCTCATGAATGATTTGTTCCAACTCCTCTCGAAAAGCTTCACTGTTAAGCACAATTGAGACACGTTTACGGTCTTCCATCTGCTTAACATCTTCCTTCACAACAGCAGGTCGCTGCATTTGACGAATATATTCTGGATCATCAGGATCTATAATGCAAAATGTTACTTTTAACTATCAAAAACATGTAAAAATATAAAGGATTATAAGTGGCTGTACAATAGCAAAATGACAATGTTTAAACCTACACCAGCAATATACTTAGCAATATGAGGCTTCTAACAAATTTCCTGTATGTACACAAGTAAAAAAAAAAAAAAAATTACTATTGTATACACTTTAATAAAACAAAAAATAAATAAAATTAATCACAGAATCTTTCTTTGTACATCACATACATTTATTCAATTTATTTTTTTTAAATAAATTTTCCACACTTTGAAGTGATTTCTTTTAAAAAAAAATTAAAATATTTTCTATTTTTAATTTAAAATATGAAAATTACTGCTGTGAGCTGTACAAAATGTAACATAAAAAGAGAAATATATAAAAAAAGTGATAAGAACATTGTTAGAAATTACAAAAAAGTTAGACAGAGAAAAGAAATTGTAAAATCATTGTAAGAAGAAAAAAATGGCTTTAATAAAGTCATAAGAGATTTGAGATAAAAGGATAAGCAAGAAAAATGGATTGACGAGAAAATATTTGCGGAATATTATGAACATTGAATAACGACAAAATTTTAAATTTCATATTTGATTAGCTTTCTCTGGATTTAAATTATAAATACCTCAATAAAAATACAATTATTAATAATTCTTACAAGCTAAAGCTCCTGATAATTGTTTTTTCCCTTTCAAAAATAAGTTGAAAGAGATAAAACCAATTCTACTTCAAGATATAATATTCGGTATCCCAAATTGCTTTACACTGCAAAAATGTGTCAAAATAGTGAAATTTCCTTCCAATTCAACTGCTGATATCTTATTTATTTTCAGGGATAGTTTGATAAAATTACAAAAAAAAAATTATTTTCTCTTTCTAAAGATACAATACTTTCTCCAGAGTATTGATTAGTTTTTATTCCACATCGCTTTAAATTATTTCACTATTTCAATGATGGATGACCCTGTTTTGCTTTTTCCAAGTTGATAATTTCATGTGTTTTTAAAACTTGCTGCACTTAAGAGTTGTGTCTCTCTACACAAATCAAAATAATAATCCAATCTTAAAGAGAAAAAGGATGCTCATCAATTTGGTGTTGAACAATAAGGTTTGAAGTTGTTTTTCAAATAAAATTTCTAAGTTGAAAATTTTAGTGGAATATGACACTTTAAAAAAATAAAATTACACCTCCTTGAAGAGCAATGTTTCATCTTTATTAATCAGTTGGTTCCATATCTCTGTACCCATACAATTCAAGACACACACAAATAAAAAATAGAGGGTATACTTAGTTTATTTTGTGCAAAACAGTTGAATTGCATTGAAATTTCCAACCAAGTGATTTAACATTGCCAGCTGAATCTCATTTTAAATCAGATTTGTTTAATCAATGAATATTACAGTTTTACTCTTTTTTATATTTTCTTTAATTATGCATTTTACAGCTGTATAAAGTATGTATATTGTATTTGGTCCAAACTGTAACACTCAAATCACTTTTGCCATGGCTGTTTTTACACATTTTCTTTTTTTTAAAAAATAAATAAATAAATACACACACATAAACAAACAAAAAAACTTAACATAATTAATATTATAAAACAGAAAAATCAATACATAAATTGGATATATTCTTAGTTTTTAAAAATGTAACATTATTTTTTTAAAAAGTGTTAAATTTTACTTTTAATGGTAGCTGGCAATATTTTCTCTAATTTTGGTATTAAATTGAAATTTTATTGATATTTTAAGTTCAAAAATGAAACTGGATACATTTTATAAAAAATAAAATAAATGAACTGGATAAGTTTAACTTTCCCTAAAAAAATTGAAACTTGTGGCACTCTTCTAGCTTCTTGCTTTCCAGTCAACATCAGTCTTCAAAAATTTAAATGCAATGTCAATCATTATCTTCTGTCTTCATTCTTAATCTTTTATTACTTAATAGTTGTTTCTTTTTTTTATGTATTAATAATTTCCATGACAAACACCCAACTTGGGTGATTAATAAAATTTACTTTTATTTTTCTATTCAGTGGCTGATGAACTCAATCCTCTGAGAAGTAGTTTTCATTTAAGCGGATGAAGCAAGTTGAAGAAGACCTTTCTTTGCAATATATGTTCAGAAAGTTAAAAACTGATGAAGGGAATAGACATTTCACTGATATATCTTTTAATGAAACTTCATCTCTGCCTCAAAGGAAGGAAGAAAAGCCACTTCAAATGACCTTCAGTTACAAGTGCCAAGGTCAATGGGTTGTAGTATACTATTACTCCAACTTTTACATTGACCAAGTCATTGGTATTAATCTTTAACCAGTACTGTAATCAAAATTTTAGTTCCAACTAAAAGCAGAAATCATTTTTTATGGTTTTTGTTGGATGATATTGCACAAGTGGCATCAACATTTGTCTTTAGATAAAACTTTGATATAATAACTGTTGAAATTTATATAATCAGTCAAAATTGTCCTGCGTCATGTCTTAACTACCTTGTTCTTGAGAATGCAATGTTTTCCAATTTTTAGGCTGGTCTACTCTAATAATTATAGATTTTGCTAGTACTAAATTTCTTTTTCAAGACTACTTATATAGCATTAAATTTATACTGATTTTTAACTAGTCTGAAACCTGTGTCTTCAATTACACACTGTTGAAATCTTATGATAACACATGAGACTGAAAACTAACATAATTTGAATGGTCATAAAATTGTTGCTAACTGACAAGATAAATTTGGTATCATTTTATGTTTTGTAAAGTTCTCTATGCCTAAGGATTTTAGATATATTGAAAATAAACTAAGATTTATTCATATCACATTCTTAATTTTTGCTATGCATTTTGATTATATTACATTAGATTACACTTTGTAACCTTTAATTAATTTCATATTTGACACATACCTATAAACTTTAAAATAAGATGAACTTAAGAAAACAAAAAAAAACAAAAAGATTCTAGACTGCCAAAGCAAGCTGTGAAATAACCTAATTTCATAAATATATTATATATATATATATATATTTAAAAGAAACAGCTTTTTTAACAAGCAAATTAACTTTGAAAATCATCAGAGATAAAATCTGGCCAATTGTGAAGATAATTACAAATATAATGCATATACATACTAATTTAAATATTTTCCAGACATTTTCATTTCAATGGCAATCTGTTACTAATTATATATATATATATATATATATATATATACTAGCAGTATAGCTCGGTGTTGCTCGGGTGTAATGAAAGCTTTAAAACTAATCCATGGTCCTGAAGCTCAGACTCAGCTTAAAGAATATTTGTGTGAAGTTTGGTCAGAATCAGATAAAAATTGTGGATTTGTATAAAGGACATTCAGACAGATAAACAGACACACACAAACATCTTGCCTTTTATATGTGTATATATATATATTATCGATTTTCTGCACTATTGTAAGAACTGCAACCTTGAAACTTCTGAATATCGTTTCTTATGTCTTTGTCTGTGAGTGTATCAAATTTGATTAAAATCGGACCACTCCTTCTATAACCCGATTTTTTCGATTATCGATTTGATATTTATCAGGGGTACCTTGACACAAAACCTAGCTAAGAACACTCGTAGAACACTTGTGTAAATTTTCAAGAAAATCAGTTCAGCTGTTTCAGAGTAACAGACACACACAGTTCCATTTATATATAAATTTATATATATATATATATATATATATATATATATATATATATATGGGATAACTATATAAATTTTTACATATCAAGAACAGTTTTAAAGAAAAGATGTATAACAAAGTGAAAAAGTTTTCATGCAACAAGTTTCATCTCTTCAAATCCAGTGAAGTCCTAAGGGATGAAACAAGTCACATAACTTTCCTCTACATATAAGTAACAGATGAAACTAAAAAAACATTAAGTTCAAGTTTTTAAGACTAAAAATAGTGCCTTTGTTAGTTTTTCTTTCTCTTAAAATGAATTTTGGTGGGTTATTGTTACTTTAGTTTACATTAATTTAAAATCATTAAAAAAAAAAATTAAAAAAAGGCAAGAAAAGTATACTGTGTAACACCCCAACGGACAGTCTGAACAATTTCTCCACGCTGTGATGTTTGCCGGGAGTTTGTTGAAAATGTCGACCGAACAGCTGGGGGTACAAGATAAGGAACGAACTTCCACAACTTGGATGAGTTGAAAGGATGCTTTATTTCGTTTAAAGTTAGCCTTTTCGGTTGGGGCAGGCGAATGTGACACACAGCTCTAACGAAGCTTAATGGAGATCAAATCCGAACTGACTGAAACAAGATGAATGGAGGTTCTACTTCAAGCACACACCCGGCAGAACTAACTCAACTCAACTGATCTGACTCGGAAAAATCACCTGTATTTATTTAAAATTAATCCGGAAATCCAGAAATGCTTTAGACCAGCGGGTGATAACCATTGGCGACTGTAAGTTCGAAATTTCAGTTATCTTTTTTTTATCTTAATAAAGCTTCTGCTGGAAAATTCTTAATGTGTGGTTAAGACACAGTAAAGACAGCCTTTGACCTGGTCATTCAAAAAAACTATTTCCTGAACTTTATCTTTTATCACATTAAATCACCGAGTCAAATATTTACCAGAAGAGTGGTAGGATTTAAAACAGTAATCTGATACCCTTTTCTCTTCCACAGTTTTCCTCATAAAAGAAAAAGCGTTTATTTATTTTTCTCTTCTTTTTCACTTTTGTTAAACAAAACATGTTTTTGATCTATTTTCCATTCTTAACCATTTTCTATTTTAATCTATTATAATAAAATACATATTTTACAAAGCACCTTAATGTCTAGTTATCGTGTCACACTGGAGTAAACTGTAAAGTAAAGTGCAATTCGCTTACACTTACACACAACACAAGAGAACCAGCAATAAATTTGCATACAGTTTAGAAATTTATCGCTAGTTGTCATCTTTTAGTATTATTATTCATAACATATGAATGAAAACTAACTACCTCAGATATAATTTAACATTCCTCTGAGAGGGATAAGGTCATGGACACATCCTGAAGTCTGCAGCAAAGACAGTAAACCAGGCTTAAATCATTACACATTATAAACTAAACCGTTGTATGTAAAAAAAAAAAATAGCTAAAATCTTTTCAGATATTCAAAAAAAATTTTTATCTAAAACAAATTTATAAGTATTATCAAAGATAGATTTACATTTACTAATATATATTTTTTTTAATAATATCTGTCACTTTCAGCGTAACTTAGTGAAAAACAAACTCTCTCCACAGACGCGCCACATGGTGTAAACAAACGCACTACGTGGTGTAAACAAAAAATTCAGATGCTCTCGTGAAATGCATTTCTAATTCAAATATAAAAATCACTTGTTTCTGATGAAGGACCAAGGGCGGTCTGAAATATAAAATACAATAAACATTTTTATTATAAGTTATGTTGTTTTTAAGCTTCTTTATATAATGATTCCTTACAGAATAAATATTTCACTGCCTGACAAGGTGCTAATAAGACAGTACCAAAACACAATGATTCTTGTGTTGCAGTAAACTATGTTTTTATTATAAACTTATAAATATATTACCATAATGCTGTACTAAATATCATGTACTCTTAATAAAGTAAATCACTACAAACAGTGGACTGCCAACCCATTAGTTTGTACTCTTTCTAAGATACACGTGAATATTATATATATATATATATATATATATATACACGCACACACACAGAATAATTCATTCCATTACTTGACATGTGTATACCTTATTTCACATATTAACTTTACCAACTTATAAACGCAAGCATTCACTCATGATTTCTCTCATACACATACATGATTCTCTTATTTTATTTAAAAAAAGAAAATCTCACTTTACTCATGTATGTAATATACATATTTGTGTGTGTGTGTGTGTGTGTATATATATATATATAAAATAATGTGAATACATATTTACAATTAAATAAATAAATATATATATATAAAATAATGTGAATACATATTTACATTAATAAATAAATATATATATATAAAATAATGTGAATACATATTTACATTAATAAATAAATATATATAAAATAATGTGAATACATATTTACATTAATAAATAAATATATATATATAAAATAATGTGAATACATATTTACATTAATAAATAAATATATATATATATATATATAAAATAATGTGAATACATATTTACAATAAATAAATATATATATATATATATATATAAAATAATGTGAATACATATTTACATTAATAAATAAATATATATATATATATATATAAAATAATGTGAATACATATTTACATTAATAAATAAATATATATATATATAAAATAATGTGAATACATATTTACATTAATAAATATATATATATATATAAAATAATGAATACATATTTATATAAATATATATATATATATATATATACACACACACACACACACACACACATTAATATATTTGCATTTATATATATAGATATATAAATAACACATAAATATATTAATATAAATATTGCCTGCTTGCCTAATGACAGCTGAGTGGTCAAAACCTGAATAGCAAGTAAATAGTGTGTAATCTGTACTTTAACATATCGTTAGCTCTGCATATTCAGTTCATTTATGTTGGTTGTGCATTGAGCACTTTTTCGAACTACCATACGTTGCTGGTCCAACCAGTTGCTATTGGCTAGTGTATGTGTGTGTGTGTGTGTGTGTGTGTGTGTATATATATATATTATATATATTGAAGTAGATAGACTAAACTATCGCCTGGTTCACACTCCACCCACGTCTATTGAACAGGTGAAGAGGCTCATCCCTTGTTCCCTGTTTAGGATGTGGTTTCCAGCTTTCTCTTTGCCAATCTTTTCACTCTTACGTAGCCCCCTGCGCATCAGTGGCGTTACCGCCTTGCTCGGGGTGATATGATAAAATAAAAAAAACACTTAATAAAAACATGTCAAGATTACTAAACTAAAAACCTAGAGAAAGAGAGAGAGAGATGTAAATTAATAAATATACATATGATGGTTCACATATGTATAGTATTATTCAGGTGTTAATAAAAGAGTGCTCAATGTCTCAACAGATATATATATATTATATACATACACACACACATATATATATATATATACACATACACCACAAAGCCATTCTGCATGAAATCAACAAAATTATAAAAAGGCTCCTAGTAACTGGGAAGCCAAGAAAAAAGTAAGGAACTGAAAATAGTTGATAGGGTACTAATTTTGCATAAGCAACAGGCATTCATCACAATCAAAGACCACAAAAACAATTTCATTAACAACAAAACCCTTCAAAAAACTACATAGGTAGAATTATCAAAATTATCCTCGAAAGAGCTTCCACATTTACTAAGAATGCCTTAGACATAAACCAATGGAAGAACACAGCCAAGGCAATTGATTGGTTTACAAAAATAAAAAATAAAATGGATTGCACTTTTATCTGGTTAGATATTTGTGACTTCTACCCATCTATATCTAAAAAGCTTTTAACCACAGCCTTAAATTTGGCTAAATATTACTGTCTCATCAGTGACCAAGGTATCAACATCATCAAACAAGCCCCCAAATCTATTTCATTTTACGATGAATGCCTGCTATTTCATTTTACGATGAAAACATGCTGTCAAAAACCATACCCAGACTGATATAGATTCTTCTACATTTGCCCCTTTCTTTCCTCCACAATATTAATTTCACAATTATGAATTAAATCCCTTTTATTTTTGCTACCTACATTTAATTTTAATCGACATGTATGTGCGTTGTGGTGCAGTGGATATCGGCTTGAAACGTGAAATCGGGGAGCCGAGTTCAAATTCCAGTTGAATTCCTTGCATTCACTTATACACAAATACCTATGAGAAAGAGTATTAATCTGTCTCTTCCTTCCAGTTATGGGTTAAATAACAGGACAGATTGGGTTCTATAGCCTTGGCTGGCAGCCAGTCTACCTTAGAAAGCAATGGCAACTTACTGTGGGGTAATCTTCTGCCCAGTCAGTCATGTCTTTTTCGAGACATGATCGCCCAAGCGTGTATCATGTATGGCACATAACTGAATATTTGAATATTTATATTTTCACATTTCATGACTTACTCTCCATTTATTTCTTCTCCCTGCATTTTTTTATTCTTAATATTTTGTACTTTACCCTTCAGTTTTAAATTTAAATTTGTCTCTACAATTAACCTTAAAATATTAAAATTTTTAATCTTATTGTTAAAAAAAAGCAGTAACTTAACTTTATACAATTTAATTCCCATGAACATCAAGTGAACTTAAATTCAAATCTATTAAACTGTTAGTTTGAAAAAGCATCTGATGATTATATGAAACTCCAAGTCCTGTCATAGGTGTAGAATAATATGTATATTTATTTATAATGGATACATCTAGAGATAGGTTCTAGAGAGGGGTGTTAAAAATTAGATTGACACTTTGGTCGTTAAGATTGAAAGAAGAAATTATGTATTCCCTAAAATTATAACTTTTTTTTTTTTTTTTTTTTACACACAGATACAATATATATATATATATATATATATATATATATATTATATTATATTATATGGCAGCAGTATTTAATGCATGAATTAATGGTAGATTTATGAATGTGTAAGATGGATTTTGACGAAAAAAATCTCCTGAATTTTCCTGACTCAATTTTCTTAGCAGTAGATGTAGCTATTGATTCAATGCAATTGTTCTACTTGATTGTAGCTCAGTGAGTGAGGCCAAGCAGACACAGTATGCTGCTTTCTGGAAAACTAGGATTGTCCATACTGATGGAAGGTAGGAAAGTTTGTCTATGGTAGTTAAAGGAAAGCAACTTCATTTTGGAAGCATTAAAATTTACAAGTCACTTATTACCCAAATTTATCACAAATTAGTGGTCCTTTCCAAGAGCAGCAGTCAGGTTTACTTTATCAACCTTGGCATATTTCTTTTCGAGACAGGAATAAATGTTGGTGTCATCTGCAAAGATGCCTACTTGGGAACTGGAAGATCATTGATAAAGATCAGAAGATGTAGGATAGAGACTTGAAGTACACAGACAATCATATGAAAGAATCTTACAGCATGCCAATTCAAGACGACCTTCATCTCACAATATGATGGGATTAAATCAAACAATCATCCAGAAATATCATACTCCTGTAGCTTACGCAGAAGGCCAGCATGTCAAACCGTCAAACGCTTTCAAGATGATCAGGGCGACAGTATGAGCTTCACCATTCTTATGAAAAGCCTAGGATATGTATTCAGTGATGGCTGTTAGCACATCAGCAGTAAAACTGGCAAACAAGAAGTCATACTGCTTGTCAGAGAGTAGGTTCTAGGATGTGAGATGAAGAACCATTTCAGCATTGATAATAACCTAACACTTTAACCAAAAAGTGGTAAGAGGCTGATAGGACAATAATTACAGGGGTCAGAGGGCTGCCCAGAGTTTTTAAAAACAGGAACTACAGAGGAGTACTTCCAGTGAGTGGGAAAACAGGAAGCAGCAAGGTAATTGGAGAAGACAGGAGAGAGTTCAGTGGCACATTCAAGGTTTTCAAAACCCAAAGGAGAATCTGCAACATAATCAATCCTGATATAGCAGCTCAACTTCAGTCACTTTCTTACTGACAGGTAAAATTTACACATTTTTTTTTTAAGTTACTCTTGCCAAAAGACTGGAAAAATGAAATTTTCACTTATGTCAAATCAGATCCAATAAAATAAAATAAATACAGAAAGAAACTAGAAACTATATTTATATGGTAGTTATACACTCCTGATCAAAAATTTAAGACCACTTAAAAATCTTTAAAAAGAAATTTTTTTTTTATGGATAGATTTTAAACTCCTCCCACTTAAGGTTACCAATACTGCAATCTAAAAGGCTATAGAAACAAAAAGCTACATTCCAAACATTTTATTTAGAAATTTACATTTTTATAAAATGAGGTGATTTACACATGATCAAAATTATAAGACCAGGGGTATAAATTGTTAGATCTATGGCAATTCCAATGTTTTTAGTTCAGTTAGAGATTAGCAATCACTGCGTTACCATGCCTAAAGCAAGCAAACTTACCAAAGTTGAGCGTTCTCGAATTCTAGAATTCCATAAGCAAGATTTGTCACAGCGGGCAATCGCAGCTAAAGTAAATCACAGTAAAACTGTGATTTGCAACTTTCTAAAGAACAGTGAGAATTATGGAAAAGCAAAATCCTCTGGTAGGCCTCCAAAAATTTCTCCTGCATTGAGTAGGAGAATATAAGATGGGTTGTTATGAAAGACGGGAGACTTTCTTCGAGTCAAATTAAGGCAATCACAGATGCTGATTGCAGTCCCGTAACCATCAGACGACACTTAAGACAAAAAGGCATGGTAAATAAAAAGCGTAAACAAATTCCTCGGCTGCTTCCACGTCACAAGGTGGACCGCTTAAAGTTTGGTCGTGAATACCAAACATGGGACATTGAGAAGTGGAAGAAAGTCCTGTTTTCTGATGAGAAAAAATTCAATCTCGATGGTCCTGATGGCTTCCAACGATATTGGTATAACAAAAACATGCCTCCTGAAATTTTCTCTGCACGTCATAGTGGTGGAGGGTTCCTAATGGTATGGGGTGCCTTTTCTTACAGAGGGACGATGGAGCTCCAGGTGATGCAGGGTCGTCAGAGAGCTGCTGGTTATGTTAACATGCTACAAAAAGCATCTTTGATGACGGAGGGCCATCGTTTGTGTGGGGATGGATGGTTATTCCAACAGGATAATGCTGCAATCCATGCTGCAAGACAGACCTTGACCTTTCTACAAGAAAATGGGGTCCATCTCTTGGGACATCCTGCATGCTCACCAGACTTGAGCTCAATTGAAAATGTTTGGGGATGGATGACAAGAGATGTTTATCGAAATGGCAAACAATATTCAACAAAAAATGAACTTTGTGAAGCCATCTTCAGAAGCTGGAGCAACATCCCCTGCACCTTAATGAAAACGCTTATTTCTAGCATGTCATCAAAAGCAGTGGAGGTAGACTTCATTATTAAATTTGATTGTTAAATATTTTCATACACTTTTTGTACAATTTTGTGGAATTTTTGTCTCTGGTCTTATAATTTTGATCATGTGTAAATCACCTCATTTTATAAAAATGTAAATTTCTAAATAAAATGTTTGGAATGTAGCTTTTTGTTTCCATAGCCTTTTAGATTGTAGTATTGGTAACCTTAAGTGGGAGGAGTTTAAAATCTATCTGTAAAAAAAAAAATTTCTTTTTAAAGATTTTTAAGTGGTCTTAAATTTTTGATCGGGAGTGTATTACTGAAATTATATCCGATTTCTTGAAATTTAATTCAAGGTAGCCTATTTGATAAAATGTGCAAAAATCTTTCGAGTAAAGAACAAGGAATATCAAGATAACACCACACTATCTTAAATATGCTTAAAGCTGAACCATATTTTAAAGTATAAAGTAATATAAACACTGAAAAATGAAAATTCATAATCTCTTATATTTCCATTTGCTGATGATTTTTAAAATAAGACTCAGAAGTTAATCTTCATAAGAGATTACCTGGAGTAATTAGCTTTAAGCTTTGCATTAGTGCTATAAATACTAACTAAAAACGATTTCAATTACTTACTTCAATAACATATCTACTTTTTCAAAAGTAACATTAAATTTTTATAGAAAGGTACTTTATATAAAACAATAAATGTTTAATGAACGTTTTGTTTTTTTTTTTCATCAATAATAATTTTAATCATTTTTCATTAAATTTAATATTATTAAAAGAATATTTCAATGACATGTCCCTTCAGGGTTTGGGTGACCATAACTTGGTTCTCCATAACTTCCAATCTTTTTGTTGTGTCATGGCTCATACAATGTTACATCTGGTTGGCCAGATGTATAAAAGACAATGCACGTGTAGCACGAAGGGTTGTCATTATCACAGACTTCATGAAGTAACACCTACTACTGTGAGAGACTGTAAATATTGTATATACCTCTTGGTTGTACCACTCTGGTAATAAAGTAGTTTATCTACATTTCACTAGTTGTTATCTACATTTTCACTGGTTGTACCACTCTGGTAATAAAGTAGTTTATCTACATTTCAATGAAGAGATTCATTCCACAATACAACACTTTTGTTGCTCTAAATAGCATTTTACCTTTTTACCTTGTTCAATTATCCATTTACTCATCAAATAAGCTACTCACTGTTCTTTCCTCCATCTTGTTTCTATTGTCATCAATATGTCCTAGGAGTGTTAAATCCTCTTTTGTCTCATTTCATTTCAGGACTTTAGTGATAATGGCTCTCCACAACTTTCTGTTCTTTGTAGCTCTTAATAAGATTTGTTGTTTTACTCCTTTGTAGCTCTTAGTAAGATTGTACTGTTTTACTCCTAATCTCTGTCCTGTTAACCATTTACACAAGCTTGTTAGGCTGGTTATTCACTGCTTTTCTCCCTCCCTCCACTTGTCTTAAATATGTTCTGTGAGTGTCAAATTTTCCAAGTCCTCTTACATCATTATGTGTCCTACAAATTTAAACTGTCTCTTTCTGATGCTAAGAAGAAGTGTCCTTTTAGTTTCCATTTTTCTTAAGACAACCTCGTTACTCAGATATTCAGTTAATATATTCTCAGCATCCATATTTCTGTTGTCTCAAGTTTCTTTTTCATCAGTTAGGAAACATTATGTGTCACATAGGAGGATCAATATGTTCAGCACTCTTCTTTGGTTCTAACAAAATTTTCCAGTTTCTTAATACTTTGCTTTTTTTTTTTTTTGGAAGATGTCTTTTACCATCCAATGTGTCTTTGGATTTTGGTATCCAGCCACTGTTAAGACATTACCTAGATATTTAAATTTTTGTACTTGCTTGATTCTGGTGTCTCCAATTCACAGTTTGTATTCCCAGATAAATCAAGCTTACATAGCAGTTCAAACAGTTCTTTGTCTTACCTTATCAATTGTTTTTGTATGATTTATAAAATTTATGTATATAACCTTCTGCATTTGTATTGCTCTTTAAGAAAGGCTAAATTAAATTGAACTGATAATGTAATAAAGTTCCTATCAAACATCAGAAACATTTGCTACTTTTATGCTACTAACCAAATACTTGTCCTACTGATAGAGTGAAGTAAGTTGTAACTTAAGTTCTCTTAGCTCTATAAAATTTCTATAAAACGCATTTACAGTAAGACATCTACTTTATAAATTTGTTTTTGTGATTATCACCACTTCAATTTCTTACTCTGGACATAGCTACATGAGGTACACATTTGAATAATTATCTAACATTCATGTTAATAATAATAATAATAATAATAAGCAAACTTACTATTTTTTCATCTGTTTAAATAATTCAGTACAGTTTTAAGAAACTCTAATTAGATTACTTTCATAATTCCATAAAATTTTGTTTTGGCATTGTTCCATTAATTTGCAGTAATGTGAGAGCTGACAAGGCTTATTATTACTAATGCTGTATAAGTAATTACGGCTGAATTTTGACACAGCAAATATAAATTTCTGTACAAAAATGATGAATTAAAAAAAAACAAATTTGGGGCCAACAATTTTTAAACTTTGAATTAAAAATAAGTAACACAGATAAAATATTTATTAAAATATGCTTTGGAAGGTTATGCAAATTAAATCCTACAGCTTATGTTGTAAATGCCATTTGTTTGTAATGTATCTAAGACAGTAAATTCATTATATATTAACAAAATGCGAATGTCTTGCAAAAGGAGACACAAAAAAAAAAAAAAAAGATTGACAGTCATCTTCTTCTATGTGCCATGTCCTGATGGGACATGGACAATCATGGTTCTCTACAATTTCCTATCCGTTGTAGCTTTCAATAAAGTTTGTCTTTTTGCTATCTCTCCTAATTCCTGTTCTGTCAACTATTTAATCAGTTAATTAGGTAGAATATGTGCTGTTTCCCTCAGCAATACACAATTAAATATGCTTTATTTTCAGTGAAAATTCATGTCTTTCCATCTTCCTAGCAACATTGATTTTTGTGTTACTATACCAAGCAACTGCTGTTTTCTGAAGTTGAAATGTTTCCTTTATTCTTCGATATTTGGACCATTGTATTGACCTTTGCTGTTTTTAATATTTTGGTAGATATGCTTGAGGAAGGATGAACGATGAATGTCACATTAAATTGAAAGAGATAACATATCTGAGAAAGAATGTTCACATTTCTGCCAGTAACAAAAAAAAAAAAAAAAGAAAACAATATATAAAAAACAAGAAAAATATCACTTGAGAACATGACAATTATTTCTTTAAACAAACATTTGTTGTTGGAAAAATGTTGCAGATATAAAATACTAATGAGATATTTGCATGTGCAAATATGTGCATTTATGAAATTAAGTACTCATTAGGATAATACTATGCATTTATTTTTAAAACAATTTTCATGAAAGTAGAAGGAAACTGTTTGAAATATTCATTATAAAAATATACAAATTTAAGCTTTTATCTATACATTTCAAGTATTTTTTTAATTTATAAATCACTATAGTACCAATATCTAATGAAAACTGAATCTTATGCAATGCACAAAGAATTCATTACAGCTGAAAAAAAACTTTCAGTGATAGTTATCATGAATATTTCTACACATTTCCAAGATATGTACAATTGGTAATAATACTATCAGAAACACACAGGTAAATTTGTATCACATAGGTAACAGAAAAATAATAGTTTTGCATTTTACATAGCAATTATTGGAGGAATAATAATCATGAAAGAAAGAAATATAATAAGACTTACTTATTTTATCAGAAAATGAAATTTATTCCATATGAAAAAAAATTTCTTGTTTTTGTTAATAGTACTAGAAGCAACTTGGCCATTTTTATTGACAGGCTGATAAAAAGAGAAATACTTTCACTATCATCATCACTTATTGCTGAAATTGTGAATAATTATAAAATAATTATAACATACTAACATTTTTAAGTGACTAAATGCAAAAAGTAGATAATGCTAGTAAATTATTTTACAAATTAAAAGAAATGATAGATTTTCTTTCTATGATTTTGTAATAATGAGCTTGTCTCACCAAGCTCATAACATAATGTTCAATCTTCCCCTCTGATATCAGTAATATTTTTTCACAAATAATTTATAAGCTAAAGATTACAAGGAAACAGTTTTTATTAATAGCTATATAATAAAATAACAGGCCAAGTTATCTATTTAATAAATCCCCCCCACCGCCCAATATTCAACATGATAATTGCATTTTATTAAAAAGTTAGAAATTCAATGGCAATAACTATCATTTTGGTTGCTTATTAGTAGAGCAGCATTTAAACTGAAAATATTCCGACAATGATTTGATGATTCATAGGCCAAGCCATAGCCTCCCTCACTCACACACACACACACACAAACGAGCGAGTTAATCTATTCATATTTTGTAAGAATGACAAGTCAAAGTCAAAAGAGAAGCAACTACTTTCATTTCAACTAGACAGATCAATGACAACACTGGTAGCAGCAGTTTCATGACAGTGATCTACTATTGTGGCTGCTGCTACTACCATTACTACTGCAGTATAACCATGACAACTGGCTACACAATGAAAATGCTTTCACCAGAACCACTTATTAGTCATATATTGTTTATATATAAATAGGCTGGAAAGAAATAAAATTCTATTCAATGGATAAAAAAAAAAAATAAAAAATAAAAAAAAATAAAAGCTATCTATGTAGATTTTATGGGGAACCTATAGAAAGAAATATTTGATTATTCACACATACTTTATATAAGGCAGGTAGGTAAGTGTTGTATGGGTACACAAACTAAATTTTATGTAAAAATTTTCCTTATCTATATAACAGTAAAAGTGCAAAAAACTTAAGATATTATCCATTACTTATCTCTGCTGTATTGAATGTAATCAAGTTAGAGATTGTATTAATGTCTTCAGTTTAATAGTACATAATTTCCCAGGAGAAAAAACTAATTAAACTAGAGCATATGTATAAAAGTCATACATTTTCTGCAAATACATACTTTTATTAAAGAAAAAAAAAATAGAAAAGATCCTACTTTATTTTCCAACTGTTTAATGTAAAGTTTTAAAATCATTATGAGTCACTCCAGATGTACCCAGTTGAGACAAAACATTTTTGTCTTTTCAGATTTTTAGCAACTTGTATCTCCATGTTATATCATTAATTTGATACAACTTGTTGTCCAATAATTGCCAAATTGTTTATTCTTTATTTTCATATATGACATATATACAGTTCATTTTTTATTTTATACCATTGATAAGTGTTGAAAATATTGCAATTAGAGCCATTTTATACTACCTGTGTAAAAAAAAAAAAAAAGAACTGAATGCAAGGGCAGCAATCAATACTTCCATAAGCTTGGCCTTTTGAACAGACATTGGGAAGAAGTCCCTCATGAACTGACCAATGATATGAATATTTGCAAACAACTACTACTCAAGATGCCCATTTTGGGTATGAAATTGTAACTAGGGTTTTCTGGCCAGGTATTTCATGGGAACTTATATGGGACACAGCTTATATAGGCTAAAGCAGTTACGTGATATAAAAGTGCAGGCAGTAGAAATTAGCATAGACTATTGTGAAGACAGAAATGTCAATTCGTGTGGTCACCTGTCAGTGGCCATAGGTATATACTGAGAATGGAACACCATGCTTCAGAACAAACAAGAATGGTTTGAACAGAAGGTCATGTTGCATGTATGATAGAATTTCAAGAGGGTGTTGCACTTTGAACTTGTTCCAGATGATCATGCTGCAAACACTGACCAGCAACTACTGTAGATCAGCAACTACAGCAAGTACATGATGCTTTAAAAGCCATCTACCATGCTATCAATCAAAGATGTGCAGCCATATTGCATGACATTGTCAAATTGGCATTGTGTGCTGGGGGCAAAGTTGAGGGGCTGGAAATGTTGCTTCAACCTGACAACAGTTCAGATCTTACAACATCAGATTGTCAGCTTTTCTGAGCCATGGCTCATTTCAACAATGAGGATGAGATTGAAAATTTAGGGTGCAGGGAGATTTTTACCTTTAAACTATCCAAATATGAAATTGAGCTTCTGGCAAAATGATGGTAACAGACAAATATGATGGGTTATATTTTGAGGAATAAACGCCTTTTGTATGTAATTTGTTTGGACTATTAAAGCTTAAAATACAAAAACTTTTGACTCAACCTAGCTATTAAGACATTTAATAAAAATTTCATGCTATATTACAACATACAAATAGGCTTGTTTAGTTTTGCATTTTCAGAAATATTGAAATACTTCTAAAAAGGTTTTTTCTTTGTATTTTTATGATGACTGTTGATAGATATGTAAATGCAAATAATTAAAATGATTTATTAAAAATAGATGCATGAAAGCTTAAAATGAACAAGTAAAATTGTTTGTAGAGCAAGGAATAAAATATTTTAGTGGTTGAGTTATTTAAAATACTAAGACAGCTTAATCAGCAAAAACCCCCACAGTATGGAGTGTGTGTGTGTGTGTGTGTGTGTGTGTGTGTGTGTGTATACTAGTCAGTTAAGTGCCATATGTTATACACACTTGGGCGATTATGTCTCAAAAGTGACATGACTGACAGGCAGAACTTTTCCCACAGTAGGTTGCCATTACTTTCTGTGGTAGACTGGTTACCAATCAAGGCCATAGAATCCAATCTGTCCTGTTATTTAACCCATAACTGGAGGGAAGAGGTGGATTAATACCTTTCCCAAGGGTATTTGTGCGTATGTGAATACAATGAATTCAACTGGAATTTGAACTGTTCCTCGATTTCTCATTCTGAGTTGATATCCACTGCACCACAACGCACGTGTGTGTATATATATATATATATATATATATATATATATAGATAAATAAAATGATTCAAAACTTATTTTCTTGACTTCAGGTTTTGCAGATTTAATGTATTTTAATAACCATGCTTTTATTTGACAAAACATAATATATGATATTTGATTTTGGCCCTTGAGCAGTTCTCACCAGAAGTAGCAACCAGGAGCCATACTCAAAAGACAAACCCCCTTCCTCTTGTAAGACAAATATCATCAAAAGGACCCAAGAAGAGAGGGCATTCAAAATTTTTTGATGACAGAAGATCTAAGTTGAGGAATATTAGCGGCAGACCAAACATCATAGATGACTGACTGTACTAAGTCAACTACTGGTCCAACAAACCAATAAAGGTTAATCATGAGGTCTGACTGGCTAGTTGAGAAAAATCACAGCATTGCCAGACAGAGGATAATATTGAAACTTGTGGCTAAGTAAAGACTTAAATATAGAGGATTTGTCTTTTATGAACAGGCAGTTTTTGTTTGTTTGTTTTTTTTATCTGCAAATCACTTTTTCTTTAAGTTGATTAATTCAGCAGAAAAACCAACTTCTAAAACCACCTCAGCTCTAAAATAAATGCAATATGAATAGGCAGGCTGAATGACAGAAAGAAAAAAAATCTGTAGAACTAAAGAGAATGATTATGACAAAATGCAACATTATCTTGGATGATCACATATTACTCCAAAAAGTACATTGTCAAACATTTATATCTACTTAGTATGTTAAACCATTTTTTTTTTTTAGCTAGGTGGTTTTTTTTTTTAGTTTATAAATCAAGTGTATTACACGTTGCTATGTTAGTCTGCAATTACACACCAAGAAAAAAAGTATGTTACACTCTGCTTTGTCATAAAATATAATATACAAATGAAAAGCAAAAGTTCAACATTTTTTGTACTTTACATTCAAAGAAGTATTACAGTGATATAAATAAAACATCTTAGCTGAATAGATTAAAGATAAGTAAAATCTTCCAGATAAAAGTTTAGTTAAGATAATGAAAGAAAATAGAAATGAAAAGAATAATGTAGAAATTTTTACTGCCAGTGCAGGTTAGTGCAAATACTTTAAAAGACAAATTCAGTTTCATATGGCAAAAATTTACCAATTAAAGCAACCAGTACAATCGGATTCTCAACTCAACATCATGATTCTATAAAGTACACAAAGAAGTTAATATGATCAATAAATGCTTAATATGAATAAAACAGGCTTGTACTGGAAATAGATGATCTCCAGAACTTACATTTCAGAGAAATAAAATCTCAACATGGATTGAAATTTTCTACAAATATGTATTGCTCTCTGCATCTACCAGCATAAAATATTTTAAATGATAATAATCATGGTTTTCATCAGATAGAACATCAGCAAGTTTTGTTCATTTGTTTTCTTCTATAACTGCAGTCAAATGTTAATTTATTCAGAAACTTCAATGAACATATTTTCTCATCTTTTGTTATTTATGCTACTGCAATAAATAGTTCACATAACAGCCATATGCAAAACATTCAAGTTTTATCCTAGTCTATTGCATTCATTTTTGAACTAATGTACTTGAAAAAGAGATCAAATGGATTCATACCTAAGTTATGGATTAAATAAGATCCATACACTCTAGCCTTGGATAACAGCCAATTTAAGAGGACAATTCTGAATTCAAAACTATGGAGAAGACAGCAGTAAACTCTTCACTGAGAATAAAGAAAAGGAATCTGTAGAGAGTGAAATCTTGATCACCTACATGTAAAAAATAATTAAAAATTCTTATTTAAAGTTCCATTGCCTATTTCCACTAGTTACTATATTTTACATAACTTTGAATTGTATAAATTATGCAACCATTTCACAGAAGTCATTATTTGAACAAATCCTAAACTACCTGTTTATATATTTTTATTCTTTAAAGGGCATACTACTGACTGTAATGAAAGTTTAAAAAATCATTTTGAAAAGGATGCTGAGAGCAGATATTTACTTGGATAATTGGACTAATCTTAACTGGCTATCTACAAATGATAATATTAATTTCCACAAAAAGTATGATTATTAAATTATAAATTTCATTAACAAAGCAAGACTTTTGTTTTAATGTATAAAATTAATAATACTAATCAGCATATAAATGTTGATATCAATTATATGTAAAGAATTTTGTGTATGTGAGAAATCTCAGAAATTAAGATATTTGCCATTTAGAGATATTATTAATAAAGGGTTCATTACTTTATATCCAGTTTATCATTTCAAGTTGCTTTATTTTCAATTAAATGAGATTAAGACCTTATAAATTTTTTCTTTCACTTTTATATAATTGAAAAGAAAATAGAGGCAATATATTAAAATGTCCAGATAAAGAAAAAAAAGGCCTGTATTATACTGGTATTAGACAAGTATTTTCTATTTCAATTTACTCATAGACTTGCTGAAGTAAGAGCAGTAGTAGAGGATTTTAAATAGTGATTTTTCAGAGAGATCTTAACCACTCTTTCTTAAAATTTTCTTAGCAAAACAATAAACTGCTTCAATTTACATGAGACTAAATTTTGTATACATCAATCAGATCATTTACATTAAAGAACTGGTGGTAATAGAGAAAAACATGGCTTTAACTAAAGAAACAAAAGATTCTATATATGGAATGATACATTGCACACAACTAAACCATAACAGTTATGAGATGGCAAAAGGAATTTGTTGCTTGCTAATATTAAGTAAACAAGGACATCAGTCCAAATGATGCATCCATGTTCAAACCAAATTTGAATCATTTATCAAATGAGGTACAATAGTTATGAGTGGTAATTAGAACTTAAATGATTATTAGTGGTAATTAGTACTTAGATATTTTAATTATTTTAAACATATTTTTTCTTTTTCTTGTTAAATATATTATAAAACATTTTTTAAACTGGTAGTGTCAGTCAGTTAAAGTGCCATACGTGATACACGCTTGGGCAATCATGTCTCGAAAGAGACATGACTGACTGGGCAGAAGATTATCCCGCAGTAGGTTGCCATTGCTTTCTGCGGTAGACTGGTTGCCGACAAAGGCTATAGAACCCAATCTGTCCTGTTATTTAACCCATAACTGGAAGGAATAGATGGATTAATACCTTTCCCAAGGGTATTTGCGAGTAAGTGACTGCAATGAATTTGGCTGGAATTCGAACTCGGCTCCCCGATTTCTCGTTCCGAGCCGATATCCAATGCACCACAACAAATGTTTTAATTAACAAGCAGAGAAATTTGTCATTATCAGCTGTGATAATATATACTTAATTTTGTAGTGTCTACTCCAATCAACATAATAGTTGAGTAAGTGGAAATGTGTCACACTAATAACGTCATTTTTCTGGTTTTGCTATAGGCCAAGGGCAAATAAATACAAATTTTAATTAATCTAATTGTCTTTACATTGGAGAATGAAACAAAACTTTCCCTGAAGAATAAATTTTAAACAATCTAAAATGAAAAAAAATGTCAGTGAAAACAAATTTTGTCTTAAAACAAGAATGTTACCTTTCAAAATAAGCAAATTTCTCATCTTTAATCTCCTGTGGAGAATTGGGAGGCAATAAAAAATTTATTACCTCCTTATCCTATTACCTCTTTCTCTGTTATCTTCATTGAAACTTGTCAATTTCAGTCTTAGCTATTCTAACCAGAAAGAAAAAAAAGAGGGGATAAAACAAATGAAGGAGAAAGCCCCCACCCCTTTTTTTTTCCAACTTTACCTAAGCTCAATCCTTGTTTTACAAACATTAGTAAAAATTGACTTTCTTTCATCCTAAACTACACATTATAAAATGTTTTGAATGACAAACTTGATTTTGTGATGCTCAGACTGAGTCTTAATATACATAATGGATCAGATGAGATCCAGTTTTTCCTGAGTGAATAGTGAGAGGAAAATTTAAAAGAACTGTATCAAGAAAATAAAAAGATAAAACCCATTGCCACTCAGGATATTAGTTGCATTTTCTGATTTTTCTACCTCTGAACCCCTTCGAGAATCCCTTTTTATCAAGCCTGATGAACTGCAATCCCTTTCATCTTTAAAAAAAAAAAAAAAAAAAGTAAACTTGAATGTAATGCAACTATTTATAAGTGAGCACTGAGTTTTCCAACAAATTGTGTATATTTTTTCATCTTGTCTGCTCATTTGGGACAAGCACAGAAGTAATAAAACAGGTCAGTATCTGCTAGTTCTACTTGAGATATGCTATTGCTTTGCTGCTAGAGATGTGCACAAGGCCAGGCAGTGGGAAACACAATTCACCATGTGATGGTTGGACTTGTGCAGTATTTTACATGTCCAAATTATTAATCCAGAATCAATTCAACCAAGCATTCATTTTGCTGCAAATAAAGCATACATGTGCAGAAATTGCAAAATGTACACAAGAAGTGATGTCAGAATTGGAAATTCCATTAAACAAAGTGATGTCATGTTTCTGTTACAATCTTATCACTATTCCTGCAAACAGAAAATGATGTGAAGTTAATAAAAGTGAAGCTAGAACTTGTCATCAAGGATTTGGAAATTAAATCAAGGAAATTAAATCTTCCAACAGTATTAACCTGAGACATCCAGTGCAACATGTACCAAAAGTGAGTATCAGATCACAAAGACCACATTTAAGCTGAAACAACTGTACACCAAATTTATCAACAACTTGATAAGTAACATTCACTCTAAGTTTCCAAACATGTATTTGTTGTTTGCAATTGGTTTGCTGACTCACAACGTATTTTGACCCATAAATGGACTGAGGACAGAAATGATTACCAAGACCCTCAACTAATGCTGTTCAGTCTTGACTGGAATGTGACCTGTTGAAGAAACTTGTCAAAGCACAGTACTACCCCAAGAATGCCATGCTGAAGCTTTTGGCATTGGTGATAAAATATCACCCAACTCCACCATCTTTGCTTAACTGGCCACCATTGACCATTAATGAAAAAAAAAAAAAAAAAAAAAATCAATCTAATCATCTAAAATCACATTTGATTTAATTGAATATTTTCAAACTAAATGTTGGTAACAGTTTTTCGATAAGAATGCTTTATTCATACGTTATAATCAGTACTCTTATTAATTTATCTTGACACAACTGCCAACATTTTGTTGTTATTTGAATTCATGCAATGTTTTGTCCACATGCAGTATACTTACCTCTAATTTATTTGATAATTTATTTTGGTAGTATTTATGTTGTTGCAGAAAAAATTATTTTCTCTCAATTTTTTTATCATAATGATGTGAAAGTTAAGGGTATCACTAATTAATTAGTCCCATATTTCTAAGATGGTTCAAGAGAAATTACTTAAATTTATAAAGGTAAATTCACCTAATCCAATTCACTTTTATAAGAAACCAAAGTCAGGGGATGTAATTTATAAAAAAAACAAAAAAAAATACTAGAAACCTGTGTTGCAAATTTAAACAAAGTAAAAATATATAATATTAAGAACTTTTGTTAAAAACAAGAAAGTATCACCATTAAATAAACAAAGAGCAACATGCAAATTGGGTAAAGAATTACATGAAAGCTGATCTTTCTCCAGGAATTTTTACTGATGAATGTTGAATTTGACAGTCAGGGTCGTCATGAAAATAGTCAATACAAGGTAGAAGACAACTGTAGGGAAAGTGGAAGAATATTTAAGACTAGTATTGTGTAGTTAGTAAAATTATAGGTCCCTTTGAAGCTGATGGTGGTATAAAAACAAGTGCAGAAAATTATTGTAAGTTCTTGAACAAGACATTTTTAGGTGTTACAAATCATAAACAAAAAAGCTAAAGAGTATTGTCATGCAAGACAATGCTCCTTTACATTTTGCCAAAAAAGATTTCAAAGACATCAAATTAATGAAATTTGCCAAACCTATCCATATATCTAATAGAAAACTTGGTCCATTTTTAAGAGAGATATATGAGAATGAAAAACAATATTCAAGCAAAGAACTCTGCAAAGAACTCTGCAAAGCAACAAAAGTAAAAATCAATAGATACAAGACTTTTGAAGGTTATACAATGGTAATGAATTCATATTAACATGTATAATGAAATAATTTATTCAGGTACATTGAAATTGTATTAATCAAATGTTTCTGAGCTATATCTTTTAGATTTATTTATAAATAGAAATTTCACTTAATTTGTTTGCACAATAAAACTTGACATTCACAAAACAATTTATCAAGATTTTTAATAAGGACTCCCATCAAATTTTGAAACTCACAATTTATTGCTTATATAAATATATCTTTATAATTTTAATGACGTTTTGCTAATTCCAATTATATTGTGAAAACATTAACTAGCATAAAAAATTTAGAAGTGGCTTTCAAGTAGCACAGAAAATGTAATTATGATAGCTTTAAAACTCTATAAACTGTTTAAAGAATGCACAATTATCATTATGAACTGTGGATTTTACAAACATGTTTAGATTTACACATTCTTTTTATTTAATGAACTCAAAAGTACAAAAAACAAAATTTGTTTGTTTGGTCAATTTTTGATTTGTATACAAGTTTATTCATATATCGTAAAAAAAAGTTTTATATATTTTCAAAATAGCCTATTTTCAATTAATAATTTTGATAGAGATCAAATACAGATTTTTTTTAAAAAGTATTTTTTAAAAAAAAAGGTCCTATTAACATCAAGCACTTTAATTACTTTCATTTCAATGATTTGCACATTCACAGAAGTAATAATATTTAACAATTTGAAACCAAGAAGCAAAAGAGGTAACTAGTAAGAAAATAGTGAGAAATTAAATCTTCATACTGATATATGTGTTCAGAAAGCAGGTAATCCAAATATGCTCTACCAAGAATTCAGATGAAAAGCAAGCAAGCAGCTCAAAATATCAATTGTGTTTACAGGGAAGAGAGGCAGGTAGGTAGCTGGAACTTATAGAGACAACATTGTTGTCATGGCATTCCCCAGACAAGAGCTTTAAAATAAAATGAATAGGTTGCTCATGTTCTTCAAACTTGTCTCTTTTTTTGTTCTCAATGGTTCATGTTACTACTCCAGAGCACAAAAGCACGTTTCCAAGCAAGTCTTGTTTTACTGGAAATCACAAGAGATTTCCCTTAAGACAGACTTTTACACTAAAGTACAACAATATGATTTAAGTATTAATAACAGCTATTAATACCAGAGGTACCTGACACATTCTTTGGTCTGCTTTAAGGCTGACATAATTGCACATTTCCCACTGATACATGCAGTTGGTATTTCAGCTAAAAGAAAAACCTAATTTTTAAATGCAAATTTTCAAGGCAGATGGTCATTCCGTACTTGAAAGAGTGGTGCAATATAATCTTCCTATTATCATTTCCCTTTATGCTATAGAAAATTAAGTTTTCTTATCTGTTAAGAAAAAAGTAATCAATTTTCATATCTAAAATTGGTTACTTTTTTTTTTATTAAATAATAAATATCGAAAATGGTAGGGGGGGGATGTTCCATACTGTATTAAAGATTAATAGATAATCTTAAATTTATTTTTTAAACATTGTACATGACATATTTAATTATCTTGCTATATTATTTGCCATGAATTTAATTTTTGTATTTGAAAAAAGTTAATTTCCATTGTTTAAAGTACTTTTTTAAACTTTCATATTTCTATCTATCTTTATACAAAATTACAAATTGTCAAATTTTAAGGATTAGAGTCAATAAGAAACAAATTTCTATTTCATTATTTATTTAGCAATAAATTTCATAGTTCATTTTGTGAGGTTCATTTAAAAAATATACTGATGACACAGGATTTTTCATTGTAATTGTAGCAGATATTTTTTAGCCTTTTGTTCACCCAATACACGGTTCATGAACCACTTAAGGTAGAGGTTTACTGTAAGTGCATAAAAAAAGGAAGTAAGAATTGCAGATTATGAGAGGTGCAAGATAGATAATGATTAACCTTAGACTTAGAGTGGTTAAGATTACAGTGACAAAAGAAGCATCCTCTCAGAAGTCTGTTTCACAAAGTAACAAATCAAGAGAAGAAACTGTCTAAGTAGAACTTCCTTCTTACCAGTGGAATACAAAGGGAATGGTAGGTCCTAGCTATAAAGGTCTGAACTGCTAGAACTAAGGAATGTAGCTCATCTGAACATTTCCCATGAAAATAGCGATAGAATAGTGTTAGGCTAGTAATGTTTCATTTGTGAGAAATGAGTTGTACAGTAGAATTCATCACCTAGAAAACCATGTAAACATTCTTGAACTGTCAATGCTGAAAAATTAGGATTGAGCAGCCCTAGCCCAGATATAGCAGCAATATTTCATTTTTTGTCTGAGCTGATTCTTGTAAAGAGGACTCAGGTTATTTTTGGAGTAGTACAAAGAACTAACCATTTTTCCAGGATCTGTAGTGATAGATCATATATACAAATTCCACATGAGGCCTGAAAAAAAATTCAGGCTCTGCTCAATAATGATTAAACTTCACTAACTCAGTTTTGAAGGTATTGAATCTTACAACCATTTTCTCTCCATTGAGATGTTAGAGCTAAATCAAAGAAGAGATCAACTGCCAGGCTCTGATCATCTTGATTTTTAGAGGTGCTTCTACAAATTAATATCATCTGTATAGCTATTTACGAAAGATCTGAGAATGTTCCGAGGTAGATCATTAATAAAAAGCAGAAAGAGGGTAGGATATATATAAACCTCCTTTCTCATTTACATTTTATTAGTAATAGAGTTAGGCAATAGTAACTGAGTAAATATTAGAAAATCAAATAACCTCAAATTAATGCATCATTTTTAACCATTCTATAAGGGTAAAAGATGATGCCATAGACAGTATTTTCATAATTTGCACTTTTTATGAAATCAGATTTAGTTTTTTTACTAGCTTTTTTCTTGTTTGTTTCATCCCAAATTTATCAGGTTAGAACAAAATACACTGCTGATTTAAACAACAAAATTTAAAACATAATTTGGCTTGAATATAAGTTTATTAATCAAAGCAAGGACCATTAGAATCAACACAATGTTACAAACAATCAAGAAATTAATTTGTTGCATGACAAAAACTAGGGTTATGAATGTTGGCAAACTTCCAAAAGGCATTTTTCACAATATTAGTGTACTCCTACTGACATATATGTGTAAAATATGGTATGTCTTAGGGAACAGGTTCATTGAATAGGCAGGACCTCAATATCTAACAGCATCAGTTTTTGCAAGATGATATAAATTCTGGCATTATCTGGAAACAAAATAGTCCTCTTTCTTTTTGCTATTGTTGGCCAAGATGTTTGCAACTTTTGATGACAATAGGATTCTATGACAGACTGACAAAACTACAAAAGGCTGTAATTATTTACTCTACCACACAAAGATCTTTTGTGGGTGAAGATTTGGTTTTGAAAAGATTAAGAGGACAAATTATTAACCAAGAGTCATATTTCTGATTAACATGCAGAAACCATTTTTATCAACAGTAATGACAGGATAGTAAAGGGTCATTTTTTAAAACAAGCAAATTGCAACAAGTGTCAAAACCTTGAAAGATACGAATTAAATTAGGTGTTGGGTGTAAATTTAGGTTACCTCAGAACAGAAGATATCTGGTAAAAATTGAAAAATAAAGTAAACATAAAAGTGGGTAGTTTGATATGTTTTAATTTGTATCAGATATCTTCCAACTATTTTATGAGCAAAGCCGAATTTACATCCAACACCTGATTTTTTTCTCTAGTTTTCTTTAATTCTTTGTTGTTGAATGACAACTCGCAATCACATTCTGATATGACTCATATCAGAAACAAAGTTTTGGAACAATGCAGTCCATTATCAAACTGATTACAGCACTCCTGTATAGATATTTTTGCATGTGGCTTGTGCAGTACAAAGTCAAGTTTGAGTATAATATGCAAATATTGTTTATTCATCTTTGCATAGATAAAGTAGAAGAAAAATAAAAGTGCTTAAAAAAATTAAAACATTCCAAAAGAGGAAACAAAGTTTTAGAATGATATATAAATATACAAATAAACAGAAAATAACATAAGAATAATCATCTTGTATAATGGGTGGGTAATTTGCGGCCAGTTGTGTGTGTAGACGTTGTAGGCATGAATATCAGAGTGATATGTATTCATATCAGCATACATTTGTGTAGGCCTCTATTAGTTCAGTTCAGATAAATTCTTTTCCACCCAATTTTGCCATGTTCAAAATTTGTTACTTTAACTATTCTTGACACCGAATTGCTTATACTGGGGCACATTTTCGAAACTGCAGAGATTGGCAAAACAAGTTAAGAGTATGAGTTTGACCCTTCTTAAATGCTTGCTTAAGAAGTAGTTCATGCACGTCAACTGAGGCCAACTCTCATGGCTGATCTTGCACAGTAACTTATGTTGTCTTGGTCATGAGAAATGAATGATTCAAAATTTGTTTATGTTATGTTTTTAGTTAATTCAACATCGAAGTTAGTCACTGAACAGGCAGGACTCCAAGTCTGAGCATTGCACATGCACAACAACACTGTCTAGTAACCAAGTCAGATGATTATAAAATTATCTGTTATCTGTTTTATGGCACTTTATAATAAATCATTATCCTTTTTATTCATTTTGTCTTATTTCAGCTTTGTCTTTGCTATAGGAAGATTTGCAACAATTCCATGCATTCAATGAAGACTGGATACACAAATATTTCTTTATTAATTTTGAAAAATAAGGCAATGTGTTTATTGTGCCTGGAAACAGTTGCCATATTCAAAGAGTATAATTTGAAACACCATCAAACAAAACACTACAAGTTTGGTCACAAAAATGTTCCAGGAAGAGCAAAGCAAAGTGTGTGTGTGTGGGGGGGGGGGGGGGGGGGGGCTAGATAAATAATAGGCAGTATTTACCAAACAATCAGTACTTCAGAACAGTGGTAGAGAGGCAACTTTCATTGTAGCATACAACCTTGCTAAAATGAAGCCATTTTTTGATGGGGAGTTTGTTAAACAGTGCTTGGTAGACTGTGCAAGTGTCCTGTACTCTGATGTGAGAAGCAAATTCAACACAATTTCATTATCAAGAATGACTAAGTGCAGCACATACACTTTATTGATGACAAACTAAAAGAACAGCTGAACACTACAAGCAAAGACTGTTGGTTTTCTTTGGTAATGGATGAGAGTGCTGATAACTAAGATGCAGATCCATGGAATTGATGAAAATTTCATTATCACTGACAAGCTTCTTGGTTTGAAATCAATGAAAAGTACAACCACTGGTCAAGACTTATTTGAATGTGTCATGGATTGTGTGGAGAAAAATTCCTTGCCATGGAATAAAATGGCAAGCATTACAACAGATGGAGCCAAAGCATTTACTGAAAAAAATGTGGAGATGATTAAACTTTTAGCAAACAAATTAAATGTAGAAAACCCTGATAGTGATGTTCTGTCCTTTCACTACATTTTGCATCAGTAAAGTTTTTGTAAAACTGCACTGGACTTAAAGCATATGATAGATCCTGTAGTGAGTGTGGTGAACATAATCAGAGCAAGAGCACTTAACTATTGATAGTTTGAATATCTGTTTGAGAAGGAGCAACATGTACAGATATAATATACCACAACCGTGTTCAGTGGTCAAGCCTGGGGGAAATCCTAAAATGAATTTGGAAATTACAGAATGAAATCCTTATCTTTCTGAACATTAAAAGGATTTCATATACTTTTGTGACCAAAATGAGATGTGAGGAGTGGAGATATGAGGTGATGTTTGGACCTGATATTTTGGAAAAATTAAATAAATTGAATGTGACATTGTAGAGAAAGAAAGTGTTTGCACATGAAATGTTGATGAATGTAAGATCCTTTCAAAGAAAACTATGTCTGTTTGCAAGGCAAGGAGATGAGGGTAAGTTTTGTCACTTTCCCTTGTTAGGAAAACAAAGTACTGGCAAATATTTCTTCTAAGATTAGGGATCATTTGCTGAGTTTGGAGGAAGAGCTCACAAAAAGATTTCTGGACTTCAAGAAAGTGGAGGCTGAATTCAGTTTGATATCCTTTCTCTGTTGAAATTGATAATACCTGGGGATTTGCAGCTTGAATATACTGACATGCAGTCAGATCACATGCTGAAAGGTAATTAACAGAATTTTACAAATCTCTATTGTCTGACAAATTTCCATGTTTGAAGAGTTTTGCTGGGAAAATGTTTTCTATTTTTGGATCCACATGCATTTGTGAACACAAAGTTTTTCTTACATGAACAAATGTAAAAGTAAATCTTCTCTGACAAACTTGCAGGCTGTGATGAAGATTTCAACAAGAGAACTCACTCCTGATTTAAAAAGGCTTGTTGAAAAGTGTGAGAGGTTACATGTGTCTCATTGAATTTTTTGCACTGAATGATGTGTATTTGCATATGAACAATTTTATTAAAACATTGTCTGTATACCATTATTGTTTTAGTTTTATTTATTACATGTATTATGCATATATAATTTACATTTATACATTTATATTAAATGAAATATTTACATAAACTAATGAATATGATAAGTTTTAGAAGGTAAATGTGGCCTACTCAAAGTGGCCCCCAGGCCAAATTAATTGCCCACCCCTATTGTATATGTAATACAAACATGTTTGTATTACATCCTTTCTAAGCTATTTCTATTCTATCCTTTCTAAGCTCTACAACCTCTGCCTATCTGCTTCCTGCTTTCCTGCCTGTTGGAAATCTTCCTCTATAGTTCCTATATTTAAAAACACTGGAGAACCCTCTGACCCTGCAAATTACCGCCCTATCAGCCTTCTTCCGATCTTTGGCAAAATGTTCGAAGCCATTATCAACACCGAGGTGGTTCAGCATCTCACAGCACACAGGCTCCTCTCGGACAAGCAATATGGTTTCCGCTTCACCAGGTCTACTGCTGATATGCTAACGACCATCACCGAGTACATATACCAGGCACTCGACAGGAATGGCGAAGCTCGAACCGTTGCATTGGATATATCTAAGGCGTTCGACAGAGTTTGGCATGTTGGCCTTCTATGTAAACTGCGGAGCTATGGTATAACTGGACATTTGTTTGAACTAATCCAGTCATTCCTCTCTAACCGCACAATGAAAGTGGTATTAAACGGACATGCCTCTCAGAACTACCATACAAACGCAGGTGTCCCCCAAGGCTCCATCTTAGGTCCTACACTCTTCCTGATATATATTAATGATCTCCCTGATTCCATAAGAACCCAAATAGGTTTGTACGCCGATGACACCACAGTTTACTCTCGCCTCCAACAAAAATCTGGTGTAGGCGTCAAAGCTAAACTTGCAGCCGAGATTGAAAAAGACCTCCAATCCATATTGGACTGGGGTAAGAAATGGCTAGTAAATTTTAATGCTTCTAAAACGAAGCTACTGTCAATTAACCATCATCGACAATCTCACCTACCTCCCATTAGCATGGACCAGGCTTGCCTCCCAGAGAGTAAAACACTACGCCTCCTTGGTCTCACACTTTCAGCGGACCTCAAATGGAATGACTATATCGAATCCATTGCTAAATCCGCTGCTATGAAAGTCGGTTCTCTGTGTAGGGCCCGGAAGTTTTTTCCGTCTAAATCTATCCTGCACATTTACAAATCTACCATCCGCCCGTGCATTGAATACTGCTGCCATATCTGGTCGGGTGCCCCTGCTGTTCTCCTCGGGCTTCTCGATAAGGTTCAGAGGAGGGTCTGTAATGTGATAGATACCGACTTGGCAGACCGCCTGCAGTCTCTCTCCCACCGGCGAGACGTGGCTTCGCTGTGTCTCTTCTATAAATACTTTCACGGCTTCTGCTCCGATGAACTTAGATCACTGGTGCCCCCTAAATACGAATTTGCACGAGATACTAGATTAGCAACTAGATCCCACCCTTTTACAGTGAAATCGATAAAATGCAGCCGTAACTTCTACTCCAACAGTTTCTTTCCTCGCACTTCCCGACTGTGGAATTCTCTTCCAAACGATTGCTTCCCCGACGGCTACAATCTCCAGGAGTTTAAATGTAAGGTCAATAGACACCTCCTAACACACTAACCTGCTCCCATTCTATCAAACACTCTTCCCATCTGCCCGACACTCATCCTCACTATCCTTACTCATCTATCACCTTTCTCCTGACATTCCCTATGTCTAACCACTCCTTCTCTTTACCTTCCCCTATGTAGCCCCATGCGCAATAGTGGCAGTGGAATGCCTTGCTTGGGGTGAGATGATTAAAAAAAAAAAAAAAAAAAAAAATGTTATTCTATTATGATCTAATGGACTAATTTTACTCACTTTAAAAAGGTATGTGCAAAATAAAAAAAAATTTTAAAAATCAATCTTGAAACTTTAAAGAATAAGATTAGCACAAATATACATATTTTTCCTCAACAAAATCATTGATTTAATATATGTATATTTCAAATTTTGTCTTATCTTTAAAATTAAACAGTTTTAAATTTGCCTAAAATTGGTGTATATGCAATCAAATACTGTTGTTCTATATTAGAAAGATTTGGATGCTTCTACTTTTATACATATTGAAGCAATTATTCAAGCTAAGGTAAGCCCCACACCATTTTCATAGTATACAGTCACTTCTTGAAATGATTATCTGATAAATTGAGATTATGGATGGAGTCTTGCTTGGTTATGAGAGGTGACTGAAAACTCTTGCATAGCCATTTTTGAAGGTCATCTTGCATCTCCCTACCCTCACTGAGAATACCTTCTACAAGATATGATAAGTAGATATTGAAATAACTCCAACATGGCCAATATTTTATCAGTAGAAACACAATGGTATTCTTGCTATATATTTAGAAATCCTTGATGAAATCTAAAGAGAAATCTGCAATATTATTGGTCCTGGCATCTTGATTTCAGTCACTTTCCCAGCATCATAATGTAGCTTCTCTATGCCTTTTCTATAAATACTTTCATGGTAAATGTTCTGATGAACTCTATGGTATCTAGACTATGAATTTACGTGCATTACTAGAGTGGTAGCAAAATCTCATCATTTTACAGCTGAAATGGCTGTAAAATTTAAGTTCTATACTAACAGTTTTTTTACTTGCAAATCTTACTTGTGGAACTCAGTCAAGTTTGAGCTTAAAAGATTTACATGCAATGTTTTCCGTCCTCTTAAATTCTAAAACATAATTATTGGATTTAAGAGTTAAATCTAAAAATATAAGAATTTTAAAGATTGCAAGTTTATTTTCTAGCTATTTAAATGATGCAAAGTGCATAAACCATCAATTTACATAACGAAACTTAAACTCATTTTTTTAAATTTGTCATAAGTAAAAACTTATAATTTATAATATATAAACAATACACAATTTTCAAAAAATATAATCATGAAATAAAATATTAGTTGTGATTATTTTATGAATATTCGTAACCATTTACTAAAAAAGTAAAATTGTAACTGAAACTAAATGATTAAGCACAAACATCCTCATTAAAAATAAAAAGAAATTTCAAAAACTATGTCCTTCAAAAAGTTAGTGATTAGATGTTAAATACAGGCTTGGGGTAAAGTTTCTAATTCAGCTAAAAAAAGTTTATTATCAAACTATATTTGCAGTCAAGTTTTAAATACAATATAAGCAACCTAAGATAAGCATAATGATTTTTATTCTTCTCTTAATGAAATTTATTATAGTATTAATGATTCTACTCCATTTAAAGGTATTTTAAGTGGATTCATAACCATACAAGAATCATCCATTTCTAATAAAATGTTTACATTAGAATAAAATCTGATGCTATTATATTTTTGATATGTGGATTTATAATACAGGATTTTTTTGGGGATATTGATTTGAGTGAGGAATTTTTTTTAATGCTTAACAATCCTTTGTTGATTATTTAAAACCAAAACATTTTAGATTCTAAGAATAATTCTTTTGCTTCTTATTTTTTCAAGTGAATATTGTATTAAACTTTTTTTGAAAATGATTTTTTTTCCAGATACAAGTCTCTTACTAATCCATAGCTAGTGAAGGAGAGAAGTTGATTCATACCTTGCCTAAGTATATTTGAGTTTAATGAATGTAAGAAACTCTACTGAAATTTTCTCATTTAAAGCTGCTATCCATTATTGCACTACTTGCACATCCACTTGCTTAATGTTAAATGTAACTAATAAGGATAAGCCAAGTCAAAGAAATATCTTACCCTTACTTATAATTTTTTTTTCTCGAAATTTATCGAAAACATTCAAGGATACATTTATTCTACTTGACAAAATAAGTAAAGGGGGTAATTAAGGTTTCTCATACATCTAACTTGATAGTATCAGGATAACAACTGCTTGTAAAAATCCTGTGCATTTACAGGAACATGATTTTGTTATGAAATGTTTTTATTGTAATACTATGTAAAATATTCTTTTAAAATAAAATTTTAAAAAATATTGTATGTAATTAGTAAGTAGGTAAGTAACTAAATTTTTCTCAAAGTTTTTTGTGTGTATTAGGCAGTCTCACAAGCTTTTCCCAAAAGAATTTAATGATGTAAGTAAATCTCCATCTAATATACTGAATGGCAATTATTTAATACCAATACTGATTAATACCAGATAGTAATTAAATAAACAACTCCAAACTATCGATAGTTCTTTTTAAAAAAAATGTCATGTCCATTCAAGACCAGATCATCATGGATCACCCAATTTGTTATTCCTTATTTTTTGCATATTGCCATTACTTCTTGAGAAAGATAGAGTAGTTTCCAATTACCTGTGGTCTTGAATTCAGAATTCTCCTCCTCCTAGACAGGCTGCCATGAAAGCTAAAGCAATAAACTAAGACATGGCTCAGTGATTTTACTTTTCATGCCAATGACCATTACTACTCACACATCCAACAACAGTGTACATAATCTAAATTGTGAAATATCTACATTATCAGATTCATAATATAGAAAGAATCTTTCAGGAATAATTTGTTTTTTTGTCGGTTGACAAGAAACCTATTTTCTAAGTTCTTGATATGAAAGTTAAAATTTGAATAAAATGTACATAAATTTTAAAAAGTTCAATATATAACTGTACTGGCAGTTTCAAATGAATACATTAATAAACTATTTCAGTTTGTCAGTGTAGGATCTGGATGGTAAAACAGTAATATTAAACTATTTATGTGATCTTTAAAAAAATATACTGTTTTGAGTGCTTTTTTTTTTTTTTAATCGTTTCACCCGCTGCCACTATTGCGCTTGGGGCTACATAGGGGAAGGTAAATAGAAAGAGTGGTTAGATATAGGAAATGTCAGAAGGGGGGGTGATAGATAGTTTGTAGGATGGGAAGCGTGTTTGAAAGAATGGAAGCGAGTTAGTGTGTTAAGAGGTGTCTACTGACCTTATATTTAAACTCTTGGAGATTGTAGCCGTCGGGGAAGCAGTCATGTGGAAGGGAATTCCACAGTCAAGAAGTACAAGAAAAGAAACTGTTGGAGTAGAAGTTGCGGTTGCATTTTATCGGTTTCACAGTAAAAGGGTGGGATCTAGTTGCTAATCTAGTATCTCGTGCAAATTCGAACCTAGGGGGCACCAGTAATCTAAGTTCATCGGAGCAGAAGCCATGAAAGTATTTATAGAAGAGACACAGGGAGGCCACATCGCGCCAGTGAGAGAGAGACTGCAGGCAGTCTGCAAAGTCAGTATTGATCACATTACAGACCCTCCGCTGTACCTTGTCGAGAAGCCCAAGGAGAATTGCAGGGGCACCCGACCAGATATGGCAACAGTATTCAATGCACGGGCAGATGGTAGATTTATAAATGTGCAGGATAGATTCAGACGGAAAAAACCTCCAGGCCCTGCACAGAGAACCGACTTTCATAGCAGCGGATTTAGCAATGGATTCGATATAGTCATTCCACTTGAGGTCCACTGAAAATGTGAGACCAAGGAGGCGTAGTGTTTTACTCTCTGGGAGGCAAGCCTGGTCCATGCTAATAGGAGGTAGGTGCGGTTGTCTATGATGGTTAATTGATAGAAGCTTCGCTTTAGAAGCATTAAAATTTACGAGCCATTTCTTACCCCAGTCCACTACGGATTGGAGGTCCTTTCCAAGCTCGGCTGCAAGGTTAGCTTTGTTGCCCACACCAGATTTTTGATCGAGGCGAGAGTAAACTGTGGTGTCATCAGCGTACATACCTACTTAGGATATTATGGTATCGGGGAGATCATTAATATAGATCAAAAAGAGCATAGGACTTAGGATAGAGCATTGAGGGACATCCGCGTTCGTATGGTAGCTCTGGGAGGCATGTCCATTTAATACCACTTTCAATGTGCGGTTAGATAGGAATGACTGGATAAGTTCAAACAATTGTCCAGCTATACCATAGCTCCGCAGTTTGCATAGAAGGCCAGCATGCCAAATTCTGTCGAACGCTTTAGAGATATCCAAGGCAACGGTTTGGGTTTCGCCATTCCTGTCGAGTGCCTGGTATATATACTTGTCATTAGCATATCGGCAGTAGACCTGGTGAAGCAGAAACCATAATGCTTGTCCGAGAGGAGCCTGTGTTCTGTGAGGTGCTGAACGAGCTCGGTGTTGATAATGGCCATGAACACTTTGCCAAAGATCGGAAGAAGGCTGATAGAGCGGTAATTTGCGGGGTCCGAGGGTTCTCCAGAGTTTTTGAATATAGGAACTACAGAGGAAGATTTCCAACAGGCAGGAAAGCAGGAAGCAGAGAGGCAGAAGTTGTAGAGCTTAGAAAGGACAGAGGAGAGTTCAGGGGCACATTTCTTTAAGACTATGATTGGGATTCCGTCCCCTCCGCTCGCTTTGTGGGGGTCAAGTTTTGAGATTATCTCAGAGACAAGCGAGGGTGTAATGTGGATGTCATTCAGTTGAGCCTCAGTTCTAGGTGAGAAGTCTGGTGTATAAACCCCAGACGAGTCCAGACTCAAATTGTTCAAGAATCTCCGTGCAAAGCATTCAGCCTTGTCCACTGAGGAGGTGAGGACCTCAAAATTATTGATTAGTGGGGGTATTGTGGACTTGCTCTTGTTAAGTACTCTTTTACAGAGTCGCCAGTAGTCTTTTGCGCTGAACTTAGCGGATGCTATGCGTTGTTTCATTCTGGCAGCAAACAACGTCTTAGCTTCGTTAAGTATCTTTTTACACTTATTACGAGCTGAAGTGAAAAGGCACCTGTTTTGGTCCAACGAGTAGCTACGGTAGAATGCTTACAAATGTTTTGAAATAGCAAGAGAAAATAAAATAAGCAAAGTAAAAAACAAATCCTTTAGCTATCTTAGAGGTTTAAAGTGTTGGTTTATGAACTTGGAGGAAAATTAATGAGGAGTTCAATCCCTGAACTGAGTAATATAAACTCAGATTCAGTAGAAACAGGGCTAGCAATATCTGAGCAGTACTAAATAAAGACAAGATTAGATATCTCTAGACACAACTAGACACAAGCAGCAGAATGAAAAACAAACAATCTACCCTATAGTTTAAATATAGAGCTCAGTTCAAAATTACCTGAAAGCTAAACAGATCAAGACAGACACCTGATAAAAAATTGCAGGGCATAGCAGTCAAAATGTTCTATCAACAAATAATAGGGACATTAGTCCTAATGTAAATAAGATAAATAATGGTAACTCCATATCCAAGAAATTCAGAGAGAAATTAAATAATTTTCAAAGAACTCCAAAGTTCCATATTGTCCTGGGTTATTAGTACTATAACTTACCATACTTCTACTTGCAAAAAGGTAGAAGACTGATCTCATAAAAGTGTCAGCACTCAACAGCTAATGTAAACAATAAGGTTTATGTTGAGCACAAAAATATCAAAGGGTTTATTATCCATAGATATCATATTGGATATCATGTATGATTAAGATTGTGCTAAGAACTTTAACAGTTAAGTTTTTAATGGCAATACACAGCTTTTCATTACTAATTAATATATTTTGAATTTATCATTTACTAAAAATAAATACCAATTATCTTTAATGTTCAATTTCAACTTAATAAAATTGCTTATTTTTTACCTAAGAATTTATTCTTAAAATCTTAACCAATAAATAAATGTATGACAACTAAAAATCTGAACTACATATTACAAAACACTGACATAGGTAGAATATGTAAATAAAAAAATCCTTCTCTAATTTTCATCATAGTTCATCCCAAAATGAAAATGATGTGCTAAGAAGTGAACATAAAAATGCATTATTACGTACATTTGTTAGTTATTAATCTAACAAGTGCACATCATATGAAAGAATATAATACTTAAATCTACTGAACAGATTTTCAAGTTTTAAAAATAAAATATGATTGTGAAAAATGCCTTCATAGAATTTTTTAAAAAAAAAAAAAATTAAAAATGGAACCAATAAAATTACTTCAATTATGATTATTTATCATTAGCACTTCAAATTCATATTTACCCAATTAAAAAGATTTTACTCCATCATATAAGCATTGAGTCAACAACAGTTTTTAAATTTTTGTTTTACATCAACGTTTTTCTCCAGATGAATTATAGAATATTATAATACATTTAATTTCCTTCATTACACTTTAAACTTTGGTAATACATTAATTTTGTATACAAAGTCTGTATTCAGACATAAATTATATTACAACAATATAAATACATACTGTATTAACAATATTTTTTTTTACTTATAAATATATTTAAAATAGACAATATTTAACACAAAAATAAAATGCAATTATACTATTTACAATTTTATCTTATAAAATAAGAAAATTAAATCAACATACCAACATTTTCTTTCAATGTAGGCAACATTGAAATGGGCATTACTTTAGTACAGTTGACTATCAATTTGTTACTGTTCTGACTGCATTTATGGCACCACAATTGCTCTTAAAATTTCTTTCAAGAAACAATAGACAAGGTGCAGAAAACAGAAAACAAATTGGACAGTTTTTCCACAAAAGGGAAGGAAGTTCTTAACCTCTTTGAGGTTACGGTAGTAACTAAGAGTGACATTACAGTAAACTGGTATACAAGATATGATTACAGACTGACCAATTTGTTACATCCGGCAACTAAGTTCAACATCCGCACAAACCAATTAAAAAAAAAAACAAAAAAAAAACAACTCCAATTTAGTTTAACAAGTACACTGGCAAAAAAATAAAATAAAATAATAAAATAAACAAGAGTACAATCAGATTTTAATATTCATAGGATATGTGTTTTTTTAATTTGCATTTTCAGGAGGCATTCCTGAAAATTGCAATCTATAAAACATTTGGCAGATTTATAAGTGATGTCATGCATACATCTTCAAGCTTACAGTCTCTGAGTAAGGTGTAATATACTATTCTGTTAGAGTATTTGTATCTGCATTATGCTATTTATCCTTAAAATAATATACACATACTACTCTGTTTAGCACCCATGAATACTGATGTGAACAAAGTGTCTGATTAAAAACAATCCAATATGGACCAAGTTATGACAAAAAAAAAAAAAAAATACAAATTTTAGAGAAATGCCAATAAAGATGCAACTATTTAATTTTCTTCTAAGTGCCTTGTCCTTTCAGGATGTAGGCGATCATGGTTTTCCACGTCTCCTTATCTCTAGTGGCTCTTAGCATGCTTTCTCCTGTAACACCACGCAACCCCCGTTCTGTCAGCCACCTGCTCAGGACCTTCAAATATGTTATCCACTGCTTTTCCCTGTCTCTTTTTCCTTCTATCTGGCCTGTTAGTATCAGGTTCTCCAAACCCTCCTTCCTCATTGCATGTCCAAAAATATTTAATAAGAATGTATACAGAAACCAGAAAATTAGATAAGCACTGCAGTGAGTCCTGATGAAATTAATACTGATAAATAAACTAGTTGAAGTGATGTTAAAAATGAAAATAAATATGCTGTTAATTTAGATTCAAAACAATCTGAAAAAAAACTTACTTGTGAAGGTTTGTAAACTTCTATCAAAGGTTTATAGTCTTGATTCTAGAGACGCAATCAATATTTTTCATTCCAACATGCAAGGTTTGCTTGCAGTGATCATGAAACTTAAGGTCAACTTAAGGTCTACACTGTGTAACCCAAACTCAGTGGACAAAGAACGTGAACAAGCTTTTAAAGCTGATGAGATGCTATTCAGAAAAATACATCAGTATACATATGACAAATAAGAATTTAAGGTGACACAACATTATAGTAGTTCATATGGCCTAATTTTTAGCCTGGTTTCACTAAGTTTTTATGCTAGACAATAACTAAGGATAGCTGTATGACTGTGCAAACAAAAATGTTGAAGTGATCTTTCTATTTTCAAACATTATCTCCCTTACCCAGTCACACGACCAGCAAGTATTCAAATTCACTCAAGAGATATTTGGGTTGAACTATTGTTGCCATGGACAACAATTACAATTTTAACACTTTTCAGTTTTGGAAGAACTTATCAGTCTTTCCTCACACACAAAGCCAGTTTGTAAAAACTAATTAGAAAAACTTGTGGTTGTACATTCCACTTCTTGTTAACAAGTACAAAGAATTTATCATAAAATTAAATTTGATTAAGAGAACAAGGTTGTAATTTTCAAGGATTTGGAAGATAGCATAAATGATTAAACAACAGATAAATTCTTTCCAAATCTGAAGATGAAGGCAAAGTTGAAGAAATATATCAAAAGAAAAAGCTTAACTTGAAAAACAATATAAACAATGCAAGATGTCAAAACACCTTATATAAATATTACACAAAAGAATCAAACACCAAAATATAGCAATGTTCAATACATTACTTAAAAGAAATATTTTTCTATCACAATATTCTCCAGATGCCCATGAACTAGAAATACCAACTTCAGTTAACCTTGCTTAAACAGATTTACCATCAGAAAACAATGTTCATTTCATTTCTCTTCCTTTATATAAGTCAATCAATCAGAAAATATATGAGCAATGCTGAAAAATTATCAACCTAGCTGCCCAAATATGACCAAAAGTCAGAAAACATTTTTTAAATTCAAGATTTTCAATATTTGCCCCAGATATATTAGAATGGCCTGTTTTCACTAACCTGTACTTGTGTAAATAATAATAATAAAAAAACAGAAGAGCAACTAATTGAAAATATTTACAAACATGGAGGTACATTTTATTTCAATTGTAGAAATCAAGTATATAACTAAACAGCAAAGTTGTTGTTTCATCCAGAAGCAACATACTTGCAAGGTTTAGATGACTAAATACCTCATCTCCTAAATGTTAATTTATGTAGCTATTTAGGTCAGCTCTGAAATTTCACAAAACAACTACATCTAAGAGATGAATGAATGAGGGTGGGGTCTGACTATACTCATGTTTCTCAATGAAATAGCAAAGAGAAGCAGTTTTTTTTTCTTAATGTAGCTTAGATTTTGTTCAAAATGCTCAAATCTTTAAGCCTAATTTGAAAACCTAAAAAATACAAAAATAAATGTTCAAAATAAAATTACCAGTTCTTCTGCATAATAAACAAGTTCCATACCAAACAGTTGATTTCTATTCAAAACTTGTATTTTTCAAAATCACTTACACTTTTGCATCTGTGACGAAGTGAAGAATTTCAAGATATTGCGCTCCTCAAACATAACTCAGTAGTCTACATTATTTATGAAGATTTGGTTGATTTATATAATATTTGAGGAGGAAGTCTTTCTTTTTACATTATGAAGGCAAAAAAATAAAAATTTAAAATTAAAAAAGTAAAATAAAATTCAAACACATTCCATTGGCATAAAAATGAAGGATATATCAACTGAATTAATCTAAATATGTTCCTCCCTCTCCACTATAATAAATTTGTGTAATAAGCATCATACATTTAGCAACACTGTAACTAAAGCTACAGAAGGAATGTGTTCCATTGCTGTAGAGTACAAAAAATTCAGAATCTCTGGATAGTATAATAACATATTTAAAAGAAAAAATTTTAGATAAAATATACCACAGTAAATTTTCTGTGGAGATTTATATATAATGCAAATATCCAAGTTGTTATAATACACATACATACATAAAATGACTGCAGCAAAATTAACCTAAAGATTGAAAATTAGAATCAAAATACAACTATTCATAAGAGTTCAGTGCTTAAAATACATATGTAAAATTCAGCCTATGTCAAGTAAGATATTAAATGAAACAGTACAAGGAAATGTATTTTAGTACTTTTTCTTTTTTGTAGCATGTCCATTCAGGATATAGGCGATCTAGATCTCCATAACTTCCTGCACTTTGCAGCACTTAGAAATTTTTTTTTTTTTGTTTTTTTTACAATCCTTCCTATTCACCAGTTCTACTCAAATTTGTTAGGTAGATGGCATGCTGTTTCTTTCTCTACTTCTTGTCTTCAATATGTGAGTGTAAAATTCTCCAAGCTCCCTTTCATCATATATTTTCAAAAATTTCAGTTGTCTCTTTCCGATTCTAAGTGAAAATGTTCATTTGGTTTCCATTTTTTCTTAAAACTTCCTTGTTACTCACATGCTCAGTTCATAATATGCTCAGCATTCTTCTGTAGAACCACATCTCTGCTGTCTAAAGTCTTCTCTTCATCCATAAAGAAATTGTCCCACATTCACTGTCATTGAGAATTTTTATTAGATAGAAGTAAAGATGAGAAAATTTTTCTGTTAAAACTTTGCTTAGCTTTCAGAACACATTTCACTATTCCAATTTTAATGAAACATTTCCATCATCTATTAAAACACTTCCCCCAAATATCGCTACTTTAATACTTCTGATTACTTAGAATTGGTTGAAAGATAAAACTACAAACTAACATTCCTGAAGTTCCATTTAAGTTTTATTCTAAGCTGAGGAGTAAGGATTTAAACAAAAATATTTTTAGCCAAAGTAAATTGTCAATCAGCTGCTCATAAAATTAGCAATATACATCAAGTATCTAATCATCAAGGTAGGCTGCCTTACTTAAGACATATTTCAGTTCTCATAAATAAATTTTTATTAATTTTTTCTATCTTATATTTGTTACTTTTTATCAGAATCTTTCATACCTTTTGATATTTTAGAACATTAAATAAACAGTAAGTCTTTATTTCCACTTCATGCTACTTTTTTTTGCAGTTATAGAATGAGTTTTTGATTAAAACAAAAATACCAAAATAAGAAAAAATAATGAAAAAATAAATAACTGGTTCAAGTACAAACCCAAGATCAGAATGTAGCAACTCTTCAAACACTACCTGTTATCAGTTTCTCAACAGAATAGTCACTATGCCTAATATTTGCAAATCCAAAGTATATCATTTGAAGGATATACAAAAATCCCTTGATTAGTGTGGATAATATGTATACAGGTAACAATAAAAAAATCAATTTCCAATTCATAAGGTTAAAGTGAAGAATGTTTTAACACACTCTTCAAACATTACATATGCACTAATAGAATTTTGGTATATAAAGATTTTAGCACATTAATCAAAAAAAAAAATAAATAAATATAACTGAATGCACATTCCTGCATTTCAAACAGTTAATCATTTAACAACCAGTTGGAAAATTAGCTCATTTCATCAGACCACACAATATTCCTTCCATTTGGTACAAAAAATTTTGCCAGAATAAACATTTTATTTAACTGAAGAGAAATTTAAAAAAAAAAATAAAATAAAATAAAATTCGTAGAAGGAAAAGAGAAAAGGAAAAGAGTCAGATCAGCTGGGAGTATTCAGACCAGTTGTGAAGATGTTGACCTCTGAAGAAACTTCTAATTCCATGGAGATGTGTGTACGAATAACCCCATAAATTAACCCACCCACGTACACTAACTTACATCTATATACAAATATGTGTACATTCCCACATATACTTACAAATGTGACTTTGTTTATGCTTATACATACTGACCTACACTGAGGATGTATGTAAGTGTGAAAATATATGCGTAATTTGGGAGTAGGTGTGAGAATTACTAGCATAATTATATATATATATATAAAAAACACTATTTATACGTGCAGAAATCCTGTCTTTATGAAATGTATATATGTGAGTATGCAAACACAAGATGCATTTGCAGACATGAAAAAGTGTAGGCCGGTAAGTATGTATAAGCATAAACAAAGTCACATTTGTAAGTATATGTGGGAATGTACGCATATTTGTATATAGATGTAAGTTAGTGTACATGGGTGGGTTAATTTATGAGGTTATACATACACACGTCTCCATGGAATTAGAAGTTTCTTCAGAGGTCAACATCTTCACGACTGGTCTGAATACTCCCAGCTGATCTGACGCCAATGCCTAAGTCCTGACTCTCTTCCTTTTCTCTTGTTTCTACTAATTTTATTTTTTTATCCTTCTCTTCAGTTAAATAAAATGTTTATTCCGGCAAAATTTTTTGTACCAAATGGAAGGAATATTGTGTGGTCTGATGAAATGAGCTAATTAAACTCATTGAAATGAATTATAATTTATAACCAATTTAAATCCATATTGCTCTGGATAATATCCACTGAGCTCTCTATATAGAAATAACACTTAATATTTTATATTAAGTTAATCTTGAAAAATTTTTTTTGCTTTTAATTCATTGCAAAGTACAACATTTTTCAAATACCAGAAAGTCATTTGTACAAATCTGCTGAGTTTTTTAAAAAAATAAAAAAACCAACACCAAGAGAGGAAAAAGTAAAATCAACCAAACTAATACAGCAGCTAATTTACTAAATTGAAATATGAGTAAACCACTCCTTCAACACATTTTCTAACATAGAAAAAAAAAAAAACATTGCTACATTATAAATTACCAGCAAGTATTAGTTGTACAGCCACCAAACTAACACATAATATTAGTCAAATTCTGTTTAAATAAATCACAAATGAATCATTGACATTCTGACAACTGTTCAAAACCTTCAACCAAATTCCTACAACTGAAAAAAACTAATGCAGCATTTACATCACCCATGATTTCAGTTTTATGAAAAAATATTTTATTTTGCTTACTAACAATGCCTTCTAATATATAATGTTAAGTTTTTTTTTTTGTTTTTTTTAATCGTATCACCCCGAGCAAGGCGGTAACGCCACTGATGTGCAAGGGGCTAGGTAATAGTGAAAAGATTAGAAAAGAGAAAGCCGGAAACCACATCCTAAACAGAGAACAACAGACGAGCCTCTTAACCTGTTCAATAGACGTGGGTGGAGTGTGAACCGGGCGATAGATCTATCTACTCCAATTTTATTCTTTAAGCAATGAAGTACAATTACATTTTATTCAATTATATATTCACTATTGTTTCCCATGGCTTGTCAGGAAGCTTTTTGATATCTTTTAAGGAAATTTTGCAGGTTTTGATGTGAAAATGTTTTTCAAGAAATTCTTGAATCCAGCTTTCCTTAGAAAGTTTTCCTATGAAAGTATTTTGCAGCAATCAAAATATGACAATTGGCTGGTGCAAGGTCAGCTAAATAGAGTGATTAGAGTAGAGAAGACAAACAGAGTTCCAAGATTATTGTTCCATGTTAGTATTGTTCTATGCAGTCTTGTGCTGCCATGGAGGAAAACAAATTTTTGGGGGTTCTTCATGAAAAGAATGTTTGACAAATGATTTTTTTCTAACTTGGCTTAAGAACTTTTTTCTTTAGGCTCAGCTCTGTCAGTTTTGAGTTTAACACGTTCACCAATTAGATTGAGTTCTAAATAATTTTCTTTTCTTTTGTATATCAACTTTATTTTTTTAAAATGACTGAATTGGAAACCATATGTGGCCCTGTCAAAGTACATACGATGATGTTCAAAATAAGGCAAATATTAGACTGAGTCATAAATAATTTCCATTTTGGTTTATGAACTTTATGTTTAAAAATTAATGTACAATTAAATTTTATTCAATTATATATTTACCATCATTTGCAAAGACTTGTTGCTAATTATCAGGGAGCTTTTTTGATAACTTTTGAATAAAATCCTGCAGATTTTGACATGAAAAAGTTTTCAACAAACACTTGAATCTGGTTTTCATTAGAAAAATTTCTCCACTGTAAAGAGGAAAATGACTTATCTCTAGAAACAAAATGCACTCGTATGTGTCTCACATGCAAAATACACAAAAGAAAATATGGCCAATCTAAAAGCAACAATTTAAGAACTTGATCTCAAAGATTTCGTGAGACAAATTTGTGACCTACACAAACTTCTGAGCCTCAGCCATTCGATAAAATGTACTTGAACAAGCTATCATCAAACTGGTCAACGAGGTGAGTGGTCATGCTTTTTTTTTTTTTTTATAAGCGTTTCACCCCGAGCAAGGCATGTCACTGCCACTACTGTGCAGGGGGCTACGTAGAGTGGAGAAAGGCTGATTAAATATAGGAAATGACAGAGGGTGGGTGATAGGCGGGTAAGGATACCGAGAATGAGGGTTAGGTAGATGAGAGTGTTGTGAGAATAGTTGGGAGTTAGTGTGATAGGAGGTGTCTATTGACCCTATATTTAAACACCTGGAGATTGTAACTGTCGGGAAAGCAGACTTGTGGAAGGGAGTTCCACAGGCGGGAAGCGCGAGAAAAGAAGCTGTTGGAGTAGAATTTACGGTTACATCTTATTTAACTGTAAAAGGGTGGGACCTAGTTGCTAATCTAGTATCTCGTGTAAGAATTTATATAAAATAAATAATCTATCTAAACACACACTTCATGATGTCTGAATCAAATATATGATAATTTTAAAAATGAGGAGCCTGAAACACTTCCCAAAAATAACAAAACATCAGAATTAAGGTTTCATGAGACTTCAGTATTCCTTAGAAAAACTGTACTAAAAATCACGTTGTAATTTAACAGTTTTAATAAAACAAAAATTAGCATTATCATAATACTGTATCCTAACAAAATAGTAAAGAATTAAACCAATTTACATCTATGCTGACTGAACAGTAGACGGTGTAGACAAGAATTATGTCTTTAATCAAGAGCCTTCAGTTATTCATTTAAGCATTTACAAAATCAAAAATCAACAAGGATAAAATGCTTTTGGAGGATTTTTTATTTCAATTAAAAAAAAAATTCAGCATTATAGTTCATGCATTGTGATGATATAATGCACAAAATAAAATTTTTCTCTTAGCAAAATGTATCAGTCAGTTATTAATTACATTCTGAAATCCCAGTACTTTAAAAAAAAAAAAAAAAAAAAGATCCTATTGAGTTTTGAATTCTTTATTTTAATAAGAGCTGCAAGAATCTGAAACCTCTCTCTGCAGTTAACATAATATATCACTATCAACAAGTATTTAGCATATACTATTGAGAAAAAAAATAAAATACTTGATAAAACATAATTATGACTGTCCAATCAAGATGGCCACTTGCAGGTTATGGTTCAATTAGATGGTTCCTTCTTCAATTTCTAGAAACCTGCTCATGGTACCTGCACAACTGTTAATAATCACACATAGCTTGCATAGTACAATATGAACTCTCAGCATTAGAGAGCTTTAATCCAATGACAAGAACCAATCAAGATAATTAGAAACTGCCTGTGTTGTATTCAGTTCACTGGTGTGGGAATTGATGCTCATATCATATTGTGAAGATATGAACTGCTCTGCTTACAGCTAACAATATTCTCCAGAAGTTTCCAGTCTAAATTCTGATCAAACTTGAGTTTTCAGTATGATTTTACCATAATATACATTTCACACAGAATCCATTCAAAATACAAAGCTTCTTTAGCAATAAAAAGAATATTTTTAGAATTTTGCTTTGCCAGTCTTAGAAAGTATTAGGACCTTGAATAAGTTCTTGCTGTTTTCCAACTTATGGCATTCCCAGAAATGTGTGCATGTAGTTTCAGATGGTAACACATCTATAAGGAAGTACTATGAGCAAGTTTGAAATTCAGTGCATGTCATTTCACCAAAGTGTAAATAACTTTGTTTTTCATCGTATTAAACATGTTGGATTTCATGCCAAAGAAAGTGTATTTGAAGGAAATTTTACTGCACTACTTTATTCAAAAGAAATCTGGAGCTGAAGCACAGAATTCTTGTTGAGACTTACAGCAACCATGCTCTGTTGGAAACAACATGCAGAGATTGGTTTAGATGCTTCAAAAATAATGATTTTGATGTTGAAGATAAAGAACACTCTAGTGCATTGAAAAAGTTTGAAGATGAAGAATTGGAGGCATTATTTCATAAAGACTCATGTCAGGCACAAAATGAACTTCCAGAATTATTAGAAGTAGATCACACGACAGTTTCAAAACTTTTGAAAGCATTAGGAATGATTCAAAAGCAAAGACATTGATTGAAGCTGAGAGAGGTCGAACAGTATCTTGTCACATGTGAACAGTGGTTCAACAGCAGAAATGGAAAGGTTTTTTGCATCATATCGTGACCGGCAATGAAAAATGGATAATCTATGATAACCCTAAGCAAAGAAGATTGTGGGGTAAGTAAGCCCAGCAAAAAAGCCAAATATCCATAGTTCAAAGCTTCCACTCTGCATTTGGTGGGAACAGTTGCTCATGAGCTGTTCAAAACAACCAAAACCATCATGGGAGATTGCTATCACGTATAATTGATGCATTTGAGCCATGCATAGAAGGAAAAAACAGGCCGCTATATGAGCAGAGATACAACAAAGTGATTTTGAAACATGACAATGCTGGGCCACATGCTGCAAAACGGGTGAAAACCTACTTGGAAACATTTCATGGGAAAATGGGAATTTCTACTCTACCTGCCTTATTCACCAAACATTGCCCCATCCAATGGCACATGGCCTGATTGAGCAGTAATTTGATTTTTATGAAGATACCAAAAAATGGGTCAACTCATAGTTAGCTTCAAAAGACATGTCATTTTTTTTCAACATGAAATTCAAATGCTACCAGAAAGATAGGCTAGCAATGGGCAATAATTTCAGTGATATATTTCTTACTAATTTTAGTACTTTTCATGAAAAATCAACAAGAACTCATTCAAGGTTCTAATAGATGCTAATATATTATTTTGCAATAACATCACAATTTTCAAAATGCTTGAATCAAGAAGTTGATGACTACAAACTTAAACCAAATTTAGTCTACTTTGCACATTTTTTTAAATGTGTATTTTGAATATATGCAAATAATGAAACAGGATGCATATTAAAAATCAAGAAAACCAAAGATAAAAATAAACTAATTTGAATTCACGTGTATACAACAGTAAATTTGCATTTTTAACGAAGATCTTTTTTATGAAGTATATATTTAAATTAACATTTTTGAGGCTCTAAAAAAATTTTTTTTTCAATCACCTACCAACAAGTTTGAGAATGTAATAAGAAAATTAGAAAACCTAGAAATATTAATTGATCAAATAATTACATACACAAAAAAAAGTACAAAGATCTAATATTTGTAGTTATATAAATTCTGGGAAAAATTTAAATTTTAAATTAAAAAAAAACTTAAAATAAATCAACCTAGAAAAATTACTTATTTTCAGAGTTATAAATGTTATAGATGCACATAAAACAAACATGTCTGGATCATTAACAATTAAACATAAAAATGTTGCTATATCTTAAAATCAGCAATTTACAATTTATAAAGCCTTTACAAATATTTTTTTAGACATTTTAACTCAAGCAAAGCAATAAAGTCACTAAGATGCAAGGGCTTACTGAGTATAAAAGTATCCAAGAATAAAACACTGTTAAGGAGATAGAAGATAACAATTGACTTAAAGAATTAAGGGCAAAATTGACTGAAAAGTTTCTTACCAGGAGATAGTTCCACAAGCAAGAAGTGCAAATAAAGAAATTATTAGCACAGAACTTACAGTTAAAATTAGCCATTTCAACTCTAAAATAATGAGACCTAGCTGCCAATCTAGCACTGAGCATGATTCATAAAGTCAAGGTACCAAAAAGAAAAGCTCATCAGAACAGTTATCATGAAAATATTTATAGAAAAGGCACAGGGAAGCTGTGTTATGGCAGTGAGAAAGTGACTAAAGCTGAGATGCTAGGTCAGGATCTAGACTTTGCAGATTCTTTAAATTTTATAAAGAATCTTTAAATACATAGAAGCACCAGACCAGATGTGACAGCAATATTCAATGCATGGATGAATGGTAGATTTATAAAGATGTAAGATAGATTCTGGTAAGAAAAATTGTCTAGCATGACACAGTGAAGTCAGTGGAAAACATTAAGCAAAGAAGGTGCAGTGAGCCATTTTCCTGGAGGTTAGCATCAGCCATACTGATGAAAGGCCAAAAAAGGTTCTCCAAAAAAGAGAGCAGTTTTATTTAGGAGGCATTAAAATTAAAAACAATTTCTTGCTCCAATTAACAACAGTTGTAAATAGTTGTCTTCAGCATAGATACAGAGTTGAGAACTGATAACATTAGGAAGATCATTGATGGAAATTAGGAATAACATAGGGCCAAATATAGAATCCTGCAGAACACCCATATTAATGCAAAAAGACTGAGAAGAGTGGCTTTTCAAGAGAACATTCATTTTACAATTTGATAAGAAGGGTTGAATCAAATGAAATTAGTCCAGAAATGGACAATCCATCTAACTTATATTAACCATACTAAAAAAACTATCATTTTTAACAAATAGCATTTGCAAAAATGGTGGGTTGAAAACGCCAGTTTCTAAGTGTTAAGTGCTCAAAAAGCAAAAAGTAAGCATAGACTTTATCAGAAACTGTACAATACAAATTCTGACCAGAAATTATAGAAATTATAATTCAGAGTATATAACATTTCAAGGATATTGACCAACTAGAATATGCATGTATTAAAATATATTATTCAAAATAGCATTTCTTAGAGATTTCATGAGTTAATAGACTAATATTTTAATAAAATAGATTATTGTTTTATACAAATACACATGTAATAAATAAAAATATAAACATTTATGAGAAAATATGACATTTGTTCATATAAAAAATAAATATATTTATATATATAAAATTAAAATACTTACTGATAGAATCAATAAACTTTCCTGAGGGGCTGGAAGGCCCGTTCACCTGGTGAGCAGTCTCAGTCATTGCTGACTAATCAACTCTCCACCTCTAGAACAGGAGAAAAAAAATGAAAAAAAAAATTAATTAAAATAAAAGGATAATTTTTTTTAAAATTTAAATGTTAATAATGACAATTAGTTTTAACTTTGTTATTTATAGACATTTTATAGTTTCATCTATTATCTTCTAAAGATTTGTAAACAATATTTTAAAATAAGCTTACTGCTTATACAAATTCAAAAATTTTATATTTGCTTTCAATAATGCAATTATGTAAAGAGAACAGTTCATACTTTCACCCCAATAAAGCTAATCTCAAAAGCAAATATTTCATTGCAATATTTTCTATTAGCTGTATTTTTTTAACTCCCAATAGTTATTTGATATTTTTAACACTAAAGCTCCATAACAATTATAAGGCAAGCCACTGATCAATACAGAATGAAAGATAACATTTCTTATGTGCTAGACTATTTGGTGCAACTATTTCCAATTGATGAACAAGCAAACAATAGAAACAGACAGTCTCCACCTATCAGTATTCTTCACTCACAAAAAAAGTCATATTCATTGAAACTAAATAATACTGCAACAACAACAACAACAAAAAAAAAAAGCTACTAGCTGTCATACTAGGTATATTTTTATATTAGTTGTTTTAGTAATTGTTTCAAGATTAGAAAAATATCTTGTATTTGTGAATCAAAAATACCATAAAAGGTAACAAATGTAAATCTTCCTTGTTTATAAGAATAAAATGATTTATAAATATATGCTGTTACAGAATTTCAAATGAATTCTATTTCTAAATTTTGGGTCATTACAATATAGTTTATGGTTTGGTACTCGCCCAACAATATATACTATTTTCTTTAAGTGTTTTAGTATTTACTGGCAGCAATGTCTACAATTTAAAGAAATTAATATTTATTCTTTGATAATGGCTTATGTGAGCCGAAAGCTTAGACCCGATAAAAAAAAATCAACAATTACTGTGATTTTTTGTTGTCTTTCAACGATATCACCATCAAGTATATCAGACGGTATGAACAGATCCTACACAAAATTAATAGACAAAACTTGTCTATATTATTCAATGAAACCTGAATTAATTTAAAGAAAGTATATAATTGAGCAAAATAAAAACAGTCGGACTCCACCTGAGATTTTTAAAGCTGGAAAAGAACTTGTAATCAATAGAATGATTGTCAAAAGGACAATCAATTGATACAACAAAACTTATTTCATCAAAGACAGAGACCAGGACATTGGCACACCTCCAGACTGTCAAAATTCATTAAACAGGTGCATGAAAAATCAGGTATTATCCAAGAATGTCAATGAGAAGATCATCGGAGAGAACCATACAGAAGATATGTTGAAATGATCTAGTGATGCCACCCTACAAGATAACCAAGAGACAGCTTCTTTCAGCAACCACAATGAAAAAGAGGCTTCAAAGAAGTAATTTGTAATGGCACACTGCAAAACATCAACTTCATTGATAAGAAACTGTTCACTATTGAACAGATTTTAAGTATCAAAACTATTGTTTTTTCAAGTCATCAGTCAGTTTCTGCTACTTCAGGAAAATCCCTTAGAACCCAGAAACCAGCATCAGTTATGGTTTGGGCAGCCATTTCAAAAAGAGAAAAGTCAAAAAGAGAAAAGTCCTTTCAGGTTAACGTAAAGGAAAAGGGGATTCAAGACATGGTGCTCCTTCAACAAGGAGGAGCAGCAGTAAACCATACCGCTCATGTAACACAGTAGTGTTAGTTCAGAGATAATTGTCCTGGCTTCCTCACCAATGACAAATAGCTTCCCTCATCACCAGATATCAACACTCTTGACTGTTGTTTGTAGACAGTTCTTGAGAATCAGACTTGTTCTACTCCACATCACAATATTGAAGCTTTGAAGGCAAAATTGAAGAGAGTATAGGGCAAGATACTCATGTAAACTTTGTGTGTGCTGCCATCACTGACTTTACCGAAAGACTTAAAATGTATGGTGAAGACTAATGAGAACCTACTGAATTATATTTTCTGATGTTATTTAGCAGATTAATACTTATTTTGTGTTAAAATTGGATGCCAATATAATAAATTTTTCAGGAGTTATAAGCTTTTTTTTATTTTTGCAACAGTATTTATGCCACACCCTGTACAATGATTGTTTTTTTTTTTTATAATTCTTCTGGATAACAAAAGAATCAAGTTATTAAACCTAATTTTTTATAGTAAACCTATATTGCAGGTAACTTTTTCTTCAAATAAAGAAATACTGAAAATTTCTAACCTGCTTTCCAAAATCTGACCAAATACTCGAACATTTTTTTGACAGACTGCAAACTTTTCAACACCTCATAATTGATCGTCAGATAGCCCTTATTTTACTTGACACAAGACCTAAGATGAGACTATTTCAGATAGATGGATAAACAAGCACAACAATAGAAGAACCAGTTATTCAAAAAGAGAAACCTTTTTAGCACTCTTACCCTGGCAACATATATACTACTTTATTCATATTAAAACAAAATAACAAGAATGTAGAATTCTTCAAATGAAAATTAAAAATAAATAGATTTAAATATGCTGAAAGGCAAAATATATACCAAGATTTGTTCATATCTTTCCAGGAATATAACTATTACTTTAATTTTCAATCATAACTTACTCATAATATAAATATTTCCTTCTGGGGTTCATCACAAAACTATTATGTCAAACAGAGACACTTTTAAGTATTAATTTCTACTCTAAGGCCAACTCATACCCAACCATAAAATATTGGAAGATACAATGTGATTTTAGTAAGAGTTTTTTTTTTTTTAAGTGTGCCTTATATTACAGGAAATATGATAAGTAATCTAATTTTTATAAAGAGCCTGTGATGTTTGGCTAAATGATATCTTATATATCTAAAAATATGTACAAATCTTTTTCTGTCAATTTCTGAAAAACTTGATAAAGAAGTAGGTTTTTTTATGTAGATATTTAAAGTCTACAACACTGGTCAACAATAATAAAATTTTGAAATGATGTTGAGATACTAAATATCCTTTTTCACTAATTTGAGGATGCTGAATCTGAAAATGACCTTATTTTTTCTTAGTTAGCTACAGTTTATACTGTACAGTAATGCCATATTAAAAAATAAAAGTATTTTTTTCATTTGCTTTCTGTATGTATGATATTGACTGCTGGAAATATTTTTCAAAGTAAAATCATATAAACCTCTCAATTTATATTTAAACCAATAAATATTGGTCTGCTTATTGAGAAATATTATTTTTTTCAATAACAATCAAACACAAGTCTTTGAAAATAACACGATTAAATGTACCAAGACCAGCAAGTATTTTCATGAAATTTTTTTTAATAAACTCATAGCAGAAATAAAACCTTTGTGAACATGAGTAAAAACTTTATTTTTCTTGATTGTCATGTTCAATGTTTTGATATTCCAGCCATCATTTTTTTGTCTTTGGTAGCACTTTTCCATTATATTGATATCCTAATGGAATTGTTCTCCTTGCTCATCGCCAAAAATTATCCAGAAATTTAAAATTTTGACTCAAAAACATTTTTTTCATATAAAAATAGTTTATTCGGGTGGATGACAAATTGCTCGAGCTACCTGAAAATTGATGGGTTTAACTAAATGTTGCGATCAGCCAAGATCATAAATTGACCATTTTTTTCAAAAATGAGCAAAAATGATAGGTAACCATGAAAATCTAAGATCATTTTCAGAATAAGCACCATCAAATTAAAAAAAGATTTTATTTCTTGGCATCAAAAATCATCTTGACCAGTGTAATAGATCAGATTCTCTAAAATAAGATTTAAAATGAAAGGTACAAGGCTATTCAAGAGTTTTGCTTATAAAAGTAAACAGATCTTTTTTGTTCGTGATTCTGCTTTACTTTTTATTTGTATGTTAAGTCAAAGTAGATCTGAAAAAAATAAGAAAGTTAATGATAAGCTTAAAAGTTATTTTAACTCAATCAAAACATTCTTTTTACATTCAAACTTACCTAAACCTAAAGAAAGGGATATCATTGCAAAAAAAAAAAAAAAAAAAAGACACTGTTCTCTTAACTATAAATAGCCGAGAAAAGCAGCATGTCAGTAACACCCTTTTCTAAACAAGAATTAATAAATCAGGGAGTTCTAAGAAAATGAGACAATACTTTAGTTTTGTCATTTTCGTCACAAGACTACTATTCTTCGCTTGTTAATATGGTCAACTTCATTCCCATCTCTCAAAATGTGATTTTCTTATAAACTAACCAGTAATCAGCCCTTAGGGGTAGTTAGCCAAGTAGTTAGTGATTAGCAGAAAAGTCATCAACAAACACAGACTGTTCCTTAAATGTTCTAACTGTAGCAGCAGTGGCAGAAAAAAAAAATAGAAGCTGGAAAGGCATGCCAGAAATCTATCAGGTTACCTAGCCCAGCTATGAAATGCCACAGAAAATATACACAGCAAGAACAGGAGAATGTAGGGTGTTACTGTTTTGACTTGTAAGCTCTTAAAATAGAAAGGAGTTGGTTTTAACCTGATATTAGAAATAAAAAGTCTTCTCTGTTTATTGATATATGTTAGTTTACATTGCTAAAATACAAAATTTACAAAATCAAAATTCAATATAAAAAAACTAGAATAGAAATTGTTGATTTGTATAAATTGGGTAAAAATGAAAAATCAAAAATCAAAAAAGAAAAGTTTTTACACACAGACATAAAAGAAAAATGTTTATTATACATACACACTGTACAAAATTGAATCATTTTCACTATTTTCAAAAAATTATAATTATCGATAAAAAAACAAAATACATATTCATAAGTGGACATAACAAAAAGTACAATAAAATTAATTTTCTACCTGGTGAAAAATAAAATTAACAGACTGATGCAACAAGTAAAAATGTAATATATAAGTAATATATTTAAAACAAAAAATAATGTGACAAATAAAATTTTTACAACTAAGAATATGATTATGTATTTCAAAGGATACATTTAAACAATAACTGTAAATATTAAAACACTGATACTTGAATAATTACATGCGTTAATTAGTTCCAGTATATAGAAGAACAAAAAACACAAACACTCATGTCACTATCAACATGTTCTCTTCATTTTCAGTCTCATGACAGGGTGTGGTTATAGAGTCACTAAATTAGTACTGTCCAATTCACTCCAAATATCTGTGTTGAAAGCCAGAGAGATATTTATTTATGTGTAAATATTTTGGGACTGGCAGAGCCTCTTGGTTAGGGATACCTTGTTGCTGTTGATTTCATCATCAAAGGAACCCTCCACCCTGGCTGAAGTATTTCTCTTATTAATCTCTATAAATTTATTTCAAACAATTATACATTTTCAGATATATATATATCACAATTTCATATTAAAATAAATAATTGTTATATTTATTAAATAACTACAAAATATTCAAATTATAAGATGTTATATCAAAAGCATTTGCATAAAATTTGTATGAGGTAGTGTAAATGGGTGATCAAAATCTCTAGTTAAATTGCACTTAACATAACAGTAAGTAAAGATGAATATATATATATATTAATAAGAATAAAAGTTGAGTATTGATTTTTACATATTTTGGTATTAAGCATAATTTTGCTTACAATCTATGATAAAATTACTATTTTATAAAAAAGAAAAAATATTTATCACATTAGATATAATCACTCAAATTTAAATCTTAACAGTTACATTTCAGTTTGGTTTTTTGTAAACTTATGCTAATATTTTTTACTGTTTTAAGGAAAATCAAAGTAATGCATAAAATGATAAGTTTGAAATCAAACAAAACATTTGAATGCCCACACCTGTTGATTAAACAATTATGAATATTGATGTTTAAATTTCTAGTAGTAATATTAAAAGCAAATATTCTAGATTTTAATGTATGCACACAGTTCAAAATATAGAATTAAACAAGTGTAATGTTTCATATATTTAATGATTTTTTTCTTTTTTTTTTTTTACTTCAATTGAATCTGTATTCAGAAAAAAATGTTTCAGAGAAAGAGAAAAATTACATGACATTTAGAACAAGCTTGCAGAAAAAATAAAAATCTTGGACAAGGGAGATAGAGAAATTGTACTAATGCCACAAATATACACAGACTAGTAACATTAGCAAGGGAATGGAATGCAGAAAGGAAGGATTGTCAAGAGAATACATAAATACAGCCAACTCCCTATTGCAAATCCATCAACAATACTTAAAGAATTGTAATAATAAAAAATAATAAATCACACCCAGGGTTTTGATTACCAAATACTTTTTGGGTGTAATTTAACATTATACTATTTTACTAAGTTAAAAAAAAGTTTATAACTTATCCCAGTCAAATATACTACTAATGGAATGCTGAACATCCCAAAAGATTTGCTACTTGCAGTCTTTATAGGCATGATATAATACACTTTTCTTCTTTAAACCTTTTGGCTTAATGCATGCTATCAAGCTTCATAATAATGAACTTCAAATTTTGGGATCTCACTGCTATTTCATTTTGCCTAGAAACCTACATGGCACTAAAATGTAACAAAATATAGTTTTGCAATAATAAACCAAAAGAAAAACAATCAAATGAATCTAACACAATTATATTAATAGCAACAACATGAAATAAGAAACAAAAAACAAAAACCATACATAAACAGTATCAAATGATAAAGAATAAAAGCTGAAGTAAATAGATAATAGAGAATAGAAGGAAACAAAATCAAATAGTGTTTGCTACAAATCAAAACAATTTATAGATATAAGCTCTCACATGTGAGATTATATATATATATATATATATATATATACACACACACACACACAAGGACCTTGAATGTTATTTTCCATCAGATGACATTTGTAGAACTACATGCATGTAGTTGTAGATAGTAACGCATCTATAAGGATGTTCTATAAATAAGCTTGAGATTCTGTGTATGCCATTTCATCAAAGTGTAAATAACTGTTTTCCTAGCATCAGACCTGTCATATTTTGTGCCAAAGAAAGTTTATTTGCAGGAAATTTTACTGCACTACTTTATTCAAAAAGAAATCTGGAGCTGAATCTTGTTGAGACTTACGACAACCATGCTCTGTCGTAAACAACATACAGAGATTGGTTTAAACACTTCAAAAATAATGATTTTGATGTTGAAGACAAAGAATGCTCTAGCGTACCGGAAAAGTTTTAAGACAAAGAATTAGAGACGAATCGACTGAAACCATCATGAGAGATCAGTACTGACTACAATTGATGCATTTGAGCCTAGAATTGAAATAAAAACACCCGCTATACGAGCAGAGACACAACAAAGTGATTTTACAACATGACAATGCTAGGCCACATGTTGCAAGCAGGTGAAAACCTACTTGGAAAAGTTTAAATGGGAAATCCTACCCCACCCACCATATTCAACAGACATTGTCTTGTCAGATTATCACTTGTTCAAATCAATGGTACACGGCCTGGCTGAGCAGCACTTTTATTTTATGATGCTGTCGAAGAATAGGTTCACTTGTGGTTAGCCTTAAAAGATGTGTTTTCCAATGTGGAATTCAAATTCTGCCAAAAAGATGGGAAAAAGTAGTGGCTAACAATGAACAATACTTTGTGACATGTTTCTTAATTTTTGTAATAAAATACTTTTCATGAAAAATCAGCGAGAACTTATTCAAGGTTCTTATATATATAAAGTGTAAACACATACAATGGTTAAACTATATGAATTAAAGTTTTAAGAGTTTTTCTTCACTTTCACAATTAATAATAAATTACTGTGAAACAAAATATTTAAAAATAAGTGAACAATGAAAAAATCTGTACTTTGTTAATAGTACCCAAGCTAATTTTATTACAACCAAATTACATATAGCAATTTTTAATTCACAATTTCAATTTAAAACACTGAACTATTTAAATGAAAAACAATTATTTCTAATAAAATTTTAATTTGTAAGGTTTGAGTGCTACAGGGAAAAACAAAATTCATTCATAAATCAAAATGTCCTATCATTAGTGCTTTCAATGTATATTTCTAATTCTATCAATAAAATAAATTTTAGATTCAGAATTTTAAACAAAATTTTAAATAGTTTTTTGAACCAACTGCTCAGAAAACAAGCAAAGATTGATATTTAAACTTATCAAGTTAAAATAAATGAATCATTTCCATGTTCCCCATTTCAGTTCTAAAATTACAATTTAAAATTTTATTCCAACCAATGTCTAATATTCCCACCCATTATTTTAAGTTTACTTTCCAATGCAGCTTTCAAACTGGAATTAAAATCCAGCTTTTTTTTTCATTCAGATTCTTCTAGTTCAAAACATATCGAAGCCAGCTTTCCTTCATTGACAAAATTACTGACAGAGGGAATTTAAAAAAACCTAAGTGATTCATAATATTCCTTTAGCTTCATCAAGTCTCTCAGTCAACAATATCATTATCTCAAATTGAAAGAAAAAAATAAAACAAAAACACTCAAGTCTAATTAATGAGATGGACAGGCAAGTATATTAGGCATGCATGCATAAAATTTTCATTGACTATGTGTGCTTGTATTAGGAGTATATATGTTCACCTATTGTCTAGTTCACACTCATCCCCATTCTTTTAAACAGAATTAGAGGTTTATCCATTGTTTCCTGTTTCTGGTTCCTTCTAAAGTATTTTCATTCTTTTACTCCCAGTATCCCATTGCATTTTAGTTGCATAATTGCCTTGATTAAAGGTGAATTGAAAATAAAATGTAGTTAATACTAACATATGCTCCTTATTCAGTGTAATGCCAATATTCAAAAATAAATACATTAAAAATTGTTTAGTGATACAGATTACAATTATTAAAAATCAGGTTTTAATTTCAACATCAAATCTTTTTACTTAGTGCTTACAAATAATACAAAAATATATATTTTCCTCTTTTGTCAAAAAATGTATTTTGTAGCTACCAATCAAGTTTCTCTTCAAATAGTGATTTGAGTTTATTCAATAAGCCTGAATCATTGAAGAACAATTTCTGTTTACCAAAAAATCAGCTGTACATTTTTTGAACCAGATATAGTTAGAAATTGTTTATCAGCTATATCTTAAGCATCTAGGGTTTGGAATTCATGTGACCAAATAAAATTAATTTATTACCTAAAATAAAAAAAACTTTTTTAAGACATAACTTTACCATATAGGCTCAGATCATTTAGTCATCAATGTGGAGTAATACTTAAAAACACTAAGAACAGGTCAACTAAAATAAACTGGCTGATACAAAGAACCAAGCAAAAAAAAAAAAATACTTTGTGAGGTTAGGGGAGAAAGTGCTAGAAAGTTCTCATCCTTACTCACTTCACAAAATCTGACCAAATGGTACAACATCGAAAATATTTTTCCACCAACTTCTTGGCCAATGACTTTTAGCACCCATTCATATCAAATATATCTTTGTTATCAGCATACAGATTGGGACACATTCCATTTCCTTCATGATGTCCATTGGAACAAAGTTTTAGTCTCCTTGTTCAAGATCACACCTGAGGTCTCCTCCTGGGTGAAAGCCGACATCGATGTTTTCATTCAGCAAGGAATGAAAAGTTAAATCTTGTTTATCTCCTTGGTTCTTACCTGCTATTACCCACAAGAATCGTCTTCCAGCTGTACAAGAGGGACACATCTGATTACAATTGACATCTCTGCTCATAACAAAAGCAAGTGTGTCCTAAATGATGCAAAGTTATTGTTTATTAATAGAATGAAACAATGCATAGCATCTCACAAGACTAAATCAAGAGTTTACTGGCAGCTCTGCAAGAGTGTGCTGAAAAAAGCAAACCCTCAATCCTTCCTCTATTCAATCAATTCAAAGTCCTCACATCTACATCATAAAAAGTTGAATGCTTTTGCTCACAAATTCTCTTCCAACTCCACACTTGAATCATCTGGAGTAACCACACCCATTTTCCCCATATAGAAGGGAGGTTCAACTGAGTGACATATGCATAACTCCATTTCTGGTCTCTAAATTAGACTCCCATTAGACAAGCAGGAGTGATGAAATCCCAGTTATCATTCTAAAGAAATGTGCCCCTGAGCTGGCTCCTAATGCCTTTCTCCTTGTTGGAAGTCCTCATCTTAGTTTCTGTTTGGAAGAAGCCTTCTGATCTCTCTAATTATCAACCTAGTAGCTTCTTACCACTTTTCTACCAGCAATCAGCATAAATGATGCAAATCTCTTTGAAAGCAACACACTACACACTATACCTCCTTGGCCTCCCTTTATCAACCAACCTGAAGTGGAACAAATATATTCAATCTATAGCTACATCTAATGCTAGGAAGGCTGTGTGTCTGTGTCAGGCCAGCCAGAAAATTTTTAATTAGAATCCATCTTACACATTTATAAATCAACCATTCGTCTGTGCACTGAATACTGTTGCTATATCTGGTCATGGGCTCCTGCTATTCATCTTGAAGCTTTCAACAAAATCCAAAAGAAGCAATGTAATTGGTTCTGAATTGACATCTCAGTTTCAGTTACTTTCTCACTGCCATGATGTGGCTTCCCACTGTCTTTTACACAAATATTTTTATGGCAATAACTCTGTCAAACGTTTTTACCCTGGTGTCTCATCTACATGAATTTAAGTGTGCTACTAGATTGGCATCTAGGTCCCACCCTTTTACTGTTGAAATAGTTAAATGTGGCTGCCATTTCTACTATAATAGTTTCTTTTCTTACACTTTCCACCTGTGAAACTCCCTTTTATTAACTTGCTTCCCTGATAACTACATTCTGTAAAAAATTTAAATAAAACATCAATTGTCATCTATCTTCTTGAATCCAATTCATTTTTTATCCATTCTTCAATAGCCCCTTTATCCAGTCTTTTCATTCACTGTAATCCCCTGCACACTAGTGGCAATCCTGCCTTGCTTGGAATAAAATGACAAAAAAAAAAAAAAAAAAAAAAAAAAAAAAAAAAAACGGCCATGGCTATGCCCTAAATATTTTTTCTATAAATTAAGATCATATTCTCTACAATATAAGCATAGGTAAGAAGTAACTGACATTCTTCTTTCCATGACAGGCAGTATGATACAAAAACAAAAAATATGAGTAGTTTAATATCTGTCAAACCTATCACTGATTTATACTTTTATCTTAGCCATTAAAATCTGTATTGATATATTCACTCAACTTATGGCAAAAATCAAATGTTATTATATATATGAATCACCAATATATGAATCTTTTCAAAAGATAGTGTTGTTTATTATTAAGAAACTCATAAAAATATAAACTAAATACATGAGCATGTTAGTTGCTTCATAAATGTTTACAGACTATGCTGAACAAATCAAATTACTTTGGATCTGTGAAACAAAAACAAAAAAATAATTTTGAATAATACTAATTCTTTTAGTTGTTAAAAAAAAAAAAAAAGTGAAAAATATTTTATAAATTACAAAGAGGAAATATGAAATCAATGTGATCAGTTGAATTTGACAATGTGAAAATAATTACAGTCAAAGGAAAGTGAGAAAAAAAAAGCTAATAGAAAGAGAAATATTTTTTAAATATCAACATTTGATAGAATTTAAATGGTATTAAACCACACCTCACATTTTTTCTTTCAAATACTGTCAGTTTATGAAAAATACACTAAATGAGATTAAATTTTTTATAATCATTCAAAATTCTAAATATCTTCATGTATCAGTCAGTTAAAGTGCCATACGTGATACACGCTTGGGCGATCATGTCTTGAAAGAGACATGACTGACTGGGCAGAAGATTATCCCGCAGTAGGTTGCCATTGCTTTCTGCGGTAGACTGGTTGCCGACCAAGGCTATAGAACCCAATCTGTCCTGCTATTTAACCCATAACTGGAAGGAAGAGACGGATTAATACCTTTCCCAAGGGTATTTGCGCGTAAGTGAATACAATGGATTCAACTGGAATTCGAACTCGGCTCCCCGGTTTCTCGTTCCGAGCCGATATCCACTGTACCACAACGCACATATACCCATGTTAAAATATATATAATTGTTTAGTGTACCTATATGTAAGCATATACAGGTTGATTGAAAAGTAACTCAATATTTTAAAATATTTATAATTTATTTATTTATTAACTATAATTTTTACTAGAAATGGGTACAAATTTTTAGCATGAGGTTATATTAAAATTTGATATGGGCACCAAATTTCACAACCAGATTCAAACTGTGTCAACTGATTTTACCAGGAACTCTTGTGGTTTGGAAGACAACTTCTTGTATTCACCTTTCAAGTTCTACCTAAGTCTTGATTTGGTGTAGTAGACTTGCTCCTCTAACCAGACCCAAAGAAAAATGTCACAGGGTGTTAAGTAAAAACTCCTAGCTGGCTGCTCATGCATAAAATAGGGAGTTACTTTTCACTCACCCTGTAAAAAAATTAATATAGAGCCTAGTGCATCTTGTTAATCATTAATAAGTTTTCATCAGTAATTTTATACAAACTTTTCTAATCTTCAGGTATAAATTCTTCTCAGTTCAATGATATAGAAATTTAAAATGCCAAAATACAAAGTTGTAAATGGTAGCAATCAATGTTAAGAATTAGAGTTAATATACTAGGAAACATGCACAAACAGAAAACCTTAACTTATATACATATATGTATGAATAAAATTAAAGTTTAAAAAATAAATAGATAAATACAGATTCATGAGTTGCAGGAGTTTTGCAACCAAAAATTAAAATATGTGGAAAATAAAATAAATAAATAAATAAAAAAAAAGGTTTCACTTGTAAATGAAGAATTCCATCTCCATTTCTGGAGGCAGAATTTTACTATCTTGAAAGAAGGAGCATAAAAAAAATTATGCTGTACTGGAATTGGACCGCTGACAACCAAGCAAAATGTTTAAGATGTTGGCAACACCAACTGCAAGTAAATGGTGTGGGAGACTTGGAAAGTTGCCGATAAAAAAAAAAATTCTTTTTCACATTTACATTTCTGTAAACTGGATATTTTATTCTGGAAGTAGGTAGGGGATCAACTTATGATTTTAATTTAGTAAACAATTAACTTGGTTTTAGTGAAATTCATTTTGTTGCTCTTTTGAATACTAAGTGAGGATTATAGTCAGACAAAATAGATTAAGACAGATTCACCTGTGACAAAGCAGACGCTACACAAATTTTTAACTAGCATTTAGAAATTAATTTAACAAAGTAGGAAAATGTATGTTCATTCTGCATATGAACAAAGAAAATAAAAGATAAAAATATAATTATCTTTAAAGATCAAGTTATACTCTATTGTTTAAATCAAAATTATTTAATTCCAATAAATGAGCAGTTTAGTCAACTAACTGTAAAAAAAGTAAGAACCTAAATGAAAAACTAGATACAAATACCTACAAATATGGAATTCAGTACTGCAATCTGTTTAAAAAATCCATTTGTATTGCATACACCTCAATTTACCTAATGTTTTGTAAATTGCTATAGACATGTTATAGTGGAAAATAATCTTTACTGCTAAGAGATATATTAAACTATGCTAAAAAAAAGGGGGGTGTAGCAATAAAAATCAGAAAGCTCTCTAGTACATGAAACTGATTTGTAAAGCAGTAGCTAACTTAAATAAAATACAAGATAAAGTAACTGAGTTTATATTATTTCAATGTCGAAAATGTTTATATAAAATTTGAAAAGGAATTTGCTGAACTACTACTAGCAGCACCACCTTGTGCTAGTTATTAAGAGCAGATGCCTTGAAATGAATATTAGATAGAAGCCAATCAAAGATAGGCACTTTAGAAAAAGTTGTAAAAATTCATACATATGCATTTTAAATATTCAAATAAAAGTTTTTGCTAAGGATAAACTAAATGTAACAGCTCAAAAATGTATTCAAAATCAACTACATCTAAAATTCATTGAACTCAATGAAATTAAGCTCATTTAAATTACAGGATACAAATAATTTTACCTACAAAAAGCATGGAAAGAAAAAATGAAATCAGACATGCCAGCCATATGCAACAAGTTTTTGAAGTTTACTACAAATATAGTTAGTGGTAAAAATAAACAAATTTTTATATAAATTATACTATTGCAAAGCTTGTTTATTCTGCTTTCTAATTTATGGATAAAAAAATAAATGAACAGTTTCCTAGATTAAAAGAGATAAGTAGAGAATGTGTGCTTCCACTCTGATGCAAAAAAAAAAAAAATAGGATCCATCTGATCATTATATTTTTCATTTTTATCAAGATGAGAAACCCTGGAAGAGATTTTTCATTTTGGAATGACTATCTTTTAAAACATTAAACTAAGATTTGTTTCTGGTTATTACACAAAAAACAAATGCCATAAAAAAAATGAAAATAGAAAACAATAACTTTATAGTAATGATTTGATACACATAAACAGCTAGGAATTAAAGAATCCCTTAAATCAAAGCTTGTTAGATTAAATAAAATTTAGTTCATCATTACCATTAAACAGATGGGAAATCAGAATAAAACATTTTTAAAAGTAGTTTTGTTCATTATGATGGGAGCTTGTCTTTCTAAACAGATCTCTCTCTCTCTGATTATGTAAGAGTTTGGTACCATCCTTTTCAACTATTCAAACAATCAAATATAAAAAAAAAAGCTTATTTGAATATAAAATTCATAATCACTGCTACCAAGTTTATATGCTCATAGTTGTTCCACTTAAAACTTTTCAGATGTTCTGAGCCAGAGAATCTCCAGCTAAGAGGAGTTTTCTACTTACAGTTCTTTGAAAAGATATTGCATTGAATTTAAAATAGGATCTCACCTCTTAAACTCTATATTGTTAATTATGCCATTAAAATCTTTGAAAAGCTAGATAGTTCAAAGTCTCTTAAAATTCAGGCACTACTGAGTAATTTTACTTCACATCTCAAAATTACTACCTGAAGTTGAATTTAGCCAAAGATACAGATGATTCCTAAATAGTAAGAACTGAAGAATTACATTTTTGCACTGATTGTTAGCTGATGATTTAATTTGCAATTTAAAATAAATGACAACTAAAACGTGTGGGTTTGCAAAAGATATAGGTGGGTATGATACTGGCATAGAATTATAACAATCAAAAATTTAAAATCGTTGAAACTTCAGGTTTTTTTGGGTTCTTTTCAGTTCCTCCTTTTGTTAGATGCCATGCATGATACATGCTTGGGTGACCATGTCTCTTTCTGATTCAATAATGATTTGGCAGAAGAATTTCTGCAGTAAGCCGCTGTTATTTTGTGTGATAGACTGATTGCCAACCAAGGCTAGAATATACAGTCTTTTCTGCTATTTAATCCATAGCTAAATGGAGAAGACCTTTAGTATTAGGGTATTTACACATAAGAAATGAACTGGAATTAAAATTTGGCTCTTCAATTTCTCATTTCAAGTCATTATCCATCACACATTCCTTCTTCAACTGGTACAACTTAAAAAATCCAACCTATTGCTTTTAGGCTTACAAAATATGGTATTTCTTTTCAATTCTAGGCATACTAATTAAATTCTGTAAAGATAAACCAACAGGTTTTTCAGATCTTAATTCAAAATATGCAGTAAATTTTGTTCACTCCAAATAAACACAAATGATATAAAGAATTTGTCATAGAAACTAACATATTCTGCAATTACAAATAATCACTTGAAGATGAATTGCTTTAGCATATTAATTCTTTTTCATTTGATCAAGACTTTCAAATTTGCTAATATACATTAGCAAAGTAATTTTAAAGTTACTTCATTTTGTAATTGCTTTTAAACACCAAGGCATCTTGATGTAACTCAATAAAACTATTTTGTTCATACTAACCAATAAAAGAGAGTGAGTTTATTAAGATAGAGTATCTAATACTTAGTTGCATAATTATCCCATATTTCAAATTGTACAATTCTAGCAAAACTTTTCTGAAAAAGTATTTTCACATTAAAGTTTTCAATTGGATATAAATATCCTTTTTAGGTGACTAGTACTTGTGATGCAGAAAGCTACACACTAGCAATGTATTGAATAACTAAAATGTTCATAATCATTACCAAATATTTGTTTCTGAATGTTTTGTCACTATTTAAATACTTAACTTTAAGTAGAGTTAAAAGGTAGCAAGAGTATTAAAAAAAAATCACAAAACTGTAAAATGAACTGCCTCAGCATTTGGTAACATGGTCATTCAAGCCATACCTTCCATTTATGTAGCTCTGGGTGCAAATAATTATAGTGGTTTTCTCAGTAAAATCACAGTAATCACAGCAAAAGTAAAAGGAGAAAACATCTGACATCAATGTGCATTCTTAAATGTAATGGACAGATTTGTCAGTCATTATGCAGTTTCTCCAAACTTGCATGTAAATGGATAATATTAAATGTGAATTACAAAATTTAAGAGCAAGCAGGTACCTAGAAGATAATATAATTTATAAAGCAATGTTTCGTATCGATTGTTAATTTATTATAAATTCAGATATATAAGCAAAAAACAAAATAATAGTTTTAGCTAAGAAAGTCATAAACTTCATTTTCGCAATGTTATGACATAGGCTACAAAATTTAGAGCCTTATGAATGATCTTTAAATCAAATATTACATAAAATTATACATTAAATTTATTTAACATTAAAATAGGGATGTACTGTTGACTCCACCTCCCCTAGTTGAGGTGGGGATCAAAGGCAAAATTAAATAGGAATAAAACTTAAAGAGAATAAAGGAAAAGACTTAGGTTTAGTGTAAGCTGGTTAAATAAGAGACATTATGGTTTAACAAAACTAGAGGTAGTGATTAGGAGAACAAAAACAGCTGCTGGAAAGTAAGATTTAAGAAGTTAGCTTAAATTTCTAAATTGTATTTAAGTCAGAGTCGTCCTTAAATACATCCTTCTCCACTTACATAGTTAAGTCATTTTATTTTAAAGTATATGTGAAGTATTAATGCTAATTTGCATGTTGAAACAAGGAACTTTAACAAAGCTGGTTTGTACCAGAATTCAAATATAAATATTTAAAAAATTTTAAAAGATTTATAAACATAAACCTTCACAGAGTTCAATTAATGAACAATCAAAAAGTGGGGCTTTAATAAGTAATTACTAAAATAAAAAATTGTGGCAAAATGGGTACAGCTAAGGACAAAAAAAATAAATTGCAAAAGTGGGTACAATAATTACTCATCATCCATTTTCTTTTAGAAAAATTTATGCAATGGAGAAATTAGAATTAAAGTACACTTTGCTTTAAAGTAAAAAATCTTTTTTTCTTATGGTAACAACCATGTAACAATCATTCTGAAACATGAAATGAAGATTTATATACAATTCTAAAGCTTAGCACTTAACCAAGCATATTTTTTTTTATAATTATAATTGTTTCACCCCAAGCAAGGCATTCCACTGCCACTATTGCGCAGGGGGTTACATAGGGGGGAAAGTGTTGAGAAAGGATGGTTAGATATAGGAAATGTCAGAAGGAGGGTGATAGACAGGTAAGGATACCAAGAATGAGGGTTGGGTAGATGGTGAGAGTGTTTGAGAAAATAGATGCAAGTTAGTGTGATAGAGGTGTCTATTGACCTTACATTTAAACTCCTGGAGATTGTAGCTGTCGGGGAAGCAGGTATGTGAAAGGGAATTCCACAGGCAGGAAGTGCGAGAAAAGCTGTTGGAGTAGAAATTACAGTTACATCTTATGTGTTTCACTGTAAAAGGGTGAGACCTAGTTGCTAATCTAGTATCTCTTGTAAATTCGTACCTAGGCAGCACCAATGATCTAAGTTTATCGGAGCAGAAGCCATGAAAGTATTCATAGAAGAGGCACAGGGAAGCCACGTCACGCCAGTGAGAGAGTGGTTGCAGCCGGTCTGCCAAGTCAGTATCGATCACGTTACAGATTCTCCGTTGTATTTTGTCAAGAAGCCCGAGGAGAGTAGCAGGGGCACCCGACCAGATGTGGCAGCAGTATTCAATACATGGGCGGATGATAGATTTATATGTGTGCAGGATAGATTCAGATGGGAAAAGCTTCTGGGCCCCGCACAGAGAACCGGCTTTCGTAGCAGCAGATTTAGTAATGGATTCGATATAGTTATTTCATTTGAGGTCCGCCGAGAGTGTAAGGCCAAGGAGGTGTAGTGTTTTACTATCTAGGAGGCAAGCCTGTTCCATGCTAATGGGAGGTAGGTGCGATTGTCTATGATGGCTAATTGACAGCAGCTTCGTTTTGGAAGCATTGAAATTTACAAGCCATTTCCTGCCCCAGTGCACTACGGATTGGAGGTCCTTTTCAAGCTCGGCAGCGAGGTTCACTTTGTCACCCACACCAGGTTTTTGACCGAGGCGAGAGTAAATTGTGGTGTCATCGGCGTACATGCCTACTTGGGATCTAATGGCATCGGGGAGATCATTAATGTAGATCAGAAAGAGCATGGGACCTAGGATAGAGCCTTGAGGGACGCCCGCGTTTGTATGATAGTTTTGGAAGGCATGTCCATTTAATACTACCTTCAATGTGCAGTTAGAGAAGAATGACTGGATTAGGTCAAACAAATGTCCAGTTATACCATAGCTCCACAGTTTGCATAAAAGGCCAGCATGCCAGACTGTCGAACGCTTTGGAGATATCCAAAGCAACGGTTCGGGCTTCGCCATTCTTGTCGAGAGCCTGGTATATGTACTCGGTAATGGTCGTTAGCATATCAGCAGTAGACATGGTGAAGCGGAAACCATACTGTTTGCCCGAGAGAAGCCTGTGGGCCATGAGATGCTGAATCACCTCGGCGTTGATAATGGCTTCGAAGACTTTGCCAAAGATCGGAAGGAGGCTGATAGGGCATTAATTAGCGGGGTCCGAGGGTTTGCCAGTATTCTTAAATATAGGAACTACAGAGGAGGACTTCCAACAGGCAGGAAGCAGATAGGCAGAAGTTATAAAGTTTAGAGAGGACAGAAGAAAGTTCTGGGACACATTTCTTCAGGACTATGATTGGAATTCTGTCCCCACCACTCGCTTTGTAAGGGTCAAGTTTTAAGATTATCTTAGAGACCAGCGAGGGTGTAGTGTGGACATTATTCAGTTGAGCGTCAATTCTAGGTGGGAAGTCGGGTGTAGGTACTCCTGACGAATCCAGTGTCGAATTAATGGAGAATCTACAAGCAAAGAATTCAGCCTTGTCCGCTGAGGTGAGGACCTCAAATTCATTGATTAGTGGGGGTATTGAAGTCTTACTCTTGTTGAACATGCTTTTGCAGAGTCGCCAGTAATCTTTGGCACTGAACTTGCAGGATGCTATGCATTGCTTCATTCTGGCAGCAAACAACATCTTAGCTTCGTTCAGTATTTTTTTTTACACCTATTACAAGCTGAAGCAAAAATATAAAGAGTAAAATAATTTTGAAATATAATTTATACTATTTTCTTAATTAGAATGTTTTAAGAGATCAAAATTGGAGAAAAAGATTAAAAATCAGCCAAGTACACAACTCTAATAAGCTAATTATCACCTTTGTGTCATTATAGCAAAATTTAATGTTATTAAATATTTAAATTATTGTTAATATGGTCCAAATTATTAAAATATGAATTCTGTTTCTGGAAATAAATCACAGCATAATTTTATATTATAACTTAGTAATTAATTTTAAAGATTTTATCAAATAAATGAAAGTGAAATAGACAAGGACAAATAGAGGAAAGGAATAGAACAGAAATAAACATGTGGCAACAATAGTTTTTTTTCTTTTCAGGGTTATTCACTTGACCTATAGAAATGGGAATTTTATCTGTCCTGATTCTCTAGTTGTAGACACAAAGTAACAATTGCTTGAGTTTAAAAAGTCAAGTGAATGTCAGCACATGTCAAATTTGACATGTGACTCTAGAAACACTGATACTACTAAATTTTCCCAAGGTTAAATGTGCTTAATATATAGAAACTAAATAAAAATTAATTATATTGTGACAATGTATTTTCTCAATCATGTTAGATATTTACTAAAACATAGGTAGATTTTACAAAATAAAGATTATTTTAAAATGTTATAAAGTATTTTGTGCACTGAAAAGGGGAAAACTTTACAGCTTTCATTAAATTTGTTATCAATTGAGAAAATGTATAACTTTCAATCCAGAGTAATTCTTTTTTGTCATTAATATTTAATACAGCAGTTTCGGAAGTTATTTTAAAAGGATAAATTTGTAATTCGTACTAATTAGTTATATAAAAATAAACCAAAAAATGTTGGTGAATGTTTTAATTAACATTTAATAACAATCTTTAAAAATTAAATTCAGGTTATGTCCCAATGGTATTCCTGAAATTTTGCTTTTAAAATTCAGATAATCTATATTTTAATGAAACTCTTATAATACACAAATATTTAAGAAGAATGTGCAACAAAGCCAACATTGTTCTTTTATTTCACTTTACACACACACAATATATATCTCAAAACAATATTGGGTAAATGAAGAACAAAATGGTAAATTTGGTTAAAAGTTTCATAATTTTGTATTCAAGAACTTACAATATTTTACCTTTTTTAACAAATCTTCCATTGTTGCAGTATGTGACTTTATAAACAACAATAAAAACTTACTGCAGGAAAAATCTTCTGCCCAGTCAGTCTCTTTCAAGACATGATTGCCCAAGTGTGTATCATGTATGGCACTTACCTGACTAACTCATCTCTAAATAATTTTTCCATTTTTCCAAAATTATTACATTAATAGTACATTTGACAAAGACTTGCAAGAAAAGGTTCTATCTAATGACTAAATTGGTTAATGGTATTGTTTCTTAAAGTATAGCTCAATAAATTGAATCAGTAATATAAAGTAACTTTATTTTAATTTTCTGGTCAACTAAAAATAGAACAAAATGAAATAAAACTATAAGCAACAATTCAAATACAAATATTTAAAAAATTGTTGTGATTACTCCATACAAAATAACATTCCAAGGAACAATTTCAAGCACAAATGAAACAGTTGTCAAAGTACAAGTCAGTGTAATAAGAACTAAGCACATTTAGTCAGTCAGTTAAGTGCCATACATGATACATGCTTTGGGCAATCATGTCTCAAAAGAGGCATGACTGACTGGACAGAAGATTATCCCGCAGTAAGTTGCCATTGCTTTCTGCAGTAGGCTGAGTGCCAGCCAAGGCTATAGAACCAATTCTGTCCTATTATTTAACCCATAACTGGAGGGAAAAGACAGATTAATACCTTTCCCAAGGGTATCTGTGCAAGGAATTCAACTGGAATTCAAACTCAGCTCCCTGATTTGTCGTTCCGAGTCGATATCCACTGCATCATAAAGCACATTAGTTACAGCCAATATCTGATTTTACTGATTAGAATAGATACTCAAATATGAAAACAATGTCCAGGTACTAGGAATTAAAGTAAATATACTCAGTATAAGTTGCCTCTATAATATGCTGATTTATTTGAACTCTTCTCAAATTCAGACAAATTAACTTACCTCTTTGCTAATATTAAAAATATCTACAATTTGTTTTAATATCAAAATATTACAACTTTATATATGTTAAGTTATAAATTGAATATATTGCAACAATGAGGTGAAATTCCTGGGTGACTGATCACATCTGAAGGGGCTAGTTCAACTATTTATGTTGGTATAAGGTTTGTAAGTTGACTTCTTAAACTTAATTATCATGACACTAATATAGCTTAAATATCCTATACCTAAGGATTAGAAGTGGACAAGTGACTAAAAACTCATTTTGATAATGTTTCATCTGTAGTATAAAAGTATCTCCTTGTAATATATAAAACAACACTTCCTAAAAATAGAATTCCATAATTAGTTTCAATAAAAATTATACAACCCTTCTAGTTAAATAAACTTAAGCTAAAATTCACCATGGTAAACATTTTAAGTACTAAAATTTTGTCTTCAATATATTATTACTGTGTCAAACATTTACATTAAAAAAATCTCCATTTTTTTGACTACTTTTAAAGTCAAAACAGTTAAAATTTTCTAAAACAATTTTCTTTATTAAAATAAACAATCTGTAAAAAGTGCAAAGAAAATAGTTTAAATTAATTGAAGATTTTTCTTTAACTTATAGAAGAGATCAGATATGAATTCAAATTAATTAGAATATGAAAGTTTTAAATTAAGCTATTCTGATCAGTGTTGAAGCATTCCTAACAATTACTTAACACACTGTCAAATAGTAATTTACTTGACTGCTTCTCCATTGCATCCTAATTCAACCAAGTTATCCAACCTACCTGATCTGATGATTCCCTTAACAATTTGCCAAAAGCCAGCTATTATCAGGTTCTTTCTACTTACCTACAAAAGTCAAATTAACAACAATGTTCCTACTCTACAAAGAAAAACTAAAAGCTTTAAGATAACCATTAATCAACTTAAACAATTACATACCAACACTTTCTAGTAGTTGATTTTTGTTCTGTCTCATCTCCTGAAAGGCCTTTAATATAAATGCATTAAGAAAATGACTAATTTCATAAAAAATACTTTGTATATCTGGAAAAGTAACCAAGATAAAAATCACACACTAATTATATATATATATATATATATATATATATATATAGTGTATCGAGGCAGCAGATAATAATCATGAGGCGTTCTAAACATCATATTCTGGCTTTAATTTCAGCTGAAAATAAAGACAAAAATTATCCAACATTTGGATAATTTTTTTTATTAAGTTGGTTCTAAGCTTTCGGCTAACATGAGCTATCTTCAGAGAGGTTACAAGGACGTTAACATAAAAACATCCACTATCAGCAACAATTTATCTCGTGTTGACATAAGACTTTGCTAGGCAACGATAACAGTTACCAAAAATATCAAACGCAGTTCGTAAATTTGTAATGCGGTTCTATGATGTCACACCGCGTGAGAGCTCGAAATGATAACAGAACCACATATGTAATGTAATGTGTTATGACTAGATTTAAACATGATTTTATTAAGTGTAGGTTGTTTAGATTTAATGTAGATGGCCTCCAATATCTGAAGGTTCTTTTTACTGTGTGTACGAGTGAAGATTGTTGTGTTGCTGACTAAAATCTGTCTGATATTACCTACATTGCTATGTTTTTCTAAGAAATGTTGTTTAATTGTACTCTGATCAGAAAGGTGACATGTAAGTCTACGGGAGATCGTGGTTGTAGTAAAACCAATATATGTAGTAGGTTTGTTGTTATCGTTGCCTAGCAAAGTTTTATGTCAACACAAGATGATGGTGGATGTTTTTATGTTAATGTCCTTGTAACCTCTCTGAAGATAGCTCATGTGAGCCAAAAGCTTAGAACCAACTTAATAAAAAATTATCAAAGTGTTGAAGAATTTTTGTCTTTATTTTCAGCTAAAATTAAAGCCAAAATATGACGTTTAGAACGGCTCCTGATTAAACATAATAGACATTCATTGTCTCTTATATTTAACAGTATATGTTTAGAAAATATATATGTATATAAAATTAGTGTGCGATTTTTATCTCTACTTTTGTATTGAGCGCTTTCTGTAAGATGATTACTCGTGTTGGGTTTTTTCTTTGGGCTTCGTGCTGATTTTGGTCTGAACACTTTTGACTGAGTTTCATGCACTAAGCTCTTTCTTTTTTTACAACCATTTTTCCCTTCATTCGATAGTTTTCAAGGAAGGTTTTCGAGACGAGTATAATTATAATCTTGTTTATATATATATGTGTGTGTGTGTGTGTGTTTGGGCAACAATCACTTTTTATACAGGTTTCATTAAAAATGATAGACAAGTGATTATCATTAAGTTTTTTTATATAATTTTTCATGTGTTTGTATAATTTTTTTTATCAGAACTCAAATTATTTAAGAATTGTCCAGGTTTTGTACTTTCAAGCACTTTCGGCTATACTGTTAGCCATTATCAAGAATTAATTTTCTTTACTTGTAAATAAACATGTGTAAAGTTTATGCATATAGAGTCCTGTGTATTAAGTTCCGAACACAATAAGCACATTGTTACCATGTTCATAATTAATGCTATTAAGTGTTTAAGTGTAGGATTTCTTTTTTTATTAGTAATACCTCCATTATTTTTAATCTTGCATGTGGATGATGCTAATATGTATGTATTATCAACAAGTATATCATAGATAAGTCCTGGAAGATCTTGATATGTGTTTAAATGAGATCAGATGAAACTGTTGTGGGAAAGGTGCAATGTCAATCTTTTTGTCAATTTTGTGCTGGTGTAGCCAATGTTTACAAATTTTGATAGTTCTTCAAAGGACATATATATTTGTAAACAACAATGGTTCTTTGCAGTTTAGATTTTGCAGGTGAATTATGATTACTGAAAACGAGGTTGGCAGTTTTGAATTTTTTATAATAAATAATTTAATTTTCTTGTTTGAATTGGTTGGTGTTGCATAATTTTGGATGATATTGTGAAGCAAAGATTTGTCCTGTCTGTAGTTATTGTGTGTTTGATTTTTGTAAAAATATTAATGTTATTGTTTTTATCGCCATTTTTGTAGTTGCCATTGGTTACATTATGAAGAAAAAGTTTGATATGGTAATCAAGTAAATAATTTAGAGAGCCATTGTTGACAAGCATTTGTTTCAAATTGTGGAGTCCGTTGAAGAAAAGCAGTTGGGAAGATAAATTCTTGTAGGCTCTCATGAAGAAATTTTTAAATAACGCCAATTTTGCATCGAAGAGGACATTAACTAATAAAATTAAGGTGGCAGGAATTTTTGCTCGTAGCTTTTTTATATACTGAAGTAGTGAAAGTAATATTACTCTATATATATAATTTATATATAGTAATATTTATTATTTTTGGTATTTATTGCCGTTGCCAAGCGGAGTTTTATATCAACACAAAATAAAATCGATGATGGCGGATATTATTGTATTACAATCTAAATAACACATCTCTGAAGATGGCTCATGTGAGCCGAAAGCTTAGAAGCAAATTAATAAAAAATTATCCAAATGTTGGAGAATTTTTGTCTTTATTTTCAACTGAAATTAAAGCCAAAACACGACGTTTAGAACAGCTCCTGATTAAACATAATAGACATTCATTGTCTCTTATATTTAACAGCATATGTTTAGAAATTATTTGCTGCCTCGATACACTAAATATATATATATATATATATATATATATATATATATATATATATAGATATATATATAGTTTAAAGGCATTTTATCATGTGAGCACTTCAATTTAAACAAATTTTATCAATGAGTTGGTTTCTTTCATTATTAGCCTCCAAATTTGTATTTTTTTTTTTTTTTTTTTACTTGTGATAAAAAATCTATTTACCTTGTTCAGAGTGTTGCCATCATCTTTGTTGCCATATTCACAACATTTTGGTCATTGTACGCTCCAACATTCTTCAGATGATTGGAATTTTGAACTGAACCCTTTTTGTTCACTGGGATAGATTGTTCTTGTTCCATAAGTCATGCCAGATGTCTCAGTATCAGTACTTTAACTCAACTCTAAGTTTTAGTGAGTTTAATACATGTAGCAACTCTGAGTCAAATCACTGGATCCAACAAATGCTTTTATCTGCTGCTCCTTGAGTATGAATTTTTAGGACTTATGAACTTAATGTCTCAGTAACAATTTTCTTTACCAGAGCCCATATTATAAATTTTGTTGTCTGTTATTGTTTTTCTCTAGCACTCCATATTATATTGTATTCATTTCTATGCTTGGCCCACTTAGAAAATTTTTGTGGCCTAGCATATGAGCACATTTAAGTTTTTGTAATTTTTATTGGTATACTGTCTATTATTACAATTTCATCTCATGTAGGGGGCGGACATTTCCCTTTTTCCTCTGTATATGGTCAGCTACACCTGATTTTCCTGTTTCCATTCATCATATGGCTTTACAGTGTTCTTGCAGTCTTATCTTAAGGAGGCAGCCCATTTTTCCTCTATATTTCTTACTTCAGCTGCATGGAATAGCATAGTCTTTAATCATGTTCTCCTCTTCTTACTTGAAAAAGGTGTCAGCGAAGTATCGAACCCCCATATGGATGACTTATCTTTTGTATTTTTTCCAATAATCCCTTCACATAGGGTAGGGCAGACCAAGGCTGTTTTCTGATCTTTTATTTAGTAAATTTTTTTTTGTTATGGAAACAATATTATGGCCAACTTTTCTTCCTGGAACAATCTGTAGGCATCACCACTGTTGTAAGGTTTTGCTTTTTTAATTCTACTCTACATATCATGGTCTTTTCTATTTTTTGTTTTAATTTCCAAACATAGCTAGTTTGGTACAATTTTTAAGGTTTTCTAGCTTGAATATAGATTTGTGATTATTATATCTGTTTTTAAAAATACCATTTCTAGATCCCAAATGTTTTTCTTTGTCCATCTGTTTCATGTACCTCTGGTTTGTAAATAACCCCCTCTGTTTTACAAAGTCTATCAAGTGGGCATTTTGTAAAACAGAAGGGTTGCATGTATTTGGCTTCATGCCAATTTAATAGAGTAATATAAAAGAACTTGCTACAATTGGGATTCATGACTCAACCATCAAAATAATATGCAAATAAACTAAATGTCAAACTAAAATTACTCAAATACTAAGATAGATACAGCTAAAATATCAATATAAAGTAAAAACAAACAAGCTGACCAAATAATTAAAGTACAAAATATGACAGATGTAATATTTCAAATAAAGAAACAAATTAAGTATAAAATATTCTGATAAGTGAAAAGTTATTCAAAATCAATTTTTTTGTTAGTAGTAAAGAATGAAAGAAAGGACAAAAAATGCAATACATATACATAAACTTATCTACCGATACTATTAAATAAAATTTTAGATTATTAGCAATATAAAATTCCTTTAATTAAAATCATTAAGTTTGCTTAAAAGAAAAAAATAATTACTTTGCTGAAAAATGTCTAATTTTTAGAACCTCAAAGTGCACACAATTTTAATGACTTATCAAACTTAGAACTTAAGGTTTTCAGATTGTTATCAAATAAGCTAATATAAAATTTAACTTATAAAAAAAATCTTATACAAAAACTTATATCAATTAAAAGCTATAACATAATAGCTTTAAACAAGTTTGCCAAAACAATCAATTTGCTTCATTTAACTATCTTTTACTGATGCAAGTAAAAATAATTCCTTTTTAAAATGAAAAGATATCACAAATATAGTACTAATAAAAAATAATTTTGATAAAGTGAGAAATATAGCAAAAGCAGCAATAGTCGTAGCAGATAAATTACTTATAAGAAATGAGGCCAATTGAAACTACAACTACTTAACCCCATTATTCATAGTTAAAAGCATATAAATATGGCACTGCTTTATTTAAAGATTAAATTTTATATGGGCAGATAATACTTTCAAGAGCTGTTTTTCATGCTCCTATAGAGAAATGAGCTTTGTAACATTTTGAAACATTTTTACATTTTGTTTTATAGCTATTGAGGTTTAGAGACATAAGCAATATATACTTTTGATAAAGAATCTTCAATGTGTTTTTAACAATTTAAAATAATTACATGATCACCTAACTCTCAAAAATATAATTAAGTCAGCTAATCTGTTTTTGTTCTTAAGAGTATTCAGTTTTAATTGTATTGTGACAGCTGTCATTTTAGCAAACATTTTATATATTATATAAAATTGAATTTTCTTTCTTTAGTGTTACAATTCAAGTATAAAAAAATATTCAGCACATACTTATTTTATGAGGAAAATCTGACTCAAAGCAGAAAGGTTGGGTACCTGAAAATAATGTGAATGAATTAATATAAAAAATGGTTTGTAAAGTTTTATACTGTAGATTTCTCAATGAATACTGCTTCAATCAATTAAATCAAACGAAGATATTACTTAAGAATACCAGCCTAGTTACATCAGTCACTTTGAAATAGGATAGAGAAAAAGAAAAAACTGAATGCAAAACTGTATTTCCTGTGTGATTTGCTACTTAAGCATAAATGTTTTTTGTTTATTGTGTTAAAAAAAAAAAAAAAAAAAAAAAAAAAAATTGTAAGAAGTGATAAAAAGTAGACTACATGGAACACAAGGGATCATAAGGCAAATAAAATGACTACCTCCTCCTCATTAACTATTCTAAATATTGGTGACTGTCTAGACAATGTGATGGTAAATGTGTAAATTATTATGGAAGAATCAAAAAGTTTCCTTTACTTTCAGATCCTTCCAGAGAACCAAAAGATTAATTCAAATAAATCAAAAGCAGTTGCAATAAGTTAAGAAAACAATATTCTACTAGAATAACACAAACTGTATGTCAGCTTAGTAATCATGCAAAAAAATGGTTTTAAGTTACAGCTTAGCTGCAAAGTTTTCAATCATTTGCCAAATTCATAAGACAATGCACTTTTTTGGATTAGCATTTATTCTGCATTTTACAACAAAAATCTCTGAATTAAAAATATTTCCATTTATCTGAAAAAAAAAGAAAAAAAAACACAAAAAGTACTAAGTTTCTTCGTTTGCTTTGAAAAATAAAACATTCTGGGAGGATGAAATTGTGAAGTTGCTTGAAAGATGGTAAAAGGTTGTGGAATGAGAACAGTAACTATGTTCAATAAAGTTAATTGAAAAAGCAAATATATTTCCTAAACTAGCCATATTTTTGGCCACCTAATATGAAAATATTGAAAATAGAGATTTAACAAGGTATTAATAAAATCAATGTTTTGAAAAAGAATATTTTTATATTACAATGACACAATGAATATACAATAAAAATCTGCCTATACAGAAGTTCTTAATCTTTTTAAAATTACGCCACCTAATTGATTAAAAAATTTTTAAAAAGCGTTTCCAGCCTTTACTGAATATATAATGTAACTTCAATAGTTACTGAAAGTCTCTTCAAAGTAAACTTCATCATACAGAATGAAAATGAGTAGATGACACTGCATTATCAAAGCAGTTTTGTGCCCCTAGAAATCATTAAAGGATCCATAATAACTTTCTGTATCATTATCAAATAAAGAATATCAATTGAAAAGGTAACAAAGCTTCATATCATTCTAAGATGCACATTTGTTTGGTCTCCTTTTAATACATGCAAATCAATTTAGGCAAATAAGCATGTTGGACATTCATTGTAATCTTTTTACAAAAATTAAAATATTAAATGATTACCCAAGATAACTAAGTATTTTGAAATATTTATTAGATAATAAATGCCACACAATTTTTGATGATTTTTTAACTATAATTCAAGAAACTTAATTTCATTTATTTATTTTATAGATTTATGTATGTCATTACTTTTTGTGGTTGATTAGAAACATCAAAGCCATACCATCAACCCTTTTCAATTTAGAACTAATCCAAATAAACAGTAACTTTATTTAAAAAGAAAAAAAGGCACACAGTTAATATATATCTTTCAGATATATCAATACCATAAATTTTAAAGTCAAGTCAGTCAGTTAAGTGCCATATGTGATACACGCTTGGACGATCATGTCTCTGACTGGGCAGAAGATTATCCCGCAGTAGGTTGCCATTGCTTTCTGCGGTAGACTGGTTGCCGACCAAGGCTATAGAACCCAATCTGTCCTGCTATTTAACCCATAACTGGAAGGAAGAGACAGATTAAATACCTTTCCCAAGGGTATTTGCACGTAAGTGAATACAATGGATTCAACTGGAATTCGAACTCGGCTCCCCGGTTTCTCGTTCCGAGCCGATATCCACTGTACCACAACGCACATACCTGATTTAAAATACTAGGGAACCCACTTCCGTTAATTCATAAACATTGGTTAAAATGATCAAATACAAATGTAATTATATTTTAATAACCTAAATCATTTCAACACAAGATTAAAAACATTAACAAGCTCCAAGAAATTAATTATATTACAAAATAATAAGTTTCAATCCAGAAGCTGACTACAATTAAATCCCTACTGAGTATCAAGCATGTCACACATTTAACAAACTACTATTCTTGTTGCTGGCTATCCACACCCAGTATGCCTACTTTAAAAAAATTCAAATTTTATGGCAATTAAAAAATATACTCACCAGTCTTCTGAAATGTGCTCATTAACTTATTAACTTTCTAAGACTAAAATTAAATTCCCAACACAGTTTATTGAAATCCATGTATTATCTTTGAATTAATTTTTTTTTTTTAATTTTCTAAGAGAAACATAAGTACATTTGAATGTTACTAGAAATAAAAGTGAGTATTATTAAAAAAAATACACTTGTGACAGCAAAATTTTCTGGGTGCAAAAGCAACAAAAAACATCAATTATTTTTAATAAGATTAAATCATATTTTAAAACTAAAATTCACGCACAGTTCATTTTCTACAATAAGGGTTTCAAAGTTAACTTTTAATCATTTTAATATGATGTTATCATAAAAACACAAAAGTTTTCATATTTCATATAAAAGAGTTTATCCAAATTAAACTTTGAAACCTAATTTGTTCACAATATGACTTTCACATTTTATGATCTCTAGTCAATTTCTATAATTTTTTTTTTTACCTTACAATAAAGAGAAATGGTACTTTACATTTGACTACACTTATTTTCTATTGTTTAACTTGTGTGGAACAGACAGTAAATTAGTCAAAAATTATATAATAATTGAAATCTTGGCAATGTCAATTATTAACCTACCTAATAAAGTTAGAAAAAAAAAATGGTTGACTTGAACCTAAAGTAAAAGGGATAACAATGACAGTTGTTGCGCGTGCGCAAACACGCACACGTCTCCAGCAGTCAATTCAGTTCCCTGATTAATTGTACATCAAATAAAGATAACTACCCGGTGAGTTTTTTAATCGATAAAATAAACTCATTTAAATAGATCTACAAAGTCATAAAATGACAAAATGCTGCTAAATATGCACACTTCTCTGTAGTAGAACGGTTAGTCATAGTAAAAAAATAAAAGGCTAAGAAGCCATTCTCAATTCTAATTAGTGCATAGTCACATAATAGCATAGTAGTATTAAAAAAAAAAAAAGGTAATACAAAAAACGATGCAATCATACTCCTCCTTATTCCCCTGTTAGGCTGTTAGTAACAGAAAAAAAAATTAAAGACTAGAAGACTGGCTAACAATAAGTCAAAAAGTCATAGATAACAAAACATTTTCAAGCAAGAACATATTGACAAAGAGAAACGAAAAGGGGAATAAAAGCGTGAGTCATGCTTGCAGCTTTTCATTTTTCCACTTGTAACAGCCCGCCCGCCATCTGTTGAGTAGAACAGAGTGATTAATTTTACGCTTTTTGTTTTTCCTTACCTTTTCTGGGATGTTTAATTCCCAACAATCCAGCTTGTTCCTGTTACGATGTAACGTAGAACCCTTCCCTCTTTTCGTTATCGCTAGAGCACGATGCACCAAAGCAAACACCAACCTGACCGTCTGCTGACCCACCTACCTGGGGTTGTAACGGCTTTCTGCAATGCACCTCAAATGACTCATGCAGAACAATAGTGTTACTCCAACATTAAAATACTCACACTCATATAGTGAGTGAGGGGCAGGACACTTGTAGAAGCAAAACACTCACCCCCACCACTAGTCAACCAGACAACTTTCACAAACTCTCTCGTCAGTATATTAGTAAGCAGCAGCTGTGCTGGTTGTTGTGACCAAACCAGCATTGCCTCTACAATACATTTATTTTATAAGAAAAAAAAATCACAACGGATTGGATCGATAGATACAAAAAAATTACATGGAAGAACTGTAGACGAAAAATAGAAACTTTGTAATTTAATGTCTATCACTGATCATTTTTTTTAATTCTCTCTAATCTTGATAAAGAGTAAAAATGTTGGACTTATCATGTCACTAAATAAGCAAAGCAAATAAAAAATTAAACACGATAGGTGGATTAATAAACAAAACTGCCGAAACTATGTTCTTTCCCTTTTTTTGTTTTTGTTTTTTCCTTCATTTCCTAGACATTTTGAGAGTAACATGTATTTTACAAGTTTTGCTCCTATTTGAAACCGGTGACTCTGGGTTTTCTAAAATATAAAACATCCGAATCTTCTATTCACTAAATGTGTCCAAGACAATTATCATACATAGTCAGTTTCTCCCACACAATAAGCTTTTACATTAACGAATATTATGAAAGAATTATAAAGATCATCAAAACAAACTCTTCAGAAAACTTGCAGCTGTGAATGAAACCATGTCAATATAGGTAATTAAAATTATTTATCATATAAAATTATTTATCATATAGAAAATGGTGATAGCATCAAGTAGTGCAATGTGAAAAATAGCTGCAAGCAAGCCAAAAGACAAATGTTTAACATTTAAGCTTCTTAAATTTCTCTTAGAAACAAGATCAAAACTCAAATAAGTTTAGGTTGCAAATTTTGTAATGCATACACACCCTTACTCAAAGTTTGGCTGATTTATGTAAAAGTGGTATGTGGATTAAATTTTTCATCAGTGGTGGTAGGATATTTATAAAAGGGATAGTTTGAATATGAAATTTAAAATAAATACTATATGCATACAGACAACTATCCATTATCTCATTCAGCAGCTTTCACTTATTTCTAGAGGTGATTTTCAAAAGGAATATTTCAATTTCTACAAGGCTAATGATGACAGAAAACATGATAGAAATCTGAAGTCACATTGGAATAGCAAAAGCCTTCCTTTTATGGAGAGATAATAAAATTTCCTAAAGAAAAGAGTGTTGCACTATGTTATTAAATTTCCTTATAAAAAAAATATGTCAATGGCAGGGAATTTCCTTATAACACATCACTCAATAAATCCTGGGCCTAACTAATAAAAAAATAACTTTTAGGCAAAATTCGACTTTATTCATCAACATAGTGTATCAGCCTAGAAGGAGACATTCCAACGCTTTTCTAAATTGCCCTTTTTGTAGAACGATTTGTCTTTGGCCTCAAAATATACCTCAGTTTCTGATATCACATTCATTGGAGCCAAATCTCTTTCCCTGGAGAATTCTTTTGAGGTCTGCAAACAACCAGTAGTCACTGGGTTCAAGATTTGGAGAATAGGATGGATGCAGAAGCAATTCGAAGTGCAATTCATGTAGTTTTTACTATTGTTGCGATTGACTTGTGACACTGTGCATTGTCTTGATGAAAGATCATTTTTTTTCTTTATTTGTGGCCGTTGTTTGATGATTTCTTCCTTCAAACACACCAAAAATGCTACATAATATTTACTATTGATGGTTCTTCCTTTCTAAAGTTAATCGAACTTTGCACATCGCAAAATAGAGACCAAAATCTTGTCTGTTGATGTTTGTGTTTTCGGTCACTTTGGATGACTTTCACCTGTTGTTGTCCACTCAACTGACTCCGGAGTTAAGTGATGGATCCATTGTCACATATTTATGCAAAAACTCCTAGTTTGTGTTAAAACAGTTGCAAACAATGCTCTGAATCATCGATGTGTTGTTTTTGACCGACTGTGAGCAAACATAGCATCCACTTTGAACACAACTTTCTCATTGACAAATGTTCATGCAAAATTGTGAATACACTGCCTTCTGATATGTTCAACTCCTCTGCTATCTCACACAACTTCAATTTACAATTGGCCAAAACAAGTTTGTTGGGTTTTTTTTTGGATTTTTTTTTGGTTTTTTTGGTGTTTTTTGGGGCAACTGCTGACTTTGGACAACCTGAGCATTCAGCATCATTTGTGTCTATACGACTGTGTTTAAAGTCAGTAACCATTTTAACCATTGTTTCCGACAGAGCATCCAAATAACTTATCAAGCCATTGCTTTGCTTGAACAGTATGTCAGGCTTGGGACTTATTGGGTGAATTGTTAAATGAAGAGAATTGAATGTTGAGAATAACATGGACTGAAGATGTAGACAATGATAAATTTTTATGAAAAATAGAAACTAACATGACATTTATACTCAAAATCAGAAAGAGACAGTTGAAGTTTCCAAATGAGGGTTCAAAAAATTTATCTCATGACATATTAGGAGCAGAAGGGAAACAGAGTTTGTGGATAGAAAGTAGAGCAGGAACAAAGAATGATGAGAAAGAGTCAAATGTAGCTTAGAACTACAAGGGGTAGAAAGTTGTAGAAAGTTATGATTGCCCAAATTCTGAAAGGACATTGCACCTAAAAGAAAATTCTATTAACTATACTAATCAACATGAGGTGGACATGAGATTCAAAGAATTAACCTATTAACTATAATCCCAATAAAAGAAGATTTTGTTTGTTTTCAAATAAATCTTATTAAAGTAAAAAAAGAAAAAAACATAGAAAATTAATTATATTAATGGTTTTAATTAGAGAAAAAATGACTGAAATGTTTATTAGGTATTAAAAAGCCTGCTATCATAAATCTAATTTGTAGGCATTCAGATTTACTCAAGAATCAAATTCTTAAAAAGGTAAATACCATTTTGTATCAGGTGACCTAAATTAATACAGTTGAACTACTGACCTAGAGTAATTTATTTACAATATTTTAAATTAAAATCTAACAAAAGTAACATTAACAAGAGGTACTCAAATCTGCTTGGAGGCAAAATTAATTTTTAAAAAATGGTTGATTATGTAATTTTCAAAAGATGAAATTTATTACAATTCGTGATTCAACTTTTCATCTTTATATCAATTCTAACAATTGTGATTCTATAAATAATACCATGTACTTTATATCAATTCTAACAATTATGATTCTATAAATAATACCATGTACTTTATATCAATTCTAACAATTATGATTCTATAATACCATGTACTTAATATTTATTCAATACAACACAAAGTCAAAACAATGTTATATACTCTATAACTAAATATCTAATGACAAAAATTGAGAAACTACTATCACCTACAAAAACAAAATTTTATAAATAAACACTTTGAAAGTTTGGGAGTTCTTAAATCAGCAAAAGATATTTTCAATATTAAACCACACAGAACTGTTGAATGTCATTCTTTTTCAACCTCCAGGAATAAATATGAAATTTCAAGAGAAGCAATGACTTAAATTCAGTGTGTAATTGTTATGAGGAAAATAGTTTTATCTATTATAATGTATTGATTATATCAAACATGCACACTTTTAAAAGATTGATGATAGCCTAGAGGATTAATGTGCTGGATTGTGAATTTGGTAACATAATAATAGGGAGTTCAATCTCTGGGTCAGTTAGTTTGGAAACAGGAATTCAGTCTGACAATCAGAACATATCCTAAAGCATTAACAGTAGATTTAAATTGATCAATTTTTTCCTGAAAGGTTCAATTAAACAGACAAAAAATACATTGTTTAACTTAAATAGTTCCATTTTTTTATTTTTTTGATATTCAACTCAAAGAAAATTAATAAATTGATGATTTTAGAAGTTATTCTCAAAAGAGTAATGTTGCTTGTCTACACTTCCAAAAATTGCTTTATTAGATTTTTGGTTCATATAAAATAATACACCAAAATGGTTAAATTTAACAATAAAAAAATTAATAAACAGACTAAATTTTAGTAATTAGAGGAAAAACACAAAAGGCAGCTTTCATTATTTTCATACTTAAGTGAACCTAACAGTTGCTCTGAGAGTTAGTCACCATAAGCACTTGTAACTTTCATAAACAACTAGATATAAAAATGCTTACTAAAATGTTTCTATAAATCTAGTAACATTTGGATTTTTAAAGCGTTTTTATATTAAAAACGTAATTTTTCTTATAGCTCCATTTTATTATTCTTGTTAAACCAAAGTATAAATTTTGGTTTCGTAACCAACAGCAATACTTTCAAATAAAGAACACATTTGACTAAAATGATTTTAGAACACTATTTCACCTTAATTTTATTTATATTTTTCTTAAACCATATCTAAATAGTTGACATCTGATAAAAAATCCCTTTAATAACAAAATTTTAGGTATTTTAATTATTATTGTCATAGCAAATTAAGCTACTTCAATATGACAAGAACAATCATTACTTTGAAGTAATTGCTAGTCTTTCTTCCAAAGGTTGTATACTCTATAAATTATTGACAATTACTTTCAATTATTTCAATGGTGTAAACAAACTAGTAAATATATTTAATCTCTTTACTCCTGCCTTTGCATGAGTATGTTACAAAAATGTTACAAAATATTGACAAAACATTTCATTATGTTTTTGTCATTGGATGACATTAAGAGCATTCATTCAAAAAGGCTGCTTTTGATCGGATTGTGACAGCTCTTATATCAGTGTGCAATTTTTTATATTCTGTTAAACTTAGCATAGTTTTGTTTGATTCTAACAGTGAAAACAGAATATTTTTACATAAAAAAGTGGAGATACAACTCCAAAAAAGATTTGTACTGTTTATAACAAAGTTAGTGTGAATAATCAAACATGTTAAAAATGGTTTGCAAAGTTTCATGTTGGCAATTTTTCACAATGATGTTCAAGTACTAAGCTTAAACATAAAAGTACTATACCTTTAGATAAAAGAATTTCTACGTGTTTTTAACAATTTCAAATAACTATATAATCCAACTCTCAAATTAGATTTGCTAAGATTGAATAATCTAACACTTTTGATTTCAAATGTAAAATCTATTGTGAGTTCAATTCTATTAATCCTAGGTCTGATAATATTGTCATGGAATATATTAAAAAAAAAAAAAAAAAAAAAAAGAGAGAGACAAGCTAAAATGCTAGTAAGAGGAGAATCCATCAGTAAATGAAATTTTTGTTTATAAAAGTTGTTAAAGGTGAAAAAAATACTGATTACTAATTAATTGATACATTTTTATGATCTTATGTATGAGAAGTGGTTATTTTTCTATTCCCTAAAGCAAGATTTAAGTAAATTTAAGTATGTGTATACAGAAATATTTGCATACAAAGATTTCATATTTAAATTGGCCACATCTCTTTTATAACTATGTTTTTTAATGTATTAATAAGTTCTGCGTTTTTTATGTGCAAGTAGTTAAACATACCTAGTGGCATTAAAATTTTGAATGGTGTTAGTTTATGTGGGGCGCTTCCTATTCCTATACCCATTAACAAAAGTACATGAACTAGCTATGTATTTCAACGCAATCCATTATATCAGAAATAGATAGCACTCTCTATAAACCACCATTCAAACAAAAGCAAAAGGTTCAGTATATACTTTTTATTTCATGAGGAAAATCTGACTCAAAGCAGAAAGGTTGGGTACCTGAAAATAATGTGAATGAATTAATATAAAAAATGGTTTGTAAAGTTTTATACTGTAGAATTTTCAATGAATACTACTTCAATCAATTAAATCAAATGAAGATATTATTTAAGAATAATCAATTTTATACAATGTAGGAGATAGTAAAGCTACTCAAAAATAGACAAAACAAATGTTGAAAATCATGTCACTTTGAAATAGGGTAGGAAAAAAAAATAGAAAACTATTTCCATGTGTGATTTGCTACTTAAATATACAATTTTTTTTCCTTTTGATAAGAAAAAAAACACAACAACAAAAACAAATTGTAAGAAGTGATAGAAAGCAGATAACATGGAATACAAGGGATCATAGGGGGAAACAAAATGAACACTTCTCCCACCACTAACTATACTAAATGTTCGTGATGTGATAGTAAATGTGCATATTATATATGGAAGGATTGAAAGTAGAGAAGTAACCATTTTGTTTCAAAATACAAAACGAATACCTCATCACAAGTAATCATACTAAATGCTAGGAATGCTGTGATCAATGTAGTGAATATATATATATATATATATATATATATATAATGTGGTGGGCAAGGGTAAGAAACAAGTGATTCCAACAAATGAAAAGTAGTCAGAATGAGTTAAGAGAAAAAGCATAACATTCCATCAGGATAGCACAAAACTGTCTCTTTAGTAACCATACAAATGTTACAGCTTAGCTTCAAAGATTTCAATCATTTGCCAAATTCATAAAACATGCTTTTGGATAAGAATTTTTTTTCTGACAGAGCAAGAATTAGATCTGATGATACCATGGACTATCCAGGACATATGCAACCATTCTGAATTTCTCAATTATTCTCAATTGAAAAGTGAAAGAGATGCTGGTATAAATGAGTGGTGTCTCAAGTGAAGTACTTAAGAACCTAAATAACCATTGTTCTAGGTAGACAACTTTTCATTAATGTTAAATCACTAGATCATTTCTAGACTTACCTTGTAAAAAGGAGAAATACAATCAACAAAGAACTTTTTACTTAGAATTTGAGTATAAAAATTTTTGTTGTGGGGAGAAAAATATTAAATGTTTGTTGAATTTTTTGAGATAGATACAAAAAAAAATGGTAATAGAGGATAGTAAACTGAAAAGTCAATAAGAATTGTGACTAATTCTCAGAAAAAAATAATTGACAAAGAAGCTGCTAATGACCTACCATTGAGAGTATGCTTACATACAGTATCACTCTTAATATGCTAGTTGCTTAGCAGTGGACAAAAGAGCCCTCCAAAGGATTATAGGTGTTGCCCAGAAAATAACTGGCTGCTTGTTGCCCACCTTGGAGAACATTTCCAATTCTCATTGTTGCAGCAGAACAGGAAACAATGAAAGACAGCACATATATCAGCTAGTATCTGTTTGAACTGTTACTCTAAGGGTGACATTTTAGATTTATTAGTTCTAGAACAAAGCAGTTGAGAGAGAACTTTTATCCTTGAGCCCAGTGTAAATTGAACATTGCCACATAATGATAATTTTCAATACACCTAAAATGTTATTACTTTTAATTCAATAGTGTATTGCGTGTGTGTGTGTATGTGCTGGTGCATCTGGGGACTGCAGTCCAATTTCATTGTGACAAGAAGTGACACTAAATAAATAAGTAAATACTTTCTTTTCAAATTTTAGTTACAAACATACTTCAATGGTCATCTTACAAATTGAAAGGGTTACATCAAAGCATGTATGACTACTTTAGCTAAGGAATAAGGAATACAAAGAACTAAATAAATCACATGATTTTGCTCTTCGAATTAAACAACCTTTATTTTAAATTATCATAAAAAGGACATATGATGGAAAACCGTACCAGAAGTTTTTAGATCAGCATCTCTGACAACAGTTTTTATCACATTACAGTCAATCTCAAAAATTACCTCCAATCTAATGTTAACAGCAAAGAATGGTTTGTTAATTTTAATACCTCCAAAATTAAACTGCTCTATTAATCATTTGAGAGACCCCTTTCTACTTTCTACCAGCATGACTGATGCTAACCTCCAAGAAGTTTTATTGTATCTTCTTGGGCTAACATTCTCTGCTGACATGGAGGAGGAGGAGGATTATATTGAATCAATTGCTAGGCCTGCTAAGAAATTTGGTTTACTGTATTAAGCTAGGCAATGTTTCTCTCCAGAATCTATGTTATATATTTATAAATCAACCATTCATCCTTGCTTTGAATATTGCTGCTGCACATGGTTTGATGCTCCTGCCATATATATTAAAAAATCCAAAGAAAAGTTTGCAATGTTATTGGTCCTGGTCTGGCATCTCACCTTCATTTACTTTCTCACCACCGTAACAGCTTCCCATAAATGCTTTCATGGTAATTGCTCTAATGAACTTTCCTCTATAGTACCTGGACTTTGTGAATTTAAAGTTTTAGATTAGCAACAAGGTCTCATCAATTTACAGTTGAATTGGCTAGATGTAACCATAAGTTCTATTCTAACAATTTCTTCACTCACACTTCTTACTTGTGGAACTCTTCCAGCTTCTTGTTTTCAAGCAAACTTGGATCTTCAAAAATTTAAATGCACAATCAATCGTTATCAACTGTCTTCTTTATTACTCTTTTGTTCTCACTCCTTAACACTCTTGAGGCATAGTAGTTTAACTGCCTTGCTTGAAATGAAATAGTTTTTTAAAAAAATCTTCAATCAGTGCACAATATTAGCTTTATAAGGATTGTATCCGATTCAGTAAAAACCAATATGAGATGTTAATGAGAAAAAAAAAGGAAAATGACAGCATCAAAATGTTAGACATTAAAGACTCTTAATTAACTAAGTACTAGTATTTTGTCCATCAAGGTAGATTGTAAATAAAGGGTTCAGTTCGAAATCCCAAACACCTAAAGAAAACCAGAACATACAATGGCCAAAACATCATGAACATGGCCACAAAGATTAGGATATAGTCTGAACAATGTAAATAGTGAAGATATTTACATATGGTATTCAATATAGAAAAGCATGGCTAGATCAAGTGTATAAGACAGTCTACATTTATATAATATTAGGAAATGGATTAAATTCAAGAAATTTTTAATTTATTTGTTTAAACATTATTTTTAACAGATACTCGTATTTGAGTTAGATGCTCTGTTTTTATTATTAAATGGTATACTTATTTATTTATTTACATCTACTGGCCTGAATGGGAACTCCTACATGGCTGAGCAGTCTAAAGCATGTCAGATCTAATGATGTTTTCCTCTAGGGGATGCAGGTTCGAATCTTGTTGGAGGATGCGTATTTTTCTAACAAGATTTCTTGAATATTCAGGCTGGTAGATCTAATTAAATAAATATACTGCTTAATAATAAAAGCAGAGCATTCTTTTCTAACTTTTTAAAGCTTTAGGTAATTGATGGTATGCCGTCTTTAGATCAATTTTAGAAAATACTTTCAGTTCAGAAAGTGGAATTGGAAAGTCAAATTCAAATGCCAAACTTTCACACAAATGCCCTTTGGAAAAGGAATGAATCCATATCACAGACACAGAAATTGAGTTACAATTAATACAAGTTAGATTAAAAGATAAGTATGCTGACAATTCTAAAAGCAAAACTGAGACATAAGCAGTCAGCATCTAGAAAATATGCAACATTTTTAAACTACACAACTAAAAGGAACAGATGAATTTACTCTAAAAACTGTTTATGTTTTCATTTCCATGTACCCTGCATTTTTAAGCTTTAATTTTTTATAAAAAGAAAACATTAGCACTCCTTGCAAACTTGAAAACATAAATATGACCAGTTTTCATTAATCAATTTTGTAGTTTCTGCTCCATTTCAATTAAAAAAGCAAAATCCATTCAGATAAAGTGTGTTAATGAACATAATCATTTCATACTGACATAGAACAGGTGGTTTCTACTAAAAACAAATTCATTAAACACAAGCTCTCTTGGATTTCATGGAATATTTACTTCAGACATATTTGTAGGCATGAAGAAATCCGTGCCAATTACCATTAGCTATTTGGTACAAATATATATTGGCCAATTGAGCTCAAAATCAATGTGCCAACATGTGAACCAAAATCAATTCTTGTAAGCATTTTAAGTGCTTGTAAAAGCCAAGAAATCTTCAGGTATTTACTAAATAAGTATTCAGCAGGAAGCTTAATTTCTGGCATGTATTTTTTTCACCTCATTACGTTAAATACTAAATAAGTTATTTAGCAACTGATTCAGAACTACTTAATAAAAGTACACAATTTCAGTACTAATAACCACAGCTATTAATAGCATACTAAAGGTCAATCAACAAGAAAATATGTATCAATTCATGTATAATGCACTGTTTAAAATAAAGATAGACAAGAGGAGTTATAATACTAGTAACTGTTCTAATAGGCTGTAAGTGTAATCACTTTGCTCCTGCTCAGAGATGAAATTATATGGATAAGAGAGAAAAGACCTCTAAATGGAAATTTAGAATTACTTTTAATTCCAATACAAAATCCTTCAAAATCCTATACTAACTGAAATGGTCATTTTTATTTAATCATGTTATAGTGTATGGTACATCACTCTGAAGGATACAATATTATTTCGAAGGTGAATTGAACTGCTCATCTTCTAATAATATTAGATTTTCTTATCCACTTCGCATTGTAACTCATTTTGAAAAAATATTCCTGAGCAGAAGGATTATTCCTTATATGAGCATGATTTAACTGTTCAACTGAAATGTTATAAACTTTCTAGAAATCAGAAATGAAACCTCACAAATAACCTATTTATTTTTAATAAAATAAATTCATACCCAAAAATCATAAAAACAAATTTAAATATATTAGCTAAAATTATTAGTGAATGTTCCTTCATTTGTGAATCGCATATATTACAGGATATACAATCTTCAATGTAGAAAAGTGAAATACATATTCACTCCTTTTCCTAACTAGATGATTAGTAAAACAAAAATGTAAGATATACTTAAAGAATGAATAAAAAAAGGTCAGAGCATCATATAACACAAAATGAATGAACTACAAAGCCTAATTAATAATTTACTTAGAAGTTTCTTAAACATTCCATTTTCAAAAAATGAAATGAAATAATTTTGCCACTAATAGCATATTAAAGTTACTTGATATTTAACAAATTTCAAAACAGCTTTTATTAGCTGGAATTTGAAGTCTAAAAATGTTTTAAAATATTTAACAAGTTCAGCAAAAGGTTAGGCTAGAAAAATGGCTTAGTAGAAATTATCTTCTTACAACCATTCTTCTATTTTTTTTTCCAACCAAAATAAAGTCAATAGAAACAAGGAAGCTAGAGAGACATGATTATGTTTTCATGTGTAACACTTAACAGTTATGTAATTTAAAGAGATTAAAGGCTATCAAACATGAAGCACCAAACTTTGCCAGGAGAAAATAGAAACAAGTTGATAAATGCCATTGCTTAAAAAGGCCATAGCAAACATTTGTAGCCTGAGAATTTACAGCTGACAATCAAATGAGTTCTTTCAGTTGAAAAGGAGAAACAGATAAAACTTTAAAAAGTTATAAGTACCATGATCAAAGGGCAAAGTGAATCATCATGACAAAGTTAGCAAAATAGGATAGTTAGTCAAGAATGTTGTGTGAAGTAAAAGTATTTTCCAAATAGCCACAATAAAAAAAAAAAAAAGAAAAATTGAGGTTAAAAAAAATTTTGAAACTATATACTTTGAAAATAATGCTTTACAAAACAAAATTAAATTCTAAGGATTTGAAAATATCTAATTGACAAGTGGATTAGGTTAATGACTGTAGTATTTTTTTTTTAAGTTTTAATATAAAAAAGACAAATTCTTATTTTGCAAACGATTTAAGCCCCCCAAAAAAAAACAAATTAAACTATGCTAATTTTTGAGAATTAAACTTTGGTTAGACTGATATTTTTCAGTTGATTAATATGATGCAAGAAAAATAATCATCTTCAGAACGATTAATTTTATCATTAATGACCACTAATTTGTACAAAAATGAAAATTATTCAAACAAATGAAATAATATCTTCTACAGGGTTAATCTCATTGCAACCATGTAATTCAAGATGACATAAAGGCCCCTTGTGCCCCAAAGAACATAGAGTCCCTGTTCTTATATAAAAAATGATGAGCATCAATTTAGCTTATTTCTCCAAAAATGTACAAAAATTTGTATTTTTCTATATTTTCCCATCTGAATCAAATCAAGTCTGCTAACTGTAACTTGATAAAAACAGCATACAATGTGTAGTTTTGTTCACGAATTTCATTATCAGATGATAATTTCTATATCACAGTGAAGTTTTCAGCATTTTGTTTGGGATTAAAATGTTAAACGTTGTTAAACAGTTTTAAAAAGCTAATTTAAAGAAGTGTTTAAAATGAGGAAAAAATCTATTTAAATAATTCATGATTGATAATGTTGCTGCATTGTTGCTACTGCTACAATCCCAAGCTAAACTGGGCGTGGCATCTTTGTAATAGCAATGCAATATGAACTGTCTGGGTAAATGAAAGTGTCTGAATGTCTGAAATTCATTTTGAAAAATAAATCTCTTGTAACATAATTCTACAGGTGATGAGCATGCAAAAAATCAGAAATCTTTAAGATAAAATTTAATTGAAGTAAAAAACAATTCCATTACTGTGAAAATTGTAAATGTCCAGATTTCTTTGAATCCGACACAACAAAAGACAAAAGGATTTTTGAGGAAACACTGTCAACAAATAAAGAATGATTTAAAAATCGTCGCAATAATCAAATTTGAAATATACATAGCACATATGACCAAGGACACTGATAGTAGAAAATTAAACTTTTTTAAATGAAACCTCATAAACGCATCCATAATCTGTTGCTATGTAGCAATAAATACACGCCAAAAGTTAAATATTTCTTTTTAACAAATGCTGAATTTAAATCATCACTATTTGAAATGAAATTAAAGTAAATCAAACTATTATTTTTTTTTTTTTTTGGTCCTCCATTTTTGGGATAGATTCTCAAAACGCGTTTAACTAGAGAATATTTTTTAAAATTTTAACTTTTTTTTTTAAATTTCGCTGAAAAAAATAAATAAAAGAATATAAATTCCCCATGTAAAGTTGCAAAATTAGAAAAAATGTGTAAAAGGTTTTGTCACTGTGTCGTATTTGATTTTAAAATTGAAGTTGCCATTACTACTTTCTGCGGTAGACTGGTTGTCAGCCAAGGCTATAGAACCCAATCTGTCCTATTATTTAATCCATAACTAGAGGGAAGAGACGGATTACCTTTCTCAAGAGTATTTGTGCGTAAGTGAATGCAAAGAATTCAACTGGAATTCGAACTCAGCACTCCGCATTTGTCGTTCCGAGTCGATATCCACTGCACATTTCTTTTCTTGGAAGATAGAGGAATAAAAATGAGGTAAAAATTTCAGTTCAGCTTATAACTGCAAAAATCATTCAAACACCACAAGCCAAAGGTTTGAGAGAGAGTTCATAAAAGAAATAAAAAAATAAAATTCTATTATTTTATTAACAGTAGAGTAGTAACACGAACAATGTGTGGTGCAGGTTTATGGACTCGGCAAGGAATAATTCTGCTTAAAAATTCTAGGTGGTTTTAGGGCCTAAGCTAAGAAGAAAAAGAAAATTAATTCTCTAAGTCCTACGAATATTCTAAGTAGTCCTATGAATACCAGAGTGGTGGAAAGTACCAGGAAGGGAAAAAGGTAGCATATATTTAAGAGAGAGAGAGTGGTTACAATTGTGACCTGAAGATTATACATTGAGATATAAAATATGTAGAAGATTGGAAAATTATAGGTAGAGAATGAGTGTAGGAATAATGATAATGTATGACGTTAGCTGTAGACAAGAGAGAGCAGAACGAAACAGAAGTGACAATCAATTACCCCACTACAAATAGTAAAACAGATCTACAAATAAACTTTTAAAGGCGTATTTCTTTTAAGCTGAAAATAACGGAAAATTGAGAGAAAATTCGTTTCTCTGACAATACTAAAATTTTAGAAAAATTTAAAGGTAAATAAAACTAAAAAAGTATACAAGTAAAAATTAAAAGGATGTTTTTTTTCCAAATCAGTAAATGAGATTCATTAGATTCCACATTATTTCTGAATGCAGGGAGTCATGGCAACTAAATTACTCAACATTTCTAGCAGCAGCTGCAATTCTGCTACAAGTTTTATGATGTCTGCTAGTTTTTTCGTGTCTTTAAAAACCTCTCATGTCAGTAAGAAATGATTCATGCAATCGATGTCACACGAGAAAAAAAAACTATGAATATGAAACAAGCAAATAATATGATAATAAAAATATTCAATTAAATTATATATTAATTAAATATTTTTCATCTTCAATTTAAACTTAAAACATAACTATGGTTACCATGATGGTAAATGGTTTCTTCTTAAAATAAGATTGTGGAGAAAAAAACTGTGCATTGAGAAACCTTCATCAACACTCAACAACAGTCAACAGTTAAACACTAAACAGCTTCGAATAGAATTCCACTGATAAAAATTGTTAATGCGGATAAACAACCGATTAAGAAAAATTACTGAAGATAGAAACTAAAAAACTTTTTTTTTATTTATTCATTTTAGTAAAATTGCTAGGACAGTAAAATTAATTGATCTTCTTAGAGGCTACTTGAAGACTTTTTAAAATGTTGACTTTTAGAGCTCCTTCTAGAGCCTTAAAAACCTAGAATAATCTCGGTAGCTATCTTTGAGGATAACAGATTGGATCGGAGTCCTTCAAGACAAATTTTCTTTAAGAATCTTACATCTGAAAGTTTCAAATTGATTACAGATCAAATGAATCTAACAAATTTGAATTGTCTGTGAAAAAATAAAAATTCCAATGAAAAGTAAAAACCATTTCAATTTAATTTAAAGCTTTTAAAATGAAAATTTGAGAAAATTCTTCAATTAAATCTAGCACATTTTAAAGAAACTGTTAGAAGATAAAGACATCAAAGTAGTTCAATAACAAAAAAGAAGCATTTCTGAAAGGAACTAATGTTTTTCCTCAAGAATCGTTCAACAAATCAATCTGCAATGAAATTTGCATGGTAATAGAGAATAATTTAACCCATAAAAAAGGCAAAATATACAGAAATATAATGTACTAAAAAATTAAAAAATAATATGTAGTGACTTAGTGTTAAATTTTTGCGTTTGCAGAACAAACAAACCTATCTGCATTTTTTTTATTATTATAAGTGATATTATTTGTCGTACTTTTCCTTAAACTTTTTCTCATAAATTTACAATTACGAAAAAATAGACTCAAATTGTAAGTTGGGGTGGGGTATAGTGTCGAAAATGCGTTGAAGCATCCTTAATGAAGAAATCAATCACTTCACTGTCAGTAGTACTAAAAATGTATAGAGAATAGATATTTTAAATGTTAAAAATAAAAGTACGTATTATTCATTCGAGATAGTCAAAACCGAAATGAATTATTCTTATTTGTTAGCAAATCAAATTCAACTATATTTCTCATCAGAGATTTGAGTTGACCAGACAAAAAAACACACACACAAAGATCAAGACTTTTTAAATGGTAGTGAGAGAAAAATAAGTTGATAGAAGATTAAGAAATGTGATGCAATATACTTCACAATGAAAATTTATTTAAAAAAAAAAAGTGAAACTTAATTTGGAATTCGAGTTGGTTTTTAAAAGAGTGGATTAATTTGAGGATTGAACAAAAAAGAGCTTATCTTACTACGAATCTTATGATTTCAATAATAGTTTTTTTTATTTCAAATTTCGATCGATCTGTTCTACAGTTATGTTTTGTTTTTTTTAATGAAGGCATATTTTTTTAGTGGTATATCTATGCCAAGGAAAGTGGCATATTAATTAGAAATTCACTTAAAAATCACAACTTGTAAGTAGAGAGCGCTTTTTAGTTGTTTTTTTTTTAACTAATTCAAAATTATAATAAAGTTGAATTCAAAATAAGCAACAAACTCAAAGTGAGATATCGTGCATTTTATTTTTAATAATAAAAGAAAAGATGCCATTTGAGATGATATCTCTAATTGAGGAGGGCATACAATAAAAAAAGTTTTCATAACGGAAAAATCGGTTCAATGTACTAGAGATGAAAAAGATCAGCATTTATGCAGTGGGTGTGTTCGATCACATGATCACCTTATGGCAGACAATCCCGAAGATAAGTAGAGAAAAAAAAATCACTTCAGATCATTTTAAAAAGCACTTTTTGTACTTATATATATATATATATATATATATATATATATATATATATATATATATATTTGTGCGATCTTGCAAAAATAACTGCAATATTCAAATAAAAAATTGGTTACTGAAAAATACAACTAAAATTAAAAGTATGATTCAGAAGAAAAATTATTAGAAATCGAATCATGCGAAGGTAAGAAATAAACAATTTTTCAACAATCAATAACAAAAATAACTTTAGGACCGCCATTTTGAGGGTAATAAAATTATAAAAATACTTCGTTCTTTTCCAAGGATTGAGAAAGATTGAAGAAGGTGGGAAGGGAGGATGCAGACATTCCTGAGAATATAAAATATCTGAACTTACGGCTGCGTAATATTTGAAGATTTATATGCGAAATTAGTAATCAGATTTGTTTTTATTTTAATCAATAAATTTTTATGCTGATTAGTTAAACTTTTGAAAAATTTGAATACAATACATTTTTTTTTTTTTGCGAATGGATCTCTAAAATTTAAAGACCATCTGATGCTCTAATCGGACTTTTATTTATTTTATACTTACTTAATCTTTAGCTAAAGTAAGTGTAAAAAGTCCAGAAACTACAGTTTTTCAAATGATTGAAAATTAAATTATCACAGTTTTCTTTTCCTTCTTTCTCATGCCCCTCAAATGTTGAATTTCGGCACACAGGGCACCACACCCTCATTTTTATTGCATACCTGGATTCAGGATTTTTTATATTTTGATTTAATTGCGATTGAGTATAATTTATTAAATGCTAATTACAGAAACAAGTAGTTAACATCATTGAGGAAAGAGAACTTACCAAGATGTAAATTCCTGGCTGGCGTAAACCACCGTATCCAGATGTGGAAACACTCACACTGACTGTAGCCTGGACTGACCTAGATTAATGGCTGCGAATAACATATGCAAATAGAACAGCTATTACACGCAACTAGTTTCCCTCCCCCGAATACAAACACGCCGAATTCTAAAAAAAAATGTTTATAAATCTTCAACAAGAAATCAAATTATTTTATAAATCAATCCTAGAAAAAAATTAACAAAAAGTTTACCTAAAACTCAATTCTAAAATGAATACTAACGTTTTTATAGGATAGTTTGAAGTTACCGTCGGGAGTAGTTTACCAACACTTACGCCGGCATTATTATTATTTTTTTATTTTACTTTTACTTTTTACAAGGTGACATCAGACAGAATAGATCGATCGATATAAATGTAAAAAGGCGCTGGAAAATTATACAAAAATAATGGGGTTATAACATAAATCCTCATTTGCAATTTTTCTTGTATGCTTAAAATCACTAATTTTGCGCCCGATCGAATTTCAAATGTTAAAGTACAAAAATGAGTTGATTTTTTTTTTAATTATTCTTTTTTACGTTTGTTGCAAGATATGGATTTTTTTTTTTTTTTTTTTTTAGTTTGTGTTCAGTGTTTGCACACATGTGTATCTCTACTGGATGCGGTAAAACACTGAAAATTTGTCAGAAAAAAAAACGTAATCTAAAAACGACAACAAAAAGGGAATTAATTATTTATTACTTTAAGATCCAAAATTTTTTATGAACATAAAAAAGAAAGAAAGCTACTTACGTGGATTCTTTAGTGTACAAGTAGCAGACGACACTGGATCAAGAAAAAAGAAAAGAAACAGTTGCGTCAGAATTACACATCATCACAATTTACTTCCTTCTTTTTACCGATGTTCACTTTAAAATAACTGAGTATGTCCCTTTTTTCCCTCACATCATTTTAGTTTTAGAAAAATGACGAAAAAGAAACCTATTTATTAAAAATAACAATCATCATTTTTCCACAGAAACAATAGCGTACTATACGACAAAAAAAACTGTTAATCCTGAAATCAGACTACAAATATTTGAATTTGAATTTGTTACTTTCCTTTGTGCAATGGTACATAATGTTCACCAATTTTCAAAACCAGCTATAAAAGATGATTTATTTTTCAAAGATAAAATAATTTACAATAACTTTGCATGAAAAATTTAACAATTTCTGAATTTGAGGAAGGTCTTATATTCCATGAAAAACTATAATGTATGTCATCCACTTATCTGGTAATTTTATGATGAGAATCTATTTTCTTCAGTCTTTTACAATTGTTACTAACCTTTGATGGGCATTTTTAGAGCAATTTTAGCAAAGCAAATGAGAAGGAATTACCAGACAAATACAACAGAAAATGAAGATAAAAGGCTTGTTTTCTGAAATTCAAAGCCTTTAGAGATTTGTTGAGTATTTGAAAGAATATATTTTGCTAATAGCTTTTAAAATATTTTCAAACAAGTAGACATTTCTCTCAAAGGTTTCACTGCTAAAATTAGACCTTGAATACCTTCAAACTTTTCAAGTGACTTGAAGGTTTCCATATCTTTCTTTCTTAAATATTTGAAAATACCTAAATTAGTTATACCACAAGTTATCTGAATTAATATATTAATCTTTGTTGTATATTAAACTGACTTGGTTTCTACAATTTTCTGTCAGACACATGTAGACAGCTTTCTTCTCCAATAATGTTTAATGTTTAATACCATTCATAATGAATCATAGTTATAACTGATACAGTAAATAAACATCCAATAATTGTGGTAAATTTTAAAACTATATTAACATTTTTACAAAAAAGTCTTGTATGTAAGTTGAATATCTGCACATGTATCTTATCATACATTTCTTCTTTTATGTGCAATGTCCCTTCAGAACGTGAACAATCATGGCTCTCCACAATTTCCTGTTCTTTATAGCTCTTCATAAGTTTTGTAATTTTGCTATTCCTCTTAAGTCATGTTCTGCCAACCATTCACACAAGATCATTATGCAGGCTATTCACTGTTTTCCTCTATCCCTGTTGCTTTCAATATTTCCTGTCATTGTCATATATTCCAAGCCCTTTTTCCTCCTTATGTGCCCTAAAAATTTCAACTGTCTCTTTTTGATTCTAAGTAGAAGAGTTTTTTATTTCTAATTTCCTTAAAACTTAGTTGTTTTTTGGTTGTTTTTTTTAATCATATCACCCCGAGCAAGGCGGTAACGCCACTGACGTGCAGGGGGCTACGTAAGAGTGAAAAGATTGGAAAAGAGAGAGCCGGAAACCACATCCTAAACAGGGAACAAGGGATGAGCCTCTTCACCTCTTCAATAGACGTAGATGGAGTGTGAACCAGGCAATAGGTTAGTCTATCTACTCCAATTGAAAAAAAAAAAAGGAAAAGGAGTGAAAAGATTGGAAAAGAGAAAGCCGGAAACCACATCCTAAACAGGGAACAAGGGATGAGCCTCTTCACCTATTCAATAGACGTGGGTGGAGTGTGAACCGGGCGATAGGTTAGTCTATCTACTCCAATTGAAAAAAAAAAAGGAAAAGGTTTGAAAAGATTGGAAAAGAGAAAGCCGGAAACCACACTCACATTTTGAGTCCATTGTATTTCTGTTAGCAAATATTAAGTGTTAGAATGTTGCATTTTTTAATCTTAAAGATATATAATTACATTCAAATAACCAAAAAGTTACTGCTGCTTTAGGCATGTCACAAGCTAGTGATAAGCTGTAAGCTAACCATATGTATATATATATATATATATATATATATATATATATATCTTCATTCATTTGCACCAACATAACAAACTTACTTCAATGAAGTCCTAAAGTATGAAATGCTTCACACAAAACTTTTTCCACTTTATCATTTTTCCCTAATATTGTTCTTAATATATAAAAATATCTATCGTTCTCATATATAGCACATGTTGGCGAGTTTAGAGGTAACTGTATGGATATTTGCTATAGGATATCAATCACATTTTGTAATAATATTGAAAGCTAGATAATAACCATAGCATCAGTACTTTGGTAATTAGTCAAATTTTGAAACTGGAAAAATGAAGGTATTTTAGCATAGCTTCTTGTATCTATCCAATGATAAATTCTGCAGGATTTGCCAGTTGTTCCTATTAGGTGACATAACATTTTGTTATTTTGTTATTACTCACAAATGGTGGAAGACTAATGTTGTTCATTAAATTTATCAACAATGTAGTACTCTTCTATTCTAACAGTTTCTTTTCTTACACTTCCCATTTGAGGAACTCACTTCCATTTGCTTGCTTCCCTGATAGCTACAATCTCCAAAAGTTTAAATCCAATGTCAATCGCCATCTTTTATCTTCAACATCTCCTGTACCTTTTTTTTTCTCTCACTGTAGCCCCCTGCACACCATTGGCATTTCTACCTTGCTTAGGGTGAAATGATTATAAAAAAAATTAAATTAATCTTATTTTCTGTAATAATGCTTTATATAATGTTATTTTCACTGTTTATGGTTAAGCTAAAATTGTTAAAAAGAACTGAAATCCTAAAGGTTTAGTAATATTGGCCCATTGGAAAAATACTTTTTAAAATTTGAATCACCAGATTTGCTTCTCCTTGAGATTTAATTTTAAAACCACTAGCAAATGAGATTGTCCAAAACAATTCTGTTCACTAAAGAAATTGCTAAGATAGGCACTAATGTCAATAACAAAATTTTTTTTCATAGCTCCTAGACCTACAACAACTTACAGAAGTGGTGGTTCCATCAGAACTAATGCATTCTGCCTAATTAATTTTCTTCATCACTTGGGAAAAGGGGCTGGTGTTCAGGATTGGTTAATATTTGAAGGTTTCTTTCTTAGGTTATCTACACTAAATTTACACATTCTTGCCTTGTCAATGTAAAAAAAAATGTGAGCTCTTCATAGCAAATATTTTCTAAATGCATTAATATTTGTTTTGTTTTGTTTTTCAAGTAGATTTTAAGAACATTTGAAATAGTTACAGCTTTTCTTGTATCTCTACAGCTCATAGAACAGTAACTTAGTTCATCCTCAATATAGAATATGTACTTGTCTATACTTCTGAGATGAGGTAGTATATACATTATTTATATTATTCAAACTGTTGTTCTCATCTTTATTGCTATATTCACAATATTTTAGCCATTGTATGCATCGGCTTTCTTCAGGTGATTAGAATTTCAAACCAAACCTTTTATTTTGTTCACTGAGGTATATTGTCCTCAAGGATACATGGCCTAGTGAATAAAAGCATTGGTCAGTTCCAGTGACTTGACCCAAAGAATTGTGAGTTCAAGACCTGGTTACAGCAGTATTGAACAAATAACTTAGAGAGTTGAGTCAAAGTGAGATGACTAAGACATCTGGAAGTGACATGGTTCAAAGAATGATAACAATGTAGAATATGCATATATAGCAAAATTAAAATGCTTAAAAGACAAGGATTCAATCATGAAATTCATTTTGGTGTGCAAACTTTGAATTTTGAGGCAAGATATCAACATATAACATACAATAGTGGATTTATATATTTTCTTTATTCTTGAAAATTGATAACAAAGATATTAAGTAATATTTATTAGGTTGAATAAAAAACTTGTTTTCATAGTTATTTATGAAATGGTGAATAATAAAAAGTGCAGTGTATTTGGTTTACCTATTTTGATAATTTTGTAATATTTATAAATTTTTTGGATAAAAAGATTTCTTTTCAAACTTATTTATTTTTAAATTGGTAAATAATTGATTTTTGTAAAAGGTAAATAATAAATATTACATTGTACTCAGCTCACATATTTTTATAATCTTGTAAATAAACATTACTGAGGGAGTCAAAATCGTATACAGTAATAGCGTTGTCAAGAGAATAAACTGTCCTTTTGACACATTTTTATTTTTTTTGCAAGCATGAAGGTTAAGTATTGCCTAAATTTATTTTAAATATCTGACCAGAGTAAGAGTCTTATGTTTTGTCATTGATATAAGAATATGTTTAAAGGTGGATAACTTTAGCTATTGTCTAGTGTACAGTTTTGAAATTGAAGCCATAATGATTGATATAGGTTAAAGATTTTCATCTTATTTTTGTTTATATATTTTTATTGTTGAAGAAAGCATGTTTTATAAATTTACTTAGGCTATACTGAAAGCAAAATATACTAATTAAGTATCACAATGTTTTTAACATGAATAGATTTAGATTAAAGTGTTTTATATTTTTTTTACAAATATTTCTATTTAATGTTTACTTGATTAGGAATAAATACTGAAAACAAATGAACACTGCATGTGACTTAATATTTTATTGAGTATGGGATCAAGTAATATTAAAGCAACTTCTATAATATAATATATGGCAATAAAGCTTTTAAATATGGAAAATGTCTACAAAATTTTACAAATCAAATTGCCAAATCTATGTTTACCTCCATGTGAATGTGAATGGTTTCACCAGTCATTTGATAATATATTGTGAAAAATACAAAAATATGATGATCCCTGTCAAAAGAAATATAATATTTAGATGAAGACACCATTGTCACTAATGTCTTACCATTATTCCACTGCACACTGCATTTTTTTTCAATAAGTTTAATATTTAAGTTAAATATTTTTAAAATTAAAAAATGTGATATCTTCCTAGATAAAAAAAAAAATTCTGAAACTTAAGTGTTGGTATTGCAAATGAATTATTGGAGAAAATATGTAAATTAGTCAATTGAAGTCTTGGTAGAAAGAAATGCTTACCTTTTTTCTTTTTAGTTTGATAAAATCATTCTCCTTGTATTTGTTTAAGTATTTTTTTTAAATATCAAACATTCTGATCCAAGCAGATTAATGGAACTTCCATTTATGCAATGCAAAATATTATTTTCAATAATTTAGTCAATAACAGCAAGTATTTTATTTCACTTCAAGAAGATTCCATATCAACTTGACAATGTTAGAAAGATCAATGTGAATATGAACTGGAAAGATCTGATGATCCCTGTCAAAAGAAATATAATATATTAAACATTTTCTTCAGTAGTCAAAAGAAGTTATGACTCACAAAAAAATGGTGTGTCAAAAGGACAGCTAATCGACGCTTTTTAAAACAATAAGCATTGCTGAAGAGTGAAGTTAGTTAAAATAATAGTGGTGTCAAAGGAAAAACATCCTTTTGGCACTCCTTTGTTTTGTGGGCACAAAGGTAAAAGATTGATGAATTATTTTTCTCTAACCTGTTTCAACAATCCATGAAGAGAATTTGTAAAATAATATATATATATATATATATATATATATATATATATATATATAATTGATAAAAGATTCTAGAATATTACAATGGTAATACATATTTCACCGCGTCCTGATGTTATTATCATGCCTCGTCAGACCCAAATGGTACAACAGTTGGTCCTCAAAATATCCCTCCCACCAAAATTCCTTTCCTTTTATTCAATTTTACATATATGCTCACATGTCCATATTAGAATTGACATTTATAAAGGTCATTTACAAATATTTCTCCCTTATTCGAAAAAGAACCCCAAAGAAAAAGGAAAGCAAGTATAAAGAAAAGAGAAAAAAAGGAGAAAAACGAAAAAAAGGGGAAACAGAAAAACCTGAATGGAAAGCAAGAAGAGAAAAAGAAAGGACAAAGAGGTACAATAAAAGGAAATACAGTATCGCGAAAGTGCTAATTTATTTCTATATTTTAGGTGCTTACTACCAAAAATTTACTGTTGAAATGAAAACTTAGGAACATGCATTTATTTTCTCATATTTCAAAACAATCAATGGTTGCTATTAGTAAGCACCTAAAATATAGAAATAAATTAACACTTAAATTAGAATTAAGCAAAATTTCTCATTTCTTTTAAAGGAACATTTCATAAAGAAAAATTAATTTGGTTATCTTTTGTCAAAACTGCTTATTTATTGTTTGTTATTATTATCTAAAATAAATTTTAAAGGACAAAATCAGCTATTGAACAGGTGAAGAGGCTCATCCCTTGTTTCCTGTTTAGGATGCGGTTCCAGTTTTCTCTTTTCCAATCTTCTCACTTTTTTTTTTTTCAATTGGAGTAGATAGACTAAACTATCGCCCGGTTCACACTCCACCCACATCTATTGAACAGGTTAAGAGGCTTGTCCCTTGTTCCCTGTTTAGGATGTGGTTTCTGGCTTTCTCTTTTCCAATCTTTTCACTATTACGTAGCCCCCTGCCACATCAGTGGCATTACCGCCTTGCTCGGGGTGATACAATTAAAAAAAAAAAAAGTTTGTTGTTTTTTTTTTTCAAAGCAAACTTTCCACAATCTTAAATTCTAAACTAACCCCAATAAATTATTGTCATCAAAACCGAATTGAAACTTTTAAGTAATCTCTTCAACTGTTAAATGTGTTTTAAGTTCAACTTTTACTGTGATTGTAACTAAGATAATTCTATATTTTATAAACTGTAACTTAGCTTGTTGATTTTAGTCTTGGGGAATGATCATTTATTTGTGATAAAATTACACAAAATGTGGCTTAAGCAGGGCCAGATTATCCTTCAGGCTTGTATCAGCAGCAACTGGGGCTCCTCAACCTCAGCAATGATTTTGATTTTCTAGATGTTACAACTTCTAAACACTTTCATAAACTAAAGTGATATCAATATGACAAACTCATATTTGACTTTGCAGGAAGTTAAGTAAGGAAAAGAATGTTTTAGTTTATATCTTTGTCTTTCAGTTGAATAACATGTTTGATTTTACTTCAGATTTTTCATTTTCATAAAGCAGTGATCTTAATTTTCTTGATGTTATAACTTCTAAATAGTTTCATACATTGAAATAATATCAATATGACAAACTCATATTTATTTGATTGTTTTATTTCTGAAATATGTGCTAATTTAGTTTGCAATAAATAGTAAAATATTGATATTTTTTAAAGAATATTTTTTACTGACAAACAAAAGATAATTATTCTAGTTTATTTAAAGAACTTGCTTCAAAAGTTTACTTCAAGTTATATAATTGTCACTAAAATATATTAAGAGTAAAAAAAATTAGAGACAGGTGCAAGCAAGTTAGAGAGCGGTTCCTTCTGAGGGTATCCCATAATTTCATTAGCCTAGAAGCCCCAAAAGATCATAAACCGGTTCTGGGCATAAGGCATATAAGGGAATGGGGAGGCTGGTCATCACTGCCCTAACTTTAGCTTTAACTTAGCTAGTCACATCCACTAACTCAATATCCGAAATGACTGCTACTCCACCATGCCCAACTCCACAAATGTATAGACAAATTCATGATGGGATTTCTTCCTAGCCAATAAAAATGAACAATTCTCACCCTTACCCACACATCCTTTTCTTTTTTTTTTTCTTACCTTGATGTCAGAAAGCTATAACTGCTTAACTGTATTCATAGGTCTGAACACTTTATTTTGTGAACTTTTTACTTCATTACTGTCATATAGTTGCTTTGCCTTGCATTACTTTGTCTTGTATTGTTTTGACCTCTTATTATTATTGTTATTGTCAATTTCACTTAGCCATGCCTACTTCTTTAACAATTTAAAAATTTCCAAGAGATTTTCATTAATCCCAGAGTATATTCTTTTGATACTAAATTAATTAGTGTCCTTTTTCAGTTATAAAAAATATGCTGAAATTCATTTCCTCTTGGTAAAATTCTGAGAATCTATCCACATTAGTGTTTTCAACTTTGAAGCAAACTATATATATATATATATATATATATCAACACACACACACACACACACACACACACATTTTGTTCATCAACAGTGTATTTATTATTAGTATAAATTTTAACTGTTATTATACATTGACCACTATTCTATTACTACCAGTAATCAATTTGCAATACTATATATATATATATATATATATATATATATATATATATTGTGTATTTAGGCAACAATCCCTCTCTTATGCAAGTTTCATTAAAAATGACAGACGTGATGCTAAGGTTAAATTTTTATATAATTTTTCATGAGATCTTATCATTTTTTTTATTCAGAATATTGTAGTGATACCAGGGACTGGATGTTTGCCCTCTGAGGTCCAGAAAGCAAATGACCAAAAACTCCACGCAGATGTTCCAGCAGAAAACCAAAAATTAATAAATATCAAATTCTTTTTCATGAGCCAACGTGAATTTTGTTTATCGTCCAATGGGAAGCCCAGAATTAAATACAGGTGTGAATTCCCAAATGACTTGCTGGGACTCACAAAGACGAAATAAAAAACCGACACAGGAAGCATCGTCAGTTGAGAAAATACAAGCATAATTAGCACGTCCCTTGACCTCATCAATCGATCAAGCAATCATACCATGCTGGCCTCTCTTTCTCTCTCATCTTCTTCTTCGCTGATCCCTGAGCCACTTACCCAATCAACGGAGTGGAGACATCAAAGACATTCCTAACTGACAAACGCTCACACATACATACGCACAAACTCTTTTCAGCATTTACTGCTATGAAAATTTTAACGACCTTTGAACCCATCCAAAAAACATTACTTTTATTTGTAAAAAAAACCTTAATTGATATATATGTGTGTTGTTTCTATACACAATTTGATTTTCTTGTTTTATACTCCTCTTATAGTGTGCTATCTACTAATGAGGCCAAATTCAGTTAATCTGTTTCAACACACAACTATGCTTCACTAGAACTGATAACCCACTATAATATAAACAATTATCTGAATGTTTTATTTCTCCAAGCGCTTTTGGATATACTTTTTTTACCATTTTTTTTTTAATCATATCACCTCGAGCAAGGCAGTAACGCCACTGATGTGCAGGGGGCTACGTAAGAGTGAAAAGATTGGAAAAGAGAAAGCCAGAAACCACATCTTAAACAGGAATGAATTTTATTATTTTACTTTTAACTGAATATATAAATTGTTTTGTGTATGTAAGTAGAGCTATAAAAATGTTTTGAATCCCAAAAACATATATATATATATATATATATATATATATATATATATTGTGAACTTAAAAATCAATACTGCATAGTGATTGGTTGTTTCACACTTTAAGGGATCTTCAGACTTTGGAAATTGCTTAAGATGTCAAACTACAAATCAATTTCATGAAATAAATCTCTCTGATACATCGTCAGTGATGTTTTAGTGAATGTTGACTTCTGTCCAAACTTTTATAACTACAGATGTGCTATCCTTATCATTAAACATACTTCTCTCATAAATATAACAAAAATTTAAGCATATATATATATATATATATATATATATATATATATATATATATAATATGGGAATAAAGGTTTACTTCAGAAAAGTTAAACATAAAGCTCTAAGTGAAGATTTAAAGGTGTAGTGGACGAAGGGCGTCCACTTACTAATTTAGATTTATGAGTCGACTCGACGTAACATGAGGTCAGGATTTGAAGTAGGTTTTAAGAAAGAACAAAAAGGCGAAAGTAACCAGAAAAACAATGTATTGACAAAGGTTACATGGGGTTGAGAAAGCATGCATGAGAAAGTGAAAAGGAAAGAGTCATTCCCCTTCGTCTGTTCGTAGAAACAAAATAAGATGTATGAAGTTTTTACTCTAGCTGAAAGAAAGGTTTGTAACAATTGTTAAGATTATCGTAAAGAGTTCAAAGTTCAAATCCTTGATGAAGAAAGTCAGACAGAAGACAAAGTTCTGTGTCTGTGTGTGCGTTGAGTAGAGAGAGAGAGAGACTTACATACGAATGTAGCAGTCGGTGGATTTCTACTGACGAAGGTTGGAAAAATTGTGGAATTATGTGTAGGAAGTTGTAAAGTCCTGTTTGAATGAAAGTTAATGTCAGAGAAGAAAATTAAGAAAATAAAAAATATTTGCACCACTAATTGCTACACGCAATTAGTGCGCGTGTGTTTGCGTGAGTTAGGAAGACATGTTTGCTCTTGTCCCAGGACGAAATCCTAACTGGTGTACCACGTGCTGTTTTCCGTTTTTATTAGCATCGTTTTTGGCGGGAACCAGTCATCACGTGAACGGCGAGTGACCGTGCGTGTGTGTGTGTGTGCGTGTGTGTGTGTGTGTGGGTGTCAATGTATGAAAACCCTACAAAGGCAAAGAAATTTTAAATGACAGTATCCCAGTAGATAATGTTTTCAAGTATTAGTTTTTTGTATAAATTTTAAATTTTTAGGTCAAGCATTTCACAGGCCTATTTAAGGGAATACATTTCAATTCTAACAAGATGTTTATTTTATGTATTAAAGTAAAGAAAATTAAAGAATAGCATCATAAATTCAGTTCTTTGGAACTGGATATGAGTAAAAATATCACATTAAAGCCAGAGACTTAAACTGGAATAGTTTTCAATTTTTATTACAGATTTAGTTTTCTTGCATAATAAAATATTTTCATGACCCAACACCCCTTAATCTTCATGGTTGACACACAAAAATAAAATAAGGAATACGGATAGTTTATGTATACAGGACACACCCCACAAGCTGGGACTGTCCCAACCAAACTGGGAATATATTAAGCCTATTCAAAATTAATGATAACAAATAAATTTATTTAAAATTAGATGTAAAGTTCTGAAAATTCTTTAGGAATTTTTCTGTTAGAATGATAGTTTTTAATTAATTTAGTATATGCAGAATCTTTAACTTACTCTTTATATACTGACAGTTAAAAATATTGAAATGTACTTATATTTTATAAGTTATTTCTTTAGAAGTCTAAATCCATTTATGACTTTTAGTAAATGTTAACCAGTATTTGGCTTGTGTCCATTTAAGTTTACAGAGTGTAAGTCTATGCATGAAATTAGATGCAGCATGTTTGAGCACATTAATGCTTTTTTTAATAGCTGATTACCTTTTTTTTTAAATGGAAATGGCAAAATAATATAATTAGAATAATTTAAATCAGTCATTTAATTCTGTTTTCCCTAAACTTGTGAACTAATTGCTGGAACTACGGTTAAATTTGTAGCCTTGATAAACCAAAAGTATTATATGGAATAGCTACCAAAGTTCAATATAATGTAGTTGTAAAGTGCATCCCATCAACATATGTCAAGATTCATCTAGTCATGCAAAGTGAACATGGAACAAGGCATCAAAATTCAATCATTAAAAAATTACACCAACCATTGGGCTAAGTCTGTCCCCTATGTAAATTTATAGCATATGGTTACAATTAAGTTAAAAAGTTAAAACTCAAGTATATAAACAGTTTATGTTCATAAATCTAGCAAGCCTGCAATTCAATCTCTCCAGATGTATGTAAACAACTTGTAGTTTCTATGCCTTCATACTGGAAAGTCGTCAAATGAAATATATTCTAACCACTATTAAATTACTTTCTAATGATTTGGTGAAAAATGAAAGTGTTAGTTTATGTGATGTTGTTCATCTTTTACATCAATTATCCTATTATCCATACTAATTCTTACACCAAAGTTCACTATATTTTATTATGTTCTCAGCTTAGAGCATTGTTTGTGTTATCAAATTTAAAAATGTGTATAATGGTTTCCATTAAACATATTGGAGCTAAGAAATTTTAATAATTGCACAAAAATAAAATATGAAAAATAATGCTTTCAATCAGAAACATTCAAAATCAGAACATAGTATCAAAATTCCTGCTTTGTTCTTTTTTATAAGTTTAAAGATTCTTATTCATATTTGTATAAATATATTTTGCATATCATAAATGTATGCATTATGTTTATTATCAAATCAAACTGGTCTCTTTTACCAATAAAGTTACTACTTGGCATGCATGGAGTATAACTTTCTGGATGTCCACAGTTGTTCAAGTTCAACAGCATAGTTTAAATCATATCAAGGTTATTTATAATAATTTTATAGTAGCTCACCCAGTATAAGTACCATGTAAATCACTTATATACCTTATTTGTGCTGATATATATGCAAAACTAAATTTTTCATATGTAAATTAATTGTCTATTTCTGAACTGCATCCTTTTAATGTCAGCCATAGAAATTGTAGTTTTTTGGACTTCCTTTGAATCTTCTCATGAAGATGTGAGAGAGTCACTGTCTCATGGTTTGGGTTTTTATAGAACTTCCTGATCTTGATTGGCTTGGAACAAGAAATCAGAGAACCATGTTCAAATTCCAGTTGAATTCCTTGCATTCACTTACATGCAAATACCCTTGGGAAAGGTATTAATCAGTCTCTTCCCTCCAGCTATGGGTCAAATAACAGAACAGATTGGGTTCTATAACCTTGGTTGGTAACCAGTCTACTGCGGGAAGTAATGGCAACCTACTGTGGGAAAATCTTCTGCCTAGTCAGTCATGTCTCGTTCAAGATATGATCCCCCAATTGTGTATCATGTATGGCACTTATCTGATCTAATTGTACCTTAATTTTTAGATAGATTCACTTCTTTTTATATTGGCACACCTTCCAATATCTTTTGAGGTCCAATTCTGCACTTGGAGGCTATGTGATACCCAAAGTTAATCCTTACTCTTTAGATTTTCTGATGTGGCACTAAATACAAAATGTTTAAGGCTAACCCTGTATACACTGAAGCCACTACAGATCAATTCTTCATAGATAAAAAGTTCCTAATGGATAGTAAATTTGATTCAAATTCTGTTTTTTTCCTGGTGTGAATTACATACTATAACATTTTTATTTTTTGTGCGTGTATATGTGAATGTTTGTAGATAGCTAGACACATACCTGAAAAGATGAAAATACAAATATACAAACATTGATAAACAAAGCATAAAAAGATGTCTAACTAGAGATTATTTAAGTAAAATGAAAATTGCCTGGTTCTTTCTTCACCAAAATCAGTATATGTTAATAATGTACAAGGTGTTACCCCAAAATTCAGAAAATGCATGAATATAGTATTGATTTTTTACACTACCCTTTATGAGTAGTGCCATTTGTGAGTCAGTGGGAAAACAGTCCAAGAACTCAAAGAAGATTATCAAAACCAGTTGTAAGTTTTTTTGTTTTTTTTTCATTTTACTTTCATTAGCAGCTGATATGCTTATTAAGTTTAAATGTGTGTCTAAGTTAAAGACAGGCTAAAAAATAGAAGCAAGGAAAACTGGTTACTGAGATAAGCTTCTTGCCCATTTTTATTTTTCAAAAATGAAAATATTTTAGGCTTCTGTCAGTATTAAGTTCAAAGAAGTCTCCTCACATCAGTATTATCTCAACTAGATTACTCAAATAAATGCTTGATCATTAAACTAAAGTTTAATCCTTCATACTAATCTCCTAATATAATGTCCCCCCTTTTTTATTCTTATTTATTAATCTCCTAATGGGAACTATTAAATGGTCAAATTTATTGATGCTTGGTTTATCTAGGGTTGACCTAGAATGACACTCATAATTTAACTACTTAGCAATACTTTAGGGTGTCCAGAACTTCAGGTAGTCACAAAATTGACCTCACTGATTAAATCTGTAGCTGTTCTAAAAGTATCAGTTAGAATGTCTGGTAACTTTTATTTTAAAGCAATTGTATATTGTAAGTATCACAGACAAATGAACTAAATACTTAAGTATGTGTAAAAATGCACGGTGATAATATCGCAGTTTGGAAATGAGTGTTAAAACTATTATCTTGGTTTACCTGTTGCACTACAAAGGTCATTATATTTCAAGTCTGTTGGTTATTATTTACATTATGATCATTATCATGTTTCTTCACATCAAAATTCTCTAAACCACTCAATTTCATCAATTTCTTTACTGTATTCATGTGATTGAGAAGTATAACAAAAGTTTGATTGAAGATAATCATAAATCATAGAATGACAAGAAAACTCAAAGATTATGTATAAAATCATTTATTAAAAACAGATTACATTTTATTCCAAAATATTCTAACAGATTTTTAATTAAAGATAGCAATAACTTTATTTGAACAGTAAAGAAGTTTATTTTTGCTTTATTTTTACCTCAAGCAATAAAAGGTCTAAGCAGTCTTACTTTACCAAAATAATCTAATTCTGTTGTATTTTAACTTGGAAAGATGTTTTAACATTCACTTTGATTGCAAAATCTATTACCAATAATACTTACAGTTATTTATTGTGAAAGAATGAAGTAAGAATAATACTGCAAACAACGTGAAAGAATTAGCATACACAAGGTTCTAATAACCTCCTCAGAAGGCCTAGCATAGAAATGAACATTGGACAGTAACAGGACAAAAAACATGCTCATCAACAGGAAACATAAAATCAAAAAACAGAACACCAATAATAAAGAAAAAATAATATTCAAAGTTGGAACTTCGAATATTATTGGAGAACTCTTCCACAGTGAGAAAAACCCATGTTACACAAAAATATGGAAGGATCAAATATATTAAAATCTGAAGTGAAATCCATACTGGAACAAAGCAGAAGGTCCAGATGAAATTGCTATGGAGATGCTGGAAGCCTTAGATGATTTCAGCATTGATAAAACTACAGACATTATAAATAAAATATATGATGGTGGTAATACATCAGAAGATCTAAGTAGATCTATTTTCATAGTACTGTCTAAGAAGCAAGGTGCAAGCAAATATGAATTCTATCAGACAATCCACATAATGAGCAACAAAACAAAATTCATCATCCAAACAGTGATGAATAAGAGCAGGCAGCAGAATTAGACTTAAAATAGGACAAGAACATTATGTTTTCATTGAAGAGACTGGAACAAGGAATATGACATTTATGATCAGACTGATAACAGAAAAAGTAATACAAATGCAGAAAGATGTATACCTATGTTTTACAGATTATGCAAAAGCATTTGATAAAATATGTCACAAAGAACTGCTTGAACTACTAGATAAGCATGATTGATTTGAGAAAGATATTAAAATAATACATAAATTATAATGGGAGCAAACCACTTGCATATAGATAGAAAATGAATTCCATAAATATACAAAAATAGGAAAGAACATAAGTGTTGTGAGGAGTTACCCACTTAATAATTTACTCTTCTTTGCCTATATTAGCCAAGAGTTAATTACTCTCAAGGACAGAGCCGGGACGACAGAAACACTGGTTTCCAGTACAACTTCAGTTTAGCTCAGCTTGGTCTGTCTGTCAGTCACTTGTAGCCAAGCTATTATTATTCTTCCTCTTTGTATCTCTTTGTATCTCTTGTTGACGTAATATATGTTCTTGACTTACCACCATGTTGACTCATTATTTTATGGTCTCATACCAGGTCCATATCATCTATTGAACAGGTGAAGAGGCTCATCCCTTGTTTCCTGTTTAGGATGCGGTTTCTGGTTTTCTCTTTTCCAATCTTTTCACTCTTTTCCTTTTTTATTATTTTTTTTTTCAATTGGAGTAGATAGACTAAACTATCTCCCGGTTCACACTCCACCCACATCTATTGAACAGGTGAAGAGGCTCATCCCTTGTTTCCTGTTTAGGATGTGGTTTCCAGTTTTCTCTTTTCCAATCTTTTCACTCTTTTCCTTTTTTTATTATTTTTTTTCAATTGGAGTAGATAGACTAAACTATCGCCCGGTTCACACTCCACCCACATCTATTGAACAGGTGAAGAGGCTCATCCCTTGTTTCCTGTTTAGGATGTGGTTTCCTGCTTTCTCTTTTCCATTCTTTTTACCCTTATGTAGCCCCCTGTGCATCAGTGGCGTTACCGCCTTGCTTGGGGTGATATGATTAAAAAAAAAAAAAAAATATCAACTGGCAACAAAGATATAAGAATTCACGCAGGAAAGGAAAACCTTTTTCTTAGACCACTGTTGCCACATATCAACTAGCAACATTGAAAATACAGAAATTGCAAACATCAACAGTTGAACGTGGATTTCAAGTACCAAGGGATAACCCCCTACACACACACACACACACACACACACACACACACACACACACATAATCGGTTAAAAAAACGTGAAGTATCAAAAAAGGAAAAATATATACCCCGTTTAAACCAGCCTGCAACTAATAAAAAAAAAAGAGAAAGAAAAAATTCAGAGTCAAATGAAAAAAAATTCCCTACAAGCCTGGAACGGCGTCACAGAAAAATCTGTAAGTAGATTCGTTTCAAGCCTATCTCTTTCTCTTTGACGTACGTCTTACGAAAAAAAATCTAAGTACAGTTAGTGTTTTTTCTCTCGTGTTTATGAAAAATTGGTCGTGTTTAGTTTGAAAAAAAAAATGGAAGACTTGAAAAAAGTCTTCAGTTAATGAAAACTCAGTTGGATTGACAACAAAAAAGTGATGAGCAGTTACAACAACAACAATTATTTATGGAGCTACATAAACAACAGATGGATTTTACAAGTCTTTAAAAGGACTGAGGAATGACAAAATCAAAATGAAGAGTTACTTCTTAAATCATTAAATGGCAAACAAACCGGGGACAATACTGCTTTTTCCCAGGGTACTATCTGGAGTACTATGGAAACTTTTGAGTATATACCTGAAGACGAAAAAAACCTTTGATGCTTTTTATAGGCAGTACGAGGATTTATTTAACATTGACTGTAATAATTGGCCAAATTCCAAGAAAGTGCGTTTATTACTAAGAAAGTTGTGTACAGCAGAGCACAACAGGTTTGTTGATTTTATCCTCCCTCAAAAGACAACAGACCTAGAATTCTCAGAAACAGTCAAGCTACTGTCGGAATTATTTGGGCCAAACACATCACTTTTTCATAAAAGATAGAAGTGCCTAAATTTATTCAAAGAGAATCAGCAAGACTATTTAACATTTGCTGCTACAGGAAATAAATAGTGTAACAATTTTAAATTAGCGGAATTATTTGCTGACAACTTTAAATGCCTAATTCTTGCTCAAGGTCTGGTCTCAGCTGGAAATGCTGAAGTTAGACATCGAGTGCTAACAAAACTAGAAAATGTTCTGGGTTTAACCCTTCCAAAATTAGCAGAAGACTGCCAGAGGGTCATATCACTAAAAAGTGACTCTAAGAATATCAAGGAGTCAGGAATCGCTCATTTAAAAAAAATTATAAACAGATCAAAACGCCACTCCCCGGTATGAGAGAAAAGAAAATGTCATGACAAGCATACTATAAGACAAGAAAATTCACCACCAGGTCTGTATTACATTTGCGAAAAATTAAACTGGATGAGGTTTTGCCCATCCAGAAAGAAAAAAAATCTGTCAGAATTGTGGTAAAGCTGGCCATATAACATCAAGTTGCTGGTATGCGAAAAAATCCAGAAGAACAAAAAATAAAATAAGGCAGACGCAGTCAAGCAATAAGGAATATGGAAATTTGCGCAAATATGTAATCATGCAAATATTAAATAAAACAAATTCCAGCTGGACATTGGATCTGACCTGATGGTCATAAATTTGCATACGTGGAGGCAACTGAAAAGGCCAACTTTATTGAGAACTAACAAAACGGCACGCTCCGTGACAGGTGAAAAATATACATTTTAGGAGAAGTAATTTTTGTGGTAATATTAAATGGAACAACTAAAAAATTGAGAGTATATGTGATGAAAAATACTGAAAATTCGTTCAGTACAGATTGGAATTAAAAGTTCAATTTGTGGGACTGTCCAATGAGTATGTTCTGTCACAAAATAGAAACTACAACGTCCAACATTGAAGAACTGAAACTGGAACTAAAGGAAAAATTCCCCGAGGTATTTTCAGGCAGCTTAGGGAAATGCACTAAAATAAAAGCTTAATTCAAGTTAAAGGATAATGCACAGCCCGTGTTCAAAAAGAAGAAGAACATTCCGTTTGCAGCAGTAAACCAAACAGACAAAGAATTAGACAGAGTAGTAAATGCAGGTATCCTGTCTAAAATTGATTTTTCGGAATGGGCTGCTCCAGTGGTATATGTTAAGAAGAAGTTAAATCAAATCAGAGTATGCGCTAATTTTTTGATGAGTTTGAACGCCTTGTTAAAAGACCATCATTATCTTCTACCTAGCCCCAAAGAAATATTCAACAAATTAAACGGGGGCAAATTTTTTTCAAAAATCGATTTATCAGACATTTATCTACAAATCCAGATTGATGGAGAATGTTCCAAACTGCTGTGTATAAATACACACAGAGGTCTATATAAATTTAATAGATTGGCTGTTGGGGTCAAGGTCGCGCATGCTATTTTTCAACAGGTAATGGACTCCATGCTGGACAACCTTGATTTTGCAACTGTTTATCTTGACGACATTCTAGTTACGAGTGAATCAGTGAAGGACTATAGAGAGCATATAATAAGCATATTCAATAAAATCCAAGAATATGGTTTTAAAGTTAAAGAAGCTAAGTGCAAATTTTATTTAACCCCAATAAAATATTTAGGACATATTATTGATAAAGACGGTCAACGACCAGATCCTGATAGGGCTACAGCAATTAAGGACATGCAGGCCCTGGATAATGTACAAGCACTGCAAAGCTAAAAAGCAAATTTCTATCAAATATTCATAAAGAACATGCATAAATTGAGAGCTCCATTGAATGATCTTTTAAAGAAAGATAAAATCTGGAATTGGACATCAGAATGTCAATCAGCATTCGAGAAAATAAAAGATACACTTACATCAGACCTTTCCCTCACCCACTATAACCCAAAATTGGATATAATAGTAGCAAGCAATACAAGCTCTTATGGCATTGGCGCCCGTATATTACATAAACTTCCGGACGGAACAAGAAAACCAATAGCGCATGCTTCCCAATCTTTGCTACCGGCAGAAAGGCAGTATTCACAGATCGAAAAAGAAGCATTAAGTATGATCTTTGCTGTGACCAAATTCCACAGATATCTGCATGACAGACATTTTACTCTACAAACCAATCACAAGCCACGGCTGATGATATATGGAAGTAAAAAAGGATTGCTGGTGTACACCACTAACAGACTCATTCAATGGGGAACAATATTGTTGAAATCCAATTTCAAAATCGAGCATTTGTCTTCCAAGAATATTTGTTATGCTGATGGATTATTCAGACTCATTCCTAAAAATAAAGTTGTTTTTCGAAGACTTGATAATTGCAACATTGAGAACGGATTGCGAAATAAAAAAACATGATCGCCAACACCATAAGAGAGCTCCCAGTTACATTATCTGACATTAAAAGGGAGGCTCTGAAAGACGAGTTCATTACATCTACTAATAATAAAATTTACAAAAAAGTCTCAAATGTGCCTTAGGTTTTTTCTCTTCGTGATGAGGTACTATTATACAACGAAAGAGTCATGATACCAAGAAGTTTACAAAAGAAAATCCTTCGGGACTTTCATACGGGACATCCTGGAAAAAAACAAACAAACTAAAAGCCTCATGCAATGTTATGTATACTAGCCTATCATGGACAGAGATATCACAGACATGATTGATGCATGCAAAGGGTGCGCGTTTGCTGTTAAAGCTCTACCAGTTACGTGCAAGCCTTGGCCAAAGACAGACCAGCCATGGCAGAGGATACATGTCGATTTTGCGGAACCATTAGAGGATCACTATTACCTCATAGTCGTAGACTGCCACACTAAATGGCCAGAAGTCCTCAGATGTAAAAGACCAACCACAGGATGCACGATAGCTTTTTTGCATGAACTGTTTGCATGTTTCAGCATTGTGGATTGCGTAGTAACGGAATGCAGTTCACATCTTGTGAATTCAAACAATTCTGCAAAACGTTTCAAGTGAACCATATCATGACTCCACAATATCAACCTAGGTCCAAAGGTGTTATGTCGTGAGTAAAAATAAATAACTCAACAACAGGAATAGGTTAATTGTTGTATTCCATGAAAATAGTATTTACAAAGGTTATTAGTATCCAATACAAGAATAAAGGTTAATCGTCTCAACCGTCATAAGACGTAGTATGAGCAATGGGTACTTCCGGGTCGTCACCGGAAGTCTACGACTGACTTGTCGATTGGCTGCTCGGCACACTCCTCTACGTAGATGCTACCATTACTTTACATAGTAATGGAATAGTCCATTATAGCCAAATAGGCACGGGCGTCCCAACAAAAGGGCAAGCGGAACGTTTTGTCGACACATTGAAAGGAGCGCTTAAGAAAGCACAGGGCACACCTACTGAGAACAATCCACCAGTTTCTGCAGGTGTATAGAATTACTCCAAATCCCAATACACCAGCGGGACTTTCACCGGCAGAAACGATGTTTGCGAGAAAAATCAGATCAGTTTTTGACAAGCTTATCCCCAAGCAAGCTAAATTCAAAAAGACAATCACACTTCCCAGAAAACGTTACTCTTATGGCAAAATAGTACTTTTCAAAGCATACTAAAAATTACATGACATTTTGGGAAGTGGGCACTATAAAACAAAGAGTGGGAGACCTGGTCTACATGATACAAGGTCCCAAGAATATACATAATCACCACCAAACTCAAATAAGGAAATGTCAGACAACTGACATAAATGATTCACCACCATCAAATAAAGAGCCGATAGATATTATCTTTGAGAATTTCAACCTTGAGGCACCACAATCTTTACCCAAAAGAAGGTGATTTAGTAGGAAAAGGAAGTTCATGGATCCTTTCATCATCGACCCTAAACGAAAAAATATTAAACAGCTTTCGGGGGAAAAAGCTCTTGGAAGGTGGGTGTTGTTGGGAGTTACCCACTTAATAATGAACTCCTCTTTGTCTATATTAATCGAGAGTTAACTACTCTCCATGACAGAGTCGGGGTGACAGAGACACTGGTTTCCAGTATGACTTCAGTTCAGCTCAGCCTAGTCTGTCTGTTTGTTGGTCACTTGTAGCCAAGCTTTATTACTCTTCCTCTTTGTATCTCTTTGTATCTCTTGTTGATGTAATATATGTTCTTGACCTATCACCGTGTTGACTCATTATTTTATGGTCCCATACTGGGTCCACATCAATAAGACAATATTAAATCTTTACAGTGAAGCAATACTGAGAGAAGTCCTACCATGATTCATTGTTGGCGTCCATAATCTTAACAACATTAGATATGCAGATGATGGTGTTGATAGCAGACCCAGAAATTCCTGCAGAAGGTAAAGGAAAGCAAGAAGAAAGGACAAAACATCAGTTGTAAGAAGGTAGAATATATGATTGGCAGCAAAAGGAACAACACAAGATATGAACTACAAATTGAAGATGCCAAAATCAAGCAAGTACAAAAATTTAAATATCTTTTAACAGAAGACAGAAAATGTGACACTGAAATTCAAAAGCACATTGGAATAACAAAAAACACCTTTCAAAAGCCAAATAAAGTATTAAGAAACCAGAAAATTTCATTAGAAACAAATAAAGAAGTATTAAAGTGTTATGTAATAATGGCAGTGAAGGCTGGAAAATCTTCTCACATAATGACAAAGTTCTGGAAAAATGGAAACAAAAAAGACATTTATACTAGAATCAAAAATAGGTAGTTGAAATTCATAGGACACATACAGAGGAAAGAGGGTTTGAAGAATTTTATACTCACAGGACATATTAAAGACAAGGGAGACAGAGGAAAGCAATGAATAACCTGCCTAACAAGCTTGTATAAATGGTAGGCAGAACAGAGATTATGAGGAATAGCATTAAGACAAAACTACAAAGGACATGAAGTTGTGGAGAGCCATGATTGTTTACATCTTGAAGGAACATGGCACATAGAAGAAGATGAATGGGAACCTTTAATTTAAAAGAAGGAATATTAGACTGAAGACTTAAAAATTCACAGTTGAAAGGGTAGGTAAACAACTAGCTGCAAGGTTCCAAATTTCTAACTTTGAATAGTCTGACAGTGGGCAGACAAATCATGAGTTCATTTCCTCTGGTTTACTGGAAGACAAAAGCAACATTCCAAGGATGAATTAATAGAATTAATTGATGCAAGGTTATCAACAATGGCAGACACCTGAAAAAGATTGAAAGATACAAATATTATGACAGTAACAATCAAGATGAGAACATTATCAGTGTATAATAATGATAATTCCTCATCTAAATAATTCAAATAATTATTGCCAGTTCTGTATTAGCTTCTTTAGATGAGAAATTATCATTGTCTGAAAATTCTCAGATGAAGCCTTATCCTTTTCTATTATTAAGGCCATTATCCATATTATTTTTGTTTTAATCACAATATGACATATTCAAAGCTTCTTGCCAATATTAGTAAATCTACCACTCAGAATTGTGAATTGTTCTGATTTTTGCAATCAGAACAATTCATGGTAACAATGGTAATATTAAAAAATAAACTTTATATAGTATACAAGGATTAATGGATGCAAAATATCACCTGAAAAAGACTGAGAAATATAGCAGTTAAACAATATTGTAAAAGCAAAGATGAAGATACTAGTAGAGAAATTAAAAGTATTTTTTGCAAAAAAAAAGTATATTACAAATGGGAATGACATATTCAAAACTTTGAAAACATACTTATGTTAACAGTTCCTGGTATCTCTGGTTTTGTCAGAATATCTCACACCCTCTACTAGAATTTAATTCTTTTGGTTTCCCAGCAAAACTAGTATCCCTAAATGTTATAAATTTTATTGAAAGAAAGCTTATTAAAGGTAATTATAAAAAAAACATACCTCAGGATCTTCACTTTCCTATCTTTAAAAACTCTACAATTAATTTGAATAAAATGTCTTTCTGGTTTTACAAATATAGAGCTGGAGATTTTATAGTGTCACATATACATCTTTAAGTGGCTTGTATGATATTTTTAAAATAATATACTATCCTAAAATGAAATAAATAAGGGAATGCTGGTAGGTCATATTTGAGTAGAAACTGAATGATAACATTTGTTTGGAAGATACTATAATATTTACTATCGAAATACAATTTTCATTTAAACATTAAATACATTCACTGTGATGTGACTGTGAATGTTCACTTACAAAGCTGTTGATTTTTTCAAGATGGTAATGTAGGCAAACTAAAACTATTAAGAAGAGTAAACATTTTTCTTTTTAAATATCTTTTTCATCTCATTGTATTTTGTTTTGCCCTGCTTTCAAATACCAAATAATATTTATACCTTCAAAACTGTCAACATGTGAAGAATAAATATTTTTTAAATTTCTATAGACTGATTTTTATTTTTAATCATAGGGTAAAATGATATATCACCATCATATCAAATTTCTATCATCTCTTTACCCAATTTAAATAGGAAGGATCATTTCTGGTTTATTAAAATTTAAAAAACACAATCTATACATTTTGAGAAAACAACATATCTTGTTTCTTTAAGATTAACCCAAAATGTGGAAAGTTCCTTCCTTCCACAAGCTATGGTGCAAGTGGTGTGCCAGGCAGAAAAGAAAATGCGTATATTTCATATTCATGTTACCCACTCTCATGAGATCAGAATTTATTTGCTAATAAAAATAGCCTACTACCATTCAAGAAAATAAATCTAGGCTGGAGTAAATATCTTTCAAGAATATTTGGCACCAGTGAGTGCAATAGTAAATGCTTTCGCATAAATCAGTCCCAGAGTATGAGAATAAGTGAGATTGAGTGTTCAAACATGAATTTGTTCAATCAATGATATTTATCTGTATAATTACTCTAAGTATAATAAAAATAATGATTACAGTAATGCTAGTAATAATACCATACCAGCATCAATTGAGCCTTAACCAGAAAAGGAATATGATCCATCACTTGAAAATATCAGCTGTAATATTTAAAGTCAGAATCTAAGAACAGTAATCTAATATTAAGCATAAAATCATTTTTAATTCAATGTTCTAACCATTATCCAATAATTTGAAGTAAAGAAATGAAATTTTACTTTATATACCATTTTCAGTCACTAACTTGCTAAATTATATGACAAAAAGAACAAGAAATGTCAGTTTTTATTTATTTTGTGCTTTATTTTTTATAAACCTTAGCAATCTTGGCTATCTGTGGCCATATTTGATGCATTTACTGATTTATTACTAATTGTAGAGATAATAAATATGTACATACATCCTTGTGCAGTAATCTAAAATATCAGCATCTTTGATAATTTTCATGAAATTTTACATGCAGACTAATTAAAAGGAGCTGATTTCTTTTATCATTTCAGTATTTTAAATTATTGTGACATCTTCTAGTCTGTGATGTGAAAAAGTTCCCCACCTACTGAGTGATGACAACTTATTTAGTCGTTGCTGGATTCTATGCAAAATAGGGCAAGTCTATTTTGCCTATGCCACAACACCTGCCAGAAATTAAGAACTTTTATGCCCTCTGTTGATCTGTGAACAAAAGTACAAGATCTTATTTCTCTGTCTTGAGGTGTGTACCTGGTTCTTTTTATTAGGCATCTAGTTACAGACTCATCTTCCATCTCCATGTTAGATTCATGCAAATGATCCACCATAGTTTCTTTACTACTATGTTTGCTTTTTCTATTAGAAGCCCTCATGTTTTCCTCCATTTCAGGTCCCTCCTCCTCTAACATATCAACTTCATCATCACTTCTAGGTCTTATTTGGTAAGAATGAGCCAATAAATTTGGTCCACCTGTTGCTATTATGGCTGTATTATGTCCCTTTTTTTGTGTAATAACATTATCTTTTTCAGGACTTGACTCTCTGTCATTTTTTACCACATTTTTCCTTTAATTAAATTGGACATTGTTATGGATGATCTAATTTAATTTTTTTTTTTTTTTTTTTTTTTTTTTTTTTTAATCGTATCACCCCGAGCAAAGCGGTAGTGCCACTGATGTGCAGGGGGCTATGTAATAGTGAGAAGATTTCATAACTCTTCATAACTCTGCCTTGAAAATACGCATCTGTAATCTCTAAGACAGCCAAATAAAAACGTTTTAAGGCAAATTTAAAATTTTAAAGAAGACGAAGTCCCATACAGCGAAATCAACTTATAACCAAAAGAGTAAAACTAGAAAAATAAATAAATAAATACGTAAGACTTAGTCTGAAAATACAAATAGGGTAACAAAAAATAACAAAGGCAACCGGAGACTTGAACATAAAACTAAGAACATTTGTCTAAATGGGTAAAATGTAGTGAATACTTTGTTTATATGTAAAAGTTTGCTACCGAAATACATTTCATTTCAATGTTGCAGTGAGTTCACAGAAAAGGAAGTTTTGCAACAGTGTATATGGACAGTGAACACATGTTGAAAAGATTCTACACAGAAAGATATAAACGTATAAAAAAATGGCTACTTTTAAAAAAATGTTCAAATAATAACATGTAAATAAAATAGACAAATGTAGGGAGAAGGTTATCAAAAGTTACAAACCAATAATGGTTAACTTTGGGATCAGGAAGCAAAAGCTACCAACAATATACTCGGTGTCATACTTTTATTGTGAGAGGTTCCCTGTGCTATACTAAGGAATAACTGGAAATTGTCAAAATGGCCAATAATTTAAAAAGTATCAAAGAGGACAAACACAGGGAAATAAGCAATATGGTTCCTGTACTGTCATAACAGAACATTCACAAAGCCTTAAATCTCCATTAGGCTTTCATAAAATAACAATGACTGAGGCTCAGTTGCTACCACCAGGGAGAACATGCTCTAAAATTCCTTGATCCATCATTGTTTTTAGTTTTGCAACTACTCAAAAGGTAGTATATGAATGGGTAGTCTGCAAGACTCAAATAGAGGGTTGACTATTTTCTTTTAATTGAATGTTTGCTTCGTATCCTTTTAACTTCCCCATGTCATTACTTTCCAACTTCACACTGTTAAGTAATTTGCTTGTACCCAATTTCAAGACATCTCTTCTCACGAGTCCATAACTTTTTTTCCACATGATGGGAATAATTTTGGAATGTGTAGTCTGAAAAGTTTCTTCAATACAACCTAACATTTTGATGAAAGAGCCATTGAACTCTCTAATTTAAGCCAACTTTTCTTTAATTTGTGTTTGGTCATTCGTTCCCAGAAACTTATTGGGATTAGGATGACATTACTCCCAGTATCTACTTGCAGAGGAAAGTATCTTTCTCTTTAATCTTGCAAATACAGTTGTATTTTTCTGAAGAGAGTTTATATTTTCTACCCTTTCTATTTTCTATTTTGTATACTTGTACAGAATGGAAATGTTTTTTTTTCAACAATTCCAGCATGCTTATCCAAAAGCTAGACATTTTTCTTGTCCTGTTCATGCTTTTTATCACAGTATTTGCCTCACACAAAGTAAACCGATATGCTGTATGCTTCGACATTACTTTTGGATGTATTAAATTTTTCAATCAACTCTAATTGATACAAACACTCTACAGATACATCAAAGGGCATTTTAATCAGTTGTAACTGTTCCAAAATTTTGTGTTTGTACAAAGCCTCATACATACCTTCAATTAATCTCAACTGTATCACTTCATCTTTGCTGATCATTTCTCCAGTACCAAGTTTTTCAAACTCACAAAATCAAAAATCACAATCACACAATCTGTATTACATGTACATGCTGTATTATTGATTCATTTGGCTCTTGTTTGTTCACAAGAAAACTTTGTCCTTGCAGGAATAACCAAGTTCTTTTTCAGTCGCAGATTTCTCTGAAATTTGTGAAACAGTCAAACCCTCTAAACTTCTTGGTCTGCACATAGGAAGCAAAATAACAAATTCCTGTTTCCACAAAATCAAGCTTATCCAACAGTGTTAGAAATCCTATGGGTGACACCATGTTCTCATGTTGTCATGATGTCATCTAGTCAGTGACATAAAAGTTCCTCACCAACTGACTTATTTATTAATCACTGGACTCTATGAAAAATAGGCTAAGTTCATTTTTCCTATGTCACTACAAAAATAAAACTGAAATTTGCTCTTATTGAACTAAAAATGAGAATAAAAATATAATTAAAATATTTCTGCATTTCTTCTTTTTAGAAAAATGAATATGTCAATGTTAATGATAAAATTTCAGGAGAAAGAATTTTGTGTATGCAACAATGTTGCAAATGCCTTGTCATGAGCTTATCTATTCCTGGTATTTTTTTATCAAGTATGTTTAACTTTTTTCTTTCTTACTGTATTAAATTTGATTTATGCAATTTGGTTTTACTTCTATCAAGTAAGCAATTTCTGATACTATTTGTTTAATTTCACAGGTTTATTTTAAGAGTTTATTTTCCTGTCATATATTAGGTTTTATCTTATATATTATAAGTTAATTTTTACTTTTTTGCTTGAACAATGCAGAAAAAAGATGTCAAAGTAATTTCATATTTACCTTTACTCTTCCATGCCTCATTAATTGGGAGAGGGGTTAACTTCTATACTTTTGTTTTTTTTTTTTGTTTTTTTTGGTCATTGTTAATAAGGAATAAAGTTACCAGAGGAAATCCTTTGTTTTGAACTTCTGAGCAATGTCAACACTTTTATAAGATATAAATTTTGAAAAAAAGTTATTTATTATCCCAGCAATCTTAAAAAACATTTGAAAGAGACTTTGCTTGAAATTTTTTTTTTAAGATTTCTTTGCTGGGATAATAAAAAACTTTTTTTCAAAATTTATATCTGATAAAAATATTGACATTGCTCAACACCAAAAATTATTGAAAACACCAAAAATCCAAAAACCTCTTTTGGTCAATTGTAAATTGAAGTTGCATGATATAGCAGAGGAGTTGAACATATCAGAAAGCAGTGTAGTTATCATTTTGCATGAGCACTTGTCAATGAGAAAATTGTGGTCAAAGTGGGTGCTGCAACTGCTCACAGTCAATTAAAAACAACAATATGTCGACGATTCAGAGCATTGTTCGCAACAATTTCAATGCAACACGAAGGAGTTTTTGCATAAATATGTGACAATGGATGAAACATGGTTCCACCACTTCACTTTGGAGTCAAATCGACTGTCAGCTGAGTGGACAGCAGCAGGTGAGAGCTGACCAAAGATGCAAACATCAGCAGGCAAGGTTTTCATGTGTTGATTAAACATTGCTTTCTGATGGGAAAAATATTGTTCAAGCAAAGCAATAGCTTGATAATTGCTATTCAGACTCTTCTCCATTAGAAACAATGGTTAAGAGGTGGTATGCTGACTTTAAATGCAGTTGTACAGACACAAATGATCATCAGTTGTCCCAGAAAACATCAAAAATCCACAAGCCTCTTTTAGCCGATTGTAAATTGAAGTTGTATGAGATAGCAGAGGAGCTGAACATATCAGAAAGCAGTGTAGTTATCATTTTGCATGAGCACTTGTCAATGAGAAAACTGTGGTCAAAGTGGGTGCTGCAACTGGTCACAGTCAATTAAAAACAACAACATGTTGACGATTCAGAGCATTGTTTGCAACAATTTCAATGCAACAAGAAGGAGTTTTTGCATAAATATGTGACAATGGATGAAACATGGTTCCACCACTTTACTCTGGAGTCAAATTGGCTGTCAGCTGAGTGGACAGCAGCAGGTGAGAGCTGACCAAAGATGTAAACATCAGCAGGCAAGATTTTGGTCTCAGTATTTTGGGTTGCACAAGGTATTTTGTTCATTGGTTACCTTGAAAAAGGAAGAACCATCAATAGGGAATATTATATAGCATTATTGGTGTGTTTGAAGGAGGAAATCAGCAAAAACTGGCCACAAATGAAGAAGAAAAAGTTATCTTTCACTGAAACAACATACTGTGTCACAAGTCAATCACAACAATGGCAAAACTACATTAATTGCACTTTGAACTGCTTCCACAACCACCCTATTCTCCAGATCTGGCCCCCAGCAACTACTGGCTGTTTGCAGACCTCAAAAGAATGCTTCAGAAAAGAGATTTGGCTTCAATGAAGAAGTGATATCTGAAACTGAGGCATATTTTGAGGCCAAAGACAAATCGTTTTACAAAAAAAGACATCACATTGTTAGAGAAGCAATGGGATCAGAGACAATGTTGATGAAAAAAATCAAATTTTACCTAAAAGTTGTTGTTTTATTAGTTAGGCCTGGGATTTATTGAGTGATGAGTTAGTTATATAAGTTGAATACAAGACTGAAACTATGGAGCATTATTTGAAAATCAAAATACATCTTTTAATTACACCACAAATCTTCTTCTTCTTCTATGTGCCCTGTCCCTTCAGGACGTAGACGATCATGGTTCCCCAGGTCTCCCTATCCCTTGTGGTTCTTAGTATGTTTGCTCCTGTTGCTCCTGGCAACCCCCATTCCATCATCCACCTGATCAGACCCTGCAAATATGTTATCTGCTGCTTTCCTCTGTCTCTCTTTCCTTCTATCTGGCCAGTCAGTATCAGGTTCTCCAGGCTCTCCTTCCTCATTGCGTATCCCAGGAACTTCAGTTGTCTCTTCCTGATGCTCAGTATCAATTTCCTTTTTGTTGCCATTCTTTCCAACACCTCATCGTTGCTTGCATGCTCAGTCCACGATATCCGTAGCATCCTTCTGTAGAATCACATTTCAGCCGCTTTCAGTTTTGTCCTCATTTTCGATGATATTGTCCAGTATTCACTGCTGTATTGAAGAACTGACATCACATAGCCTTCCAGCACTTTTTTCTTTGTTTCTATTGAGATTTTCCTGTGTGTTAGTATTTTGCTCATCTTCTGGAACACGTCCTTTGCCATGCCAATTCGCCTTTGGATCTCTGTGTCGCACTTTCCATCTCCTGTTAGAACACTTCCTAGGTACTTAAATTTTTGTACTTGCTTGATTCTGGTATCTCCCACCTGTATTTGGCATTTTGTGTTGTATCTTTTGCTGATGACCATGCACTCAGTTTTCTTAAAGTTTATTTGTAGTCCCTTCTTGTCACTCTCCACTGCTACTTTCTGTATGAGGTCTTGTAGTTTCCTTTCCGTGTCCGCAATCAGCACTGTATCGTCCGCATACCTTATGTCGTTCAGGTTGTGGCCTCCAATAACAAATTCTGGCGTGTCATCTAGGGTCCTCAAAATATTCTTGCTGTATAGGTTGAACAAATCCGGTGAAAAGACACATCCTTGTCTTATGCCTTTTTCTATCTTTGTGTATCTACTGAAGTCGTTACCTGTCCGTATGCAGGCCGTTTGCTGTCAGTAGAGATTCTTGATTATTCTTATGTCTTTCCCGAAAATGTCGAGGCTGCTGAGCATCTCCATCAATTCTTTGTGTTGTATCTTGTTGAATACTTTCGCATAGTCAATGAAGCATAGGTACGAGTCTTTCTTCATTTGTAATGCCCTTTCAGAGAGCATCCTAATCATGAATATGGCGTTCCTTGTTCCAGTGTCTTTGAAAAACCTGCACTGTTCCTGCTCTATCTCTAGCCTGATTCTGCTTCTCGCTCTATTCATCAGGATTCTGACAATCAGTTTTGTAATGTGACTCATTAAGCTGATAGTTCTGTATAGTTCACACTCGTTTGCACCAGGTTTCTTTGGCATTGCTATAAATATCGACTTGCATAGGTCGTCTGGTATTATTCCACTGCTATAAATTTCGTTTATTATGTTGGTAACTTTTTCTATGCCATATTCTTCTAAGGCTGTCAGCAGCTCTATCACCATGCTGTCTGGACCAGGTGCTTTGTTTCTGTTCATTTTGGCCATTGCAGCTTCCACTTCGGATTTTAGTATTTCCGGTCCGTCCATCTCCTTGTGTATTCTCAGTTGTTCTCTCTTGTCGCAGAAAAGATCCTTTATATATTCTTCCCATTGCTGGAGTATTTCCTCTTCCTCTAATATGATTGTTCCTTCCTTGGATTTTATGCATCCTGTTGAGGAGCAGGTTTTTTGTCCTGTCAGTTCTCTTATCTCTTTATGCATCTCTGCTTTGTTGGTCCTGCTTAGTCTCTCTACTTCTTCGCATTTGTTGTTGAGCCATTCCTTTTTGGCTTGTCTGCATTTGTTCCTTATCTCCCTGTGAAGTTTCTTGTATTCTGCTCCGTGTCTTGGTGTTATTTTTTGTCTCCTTTGCATCATGTGGAGGATCTCTTTGGTCATTCACTCGTTTTTTCTTCTGTGTCTGATTTCCTTTGGGGCTATGTTGTTCGCTGAGGTCACCATCGCTTCTTTTAGTGAATCCCATTTTGAGTGCCCTTTTCTAATTTGTTCTTCATATTTCTTTCTCACGCTGTTATTGTATTCTTTCTGCAGGGTGAGGTCATCCTCTATTGTGTCATATTGCAGCCTTGGTGATGTGCTGGGCTTCTTCAGTCTTTGGAGTTTCAATTTTAGTTTGCAGATGACTGGGACGTGATCACTTCCACAGTCGGCACCTGGGTATGTTTTGCATTGGACCACTGCATTCCTGAATCTCTTGCTTATAGTTATATAGTCTATTTGGTTCTCTGTGTAGCCTCCTGGGCTTCTCCATGTCCATAAACATCGTGGGTGTTCTTGGAACCAGGTGTTAGTAATAACCTGATCATTGGCTGAGCACCATTGGATCCATTTTTCTCCTCGTTCGTTGCGCTCTCTTAGTCCAAAGTTGTCGTTCGTGTCTTTACCTACCTTGGCATTTAAGTCGTTCTATCTTTACCTACCTTGGCATTTAAGTCCCCCATTATAATCCTAATTTCTTGGCTTTTGCACTGAGCCTTGGCACTGTCCAGTATTGAATAGAAAGATTCTATTTCGTCCTCCGAACTTTGAGTTGTCGGCGCATAAACTACTATAATAGCTATATTGAATGGCCTTCCCTGCAGTTTAACCAAGAGGACTCTCTCTGATAGTTGCCAGTATCCAAGTACACATCTCTTCACTTGTTTGTTTAGTATTAAACCGACCCCTTTTTCGTTTTTTTTTACCTCCTGCATATATTATCCTGTGGGTGTCGCTACTGAAATCTCCGTTATTAGGCCATCTTGTTTCACATATGCCTAGGATGTTGATATTCAGTCTGTTCATCTCCTCCTTGACATTCTCTAGTTTTCCACAGTTGAGTGTCCTGACATTCCATGTTCCAATAGTAATTTTGTCTTTGATGCGCACAGTCGCAGGGTAATGGTCCAGAGACACCTGTGGCTCATGTCGTTCTTTCCTGGGCGAGGGACAAATTTTGGAATAAAATGTCCCCTTTACGTCGTTGGTGCTAACAGTCGCTGGATGATGGTCAGGTGGCACCTGTTGTCCATGCCAGTCCTTACTGAGCGAGGATTTGTTTCCTTGGGAAGCAACCCCCTTCACGCTGTTGGGTTTAATATATTTTTTGTAACTAACCATGATTGAGCGGGGGTAGATAGTGGAGTGGTATCCCGTTGCCTTCTCCACAATGATTTGTTGAGACATCACCTCTAGTTAGCTGGCCGTTGACTCTTTGAGAGTTCTTCCTCCCTTTGTAGGTTTACATTTTTTTTACCTACAGGGATGCTAACATCCCAATTATATATACATATATATAATATGTAAAAAAAAAAAAAAGAAAAGCACCACAAATAGATATCTTATATTTGTATTGCATTTATTTGAAATATTTTTTATTTTTTGAGATCAAACCAGTTTCATTGAAAATTGCTGAAAAGCACCTATCATAGGATAAAATAAGTTCTAAATATTCATGAAGATTGTAATCAAAAGTAATTAAATGTATATTTTTACCCCAAGGGCCACTTCTAAAGATGTCATTTTTCCAACATAAGAAATGCCAATAACTAAAATTGTAACCAAAGTAAATATACCTAAATAAATGAAAATTCTATTTTCAAATGACAATAAATCTTTTTTTTTTCTCACAGCAACCATGTTAACTGTAAAAAAATTATCCATTATACTAAGTTGCATAACTACAAACAAAGAAAATAAAAAAGGAAGAGTCGAAAGAAGAAAACATTCAAACATTCAAATAATGTAAATGAGTGATAAATGAACGGTATCTTGTCTTTTCAAATAAGCAATATTAATTCTTTTTTGAAAAATGCTAAATATTAGGAAAAACACAATCTATTTTAGAATCTGATGAAAGATGTGTATGTGTGTTTGAAAATAGAATTAAATGAAATATAAGGAAGTAAAAGTACAGAACAGTAAGTAAGCTGGTTGTTGACCATTGAAACTGCTAAAAAATAAAAGCAAAAAACAAACAAATACCTTGTCCTGTTTTGCTGGTGTAATAATCTTTAGCCCAGTGTGTGTGATAAAGACTGGTTTATCTACTTGATTAAAATAATTTTATTAAAATGGAATAAAATGTTGATAAGCATGGCACAATAGTAACAAAAAAATTGAGATTTTTAAAGTAAATCTTTTTTTCATTTACAATTGTGCGTTGTCTTAGGTCTAGTTTTAGATATAGGTTATATAAGTGATGTTATTATTAACTATAGTTAATAAATACTTAAATAATATCAACTAGACCTAGAGTACATATGTACTTTTTATATCAAATATGATCAAATTCATTTAAGCCTGATTAGGGAAGAACATCACATAAACCAGTATAATTGGTCATTTATCATCAGTTTTTGGCATAGTCAGAACTCCATGTTAAGTATCAAGTGTTTTATAGTCTTTGCTATGATCAGATTGAAAATGTACAAAACACAAGATTGGTTAAATAAACTACTGACAAAAATATCTTTATTCATTGTAGCACAAAATTTTCAAAGTCAGGCTTGCAGAAGATAAGAGAATAAAATTGCTTTTATTCATTTATTCATCATGTCATTTATAAACATTTTTTCTTTTCCCTCTCATTTATGTCCTAACATTAAAATAAATATTGTTTCAACTAGGTCACATTGGTTAAATTGTTTTTTTGTGGATTTTCTTTCTTTTCAGCATTTGGTATGATAGCTTGATTCTTAAAAAAAAAAGATGTAATAAATTAATGAACCACTTTCTTGTGTTGACAAATTGGAGGTTTTTTTCCAAAGCCTGTATAAGGTTTAGTTAGTAAACATTATGGGAAAAGAATGATAATAGTCCAAACATAATTATTGTATTGAAGAAACAATGCAAAACATACAAAACTTTCATTTTATGAACATGTGTGTATAGAACAATGAAAGTTCTGTTTTCATTGGCATGCAGTATCAAAATGGCATGTGTTGCCTGTTCTCTTGTTAGAGAGGGACAAATTGCATGTGTTGCCTGTTCACTTGTTAGAGAGGGACAAATGGCATGTGTTGCCTGTTCACTTGTTAGAGAGGGACAAATGGCATGTGTTGCCTGTTCACTTGTTAGATGTGAAAAGAAGCCAAGAGCCCTACATCTTCCCTGAGGCTGCAGAGAAACAAGCTGCATTGAATTCCAACACAGCAGAATCCTAACTCTACTGCTATGTTTATGCTCTAACTAGAGTGTGAGTGTGTGTTAAAGTATATGTGTGTGCATGTATTTTAATTCACTACACATGTATGGTCTATATTAGATTTTAAATTTTAACTTATTTAACTAGTACAGTTCAATGTTTACACAGAAGTTTTTTCAAATAATGGATAATTTTTTTTTTAAATTGCTAGTAGAATAGAAAATATGTATTTTAGGTTTCTAATGGAAGATTATTAACAAAGTAGTTTAAAACACAACATAAAAACCAATCATGAACATTGCTACAAAAGAAAAAACATGAAAAAAGATGAATTTGGAAGCCACTAAATTTGCATTAAGAAAACCACTTATAAATGACAGACAGATTTACAGATCCCTTGATTCACTGCTGTGACCCCAGTTAACCTATCTGACACACATATTCATTTGAGACTCCCTCTCCCCCAAATAGTCATTCTGCTTAAATGGATATATTGGTAATATTGTAGTGGATAGGAAATTAAGAATTAAAAGCAACCTTCTTCACTTTACAAAAATTAACAATGATGTGTGAAATCCTGGTTTTGCAGCATAGAAAAATTATTGACCTTATGCTTACAGAAAAAGTCAAACCGGACTTCACGAGTAGCTGTTAAATTAGTTTTCTGACCAATGGGAACAATTTGCAAGACTTCACAATCCAATGCAAAAAATCTAAATTACTATAAATGACTTCAATTAGCATCAGTCAGTCAGAGTTAGGGATGGAAGCAGCAGAGATGACAAAATAAAATGTAATGGGAGAGAAACCTCAACCATGACCCAGATGTAAGGTCGCGTCGCACATCGTCCTCTTTCTCCTTCTTTCTCATGTGCTGATTCCTTTTACTTCTTCTCCTTCAAAGATACTCCTACCAAACAAATGCTCATACATACATATGCATAAACTCTTTCCAACAAATTACTACTACGAACATTTCTACAACTCTTGATACCCTTATCTTTCACAATGAACATTAATTTCTACCAATTCTTGTTATTCTTTCCTTTTAATAAATTTCTACTTTAACATGAAAAATGTATATTTTATTCTTCCACTCTTCCACATAAACCAATCTTCAATCTGATGAAAACCTTCTGATGATAATTCTGAATAAAACTTGTAAGCTGTAGGGAGTTCAGTTATGTGTGACACCAAGGCCGAATTAATAAACATTAACCATCTCCCTACTTCTACAATATAAAAGAATTTTATATTTACAATTCTCACCTTTTCTTTTCACCTCACTGGCAGTACTTTTGTTTTGTTTGTTCTTCTGTGCTACCATATGTGTCTATAACATGAAGTGTATAAATATTTTTAATTAAAAAGCATCTTGTTTGGTTTTTATCTTCAATGTTACTGTGGCAGGAGGGGTCACCACTGGTCAGCCATGTCTCGTACAAGGCCAATTTACAAACACAGCTGACACTTCCCACAACTTAGGGTTTATTCAGAAGATCATTAGAATTATTAGAAGGTTATCAGAAGATGGATTTGAGGAAGAATAAAAGTATACCTTTTGTATGCTTAAATAGAAATTTATTAATAGAAAAGAATAAAGTGAATTGGCAGAAGCTAAATGTTCAGTAAGAAACAGAAGTAAAAGTTAAGAGTATCAAGAGTTCATAGTAGTCCTTGCAAGAATGAATTTATGTATACATAGGCAGGAACATATATATGTATGTATGTATGTATGTATGTATGTATGAGTGTTATGGTTGGGTAAGAATTGTCTTTCAAGTATTTGCTCAGTCTTAAAGGGTTCCATTTGGCTATCAATTATAAGAAAAGGTAGATAGGTGAATGATGAAGGGGAAGGAGGTGAGAGAGAAAGATAGAGATAATAATAGCGATCATTTGATGTTTGTCAGGGGATGTGTTAATGGGCTCATCGTTTTCTCTCTGGCGACAGGCAAACTTGGCCTGTTTTTTATTTTGTTTGTGGGGCTCGAAAAGGTCATTTAGAAATTCAGTCTGGGATGTGATTCTGGCCTTTCCATTGGACGATGAACAAATTTTGCGTCAGCTCGCGAAAAAGGTCCATGAAAGAATTTGTTTCTGATAGTTGAAGATTATTTGAATTTTGTTTTTAGATGTTTCCTAGTTTTCTATTGGCCAAAAAACATTTCGCATCAAGGTGTGAAATTTAACAAGTTTTGTTTTGGATTCACTTTTGCGTGTGTGCTGAGCAAAGTTTGTAAATTCAAATCTTTTCTTATTTCTAACAAAATCAATGAGTCAGTGCTTAGCATTTGAATGAATTTTAAATCTACATTTTATTTTAGTCACTACATTACAATCAATAAAGAAAAATATGCCCATTTTGATAAAATTTTTTAAAAAGAGGTACACTTTTATTACAGTTATTGCAATATAATCAGTTTGAATTAAAATGATTAAAAAATAATGTCACTTAATGATAAAAATAAAAAAAGAACAAACTTTTTGGTTACCTAATAGTAGTTTTCAATATAAATTGGAAAAATTACATTTAGAAAAGTTTAAACTTGCTTTGGGGAAAAAAATTGGTATTAGTAGATAAATCTAGAATTTTAGATTGAATTTAAAGATTAACTCTATTACCAAATCTAAATACATAGATAAAGATTAACCAGGATTAAAGGAATAAATTTGAACCCCAACTAATTGCTTGTTGGGGAACAAGCAACTTTGGCTTTGACAATAAAAAGAAGAAAGGAGTAACATTTAGTTCAATGGCAAAAAATTGAAACTAGTGATTAGATTTTATTAAAAGACTTAAGGCTAGGATTATGGGAAGATTTTTTCTCTTTCATTATCCTCTACAATTTTCTCAGTATGATAATGACTCAGTTAGGAGAACAGTCAAATTGTGTTATGGAGATTGAAAATGGTAAGATAGATAAAGTTTATCTGTTACTGTTAATAATTAAAATGTTAATTAGTAGATAATTTCAGGAAAATACAAAATTAATTTATTGATTAAGCCTGTTACAATATTTTATTTCAGTTTTGAAAGCCAAGAGCTTTTTAAAATGAAAGAATATGCCCACATTCTGTTACTGCGATTGACGTGTGTATCATCAAATTTTAGTTTTGAAGAGTTCTTCAGAATTTTCAATGTTCAAATTTTACTGACATTTTTTTTTTCATATTTTGGAAAGCTGGAGTACACCATGATCAATCTCAAATTTGGTCTGAAGTTACAGAATTACACAGGGCATAAGACTTAGAGAAATAGGCAAATATAATTGGCCTAGTGTTATTGTTTAGAAGATAAGTTACAGTAAAGTAAAGTGATGATGTTTTAAGTAGATGAAATTGACTGTAGGTGTGTTCACAAGATCAAGTTGCATGAAAACACAACCCACATCACTATGTACAATGGACAACACCCAGTGGACTAAATACACCATTTAAAAGAAAAATTGCACATTCCAAATTGACTTAATATTCTCAGATTGCAATAGATTCTTTTGACTGCTATTACTACTACTACTACTAAATATCACAATTCCTGTTTCTCTCTATGCATTTCAGTTTGGTTACTCTCAGTTTTCTAAAATTTGCAAGTAGACAATTTGATGTAGATTAAGTTGGTTGGAGTATAAATCTTAAAAAGAAAATCATGTGCACTTTATAGTATTAATAGAAAACTGTCATATCAAATTTTTTAATTCCATAAAAAACTTATTTTTACATTTATCATGGCTAAGAAGTGTTTATGTATCATGTTAGAAAATACAAGTATTATTTTCTTTAAGAATGGCTTTTAATTTTCATTTTGTATAACAGTAGAAAATAATTTCTTTTTAAAAAGTATTGTCTTTGATCATGATTGGCATGAGAGGAGAAAGAGAAAGATGAAATAGGGGTATTTAGCTATCTTCCTATCTCATCCCTCAGCATGAAAAATTTCTTTACCAGGTCAGTGAAAAAAAATGCATCATCACTATGTCATAGTATAAAAAGAAAAAAATACTATAAATTGCTTCTCTGTACATTCTACTAAATTTTCTAACTTGTTAATGTCATAAATGGCTGAGTTTGGCAAAGAGTGCCATTAACCTTCTGTTTGATTTGTGAAAATAGACAAATGGGTAAATATGTGATTGTATGAGCAAATATATAATGTAAATTTTATAACCTATTATCTGATTTTAATTCATGTATAGAAAAAGTTGTCTGCTTGTCTATTAACACATTAGTGAATAATGATAAATTCTTAACTTATATAACCTTTTAAATTCTTGAAAATAGGAATCTATGCTTGAAAGTTATGATTTTAAACCAGACAAAGAAAATTATTTTGAAGAAAATTATTTTGAATTGCATTATTTTATATTTCATTTCTTTTTAATCATCTCATCCCAAGTAAAGAGATCATGTCACTAAGATCCCAGGGGTTATTGAGACTGAAAAAGAATCAGAGGATAAGGACAATAAAAAACAGAATCTGGAAAATAAAAGATGGCGACTGATGTTGCATTTAAATTTTCGAAGATCCTAAGTGGCAGGGAATTAAGAAACCAGAAAGGAGTTCCATAGGTAAGAAGTGTAAGAAAAGAAACTATCCGATTAAAACTTAGTTAGATCTAGCTTTTTTAACAGTAAAATGATGAGACCTAGTTGTCAATCTAGTAGTACTTAAATTTATGCAGTCAAGATACCAAAGAGGAGAGAACAATTACAATAATTGCCCTGAAAATAATTATGGAAAAGATGTCAAAGCACAGGAAAATTGACTGAAGTCCAAATGCCAGGTCAGGACTGATAACATTTCAGACTCTTCTTTGGATTTTGTTGAGAATCTTGAGATATATAGTGGAAGTACCAAGTCATATATGACAGAAATACTCAATGCATGGGGGAATGGTAGATTTATAAATGAGCAAGATGGTTTCTGTTGAGAAAAACTGTCCAGTATGACACAGTGACCCAATTTTTTTAGCAGCAGACCTAGCAAATTATTTAACATAATCCCACCACTGGATTAGATCAAGAAGATGCAATGAATCACTCTTCTAGAGGTTAGCGCAGATGGAAAGCAAAAATGGTTCTCTATAATAATTAAATGATAGCAGTTTTGTTTTGGAAATTTATAAGCCATTGTATACCCCAGTTAACAACTAATTGGAAGTGATTTTTTAAGTTCAACTGTCTGTCTTACTTTGCCAAACCTATTGGATTTACTGTTAAAACATGAGTAAATAGTTACATCATCAGCATATATACCTTGTTGGGAACTGATGGCATCTGGAAGGTTGTTGATGAAGATAAGAAACAACATAGGTTAAAGGTTAGAGTCCTGGAACTGCATTTAATTGTATTAATGTGAAAGAGTGTGGCCAATCAACACAGCATTCATTACATGATTTGTTAAAAATGATTGGATTAAGTCAAATATTCAGCCAGAGATATCATTGCCCTTGGGTGTTGTAAAGAAGGCCAATATATCAAATCTTGTCAAACATCTTTGAGATATCTAAAATCACAGTCTTATCTATATTTGACAAATTCAGTAATAACCATTAACACATCAGCAGATGACCTAAAGAAATGATAATCATCTTGTTTATCTGAAAGAAGACTATGTGAAGTGAGATGCTTAAACAATTCAAAGTTGATTAGAGTCTCTAGTACTTTACCAAAAAGAGCTCAAAGACTAATAGAATTAGGATTTGAGGCATCAAAATGTTTATTAGAATTTTTAAAGACAGAAACTACAGAAAAGGATTTTCAACAAGCTGGTAAACAGGACTCATTGAGGCATTTATTATACACATTGGAGAGGGTAAAAGCACATTTCCTTAGGATAATTGCAGGGATACTGTCAAGTCCACATGCTGGAGTGGGGGGGGGGGGGGCTAGTATGAAATCTAGCAGAAATCATGAAAGGAGTTATGTATATATTACTCAGTAGAGATTCTATTCTAGGAGGAAAGTCAGGCAAAAATACTTCTGATGAGTTAAGAGAAGAAAATTGGGAAAAGAATTTCTGAATAAAGCATTCTGCTTTATCTGAAGTAGATAACAATGTTTCAAACTAATTGAGAAAAAAGGGATTGAGAAATTACTCTTGTTCAACACTCTCTCACAGAGCTGCTAGTAATCTATTGAGCCAAACTTGTGTCTCATTCCAGCAGTAAACAGCAATTTAACCTCATGGAAACACTTAAACTCATCATAGGCAGATACAAAGAGAGGTCTGTGATGATCTGTCTTGTCATGTTGGTCTTGCTGGAAGAAATGATACCTCTAGGGTATAGCGACTGAACAAGCAGGAGTGAAACAAGAAGATTATGGTTTCCCTATATATTCCTGTACTGGCATGAAAGCTTCAATGCCAGCTTTCACTCAGGAAGAAACCTCAGTGGCTCAGTTTTCAATGGAAAAAATTATAATTTAATTCCAAAAGGCATCTCTAAGAAAATCATGAAATATGTTCCAATCAGTAACAAAAAGATGTCCAGTTAATAGTGGGTTCTTAGCTAATAGATGAGTAGAAAAAATATCTACAGACACTATCACATGGTTAGATTTTCCAAGAGGACAGAGTTGCAAAGCATGAAGATAAGGAGGTAAGTAACAGATCAAGTAAAGAAGTGCATTTATCAGAATTAATAAGAAAACAAATTAGGAAATATACTGTGTGAGAGATTGAGCAACTGAGAAATTTAAAATATAAAATACGTATAGAAAATTCCTATTTTTAAAAGTTTTCACACAAAACCAAATTGACCAGTTAGGATTTTGTATTCTGTTATGTATGAGGGTAAATCTAAAAACATTTGTTATAGTTTAGTATCATAATATTAACAAATCAAACTGTTAAATTTATTTTGTACAAATGTTAAACATTGATAATACATTTCATATTTCATGTTTTAATGTGAACAATTTCCCTGAAGACCCAGTCCTACAGAAAAATATTCTTAAAAGTTTTTTCTTATATATATATATAGAGAGAGAGGGGGGGAGAGGAGAGAGGAATTATAATTAAAAGAGCATGATTTTATAGAATAAGTGTAACTTTTTTGATGCAGCTATCAATTATTACTACTCTTATTTGCTAATTCCATGAGTCATAATATATGCTACAATTAGTAATAAGTAATTTTAAATGAAAATTTAAAGTTTTACTGATAAATTTTATTGAAAATGGTTTTCTTTTTTTAATGCCATACTTTTAGCTGTAGAAATAAAAGTTGAAAATCATTCTACATTGAAAAATTCCTGCTTATTAAGTCAATTGATATCAGATATTCAACTGATATCAGACTGTTCATAAACAAAAAACAAAATTAAGATGTCACAATTGCTGAGATTTCACACACATTTCTCTCTTTTTCATTTACTGGAATTATTTTCTATTAACTAATGAGATAAAAAGTCTGATCCAACAAAAATCAATAATAACTTGAAAACTATATCAAGTTAGACAATTTGACAACTTTGATGCTTATTTATATAGCAATCTTTTTCTTTTTATATTCAAAATTTGTACCTGAGTTTAATTTCTAGTTTTTATTAACTGATTGGACAACAGATTTATGCAAGCATCTATAAATAAATAAATAACCAAATGGTTAACCTGTGAGTAACTTTACAGTGTGAAGATGAGTCAATGTCGATGAAAGAGAGAAAATGATTGAGAGATTCAAATTGTTGTCCATTCCTATTTACTCCCTGTAAAAAGATTGTCCTGTTTATTCCATCTCTAATGACTAGTATAAATTACAGCCATTCCAGGATACTTGTCATAGACCATGTGTGACTCACAGAGCCATAGCCAATCATTCAGAAGCCAGTGACTAACTACTAAGGCTGTATTTCATCAAGTTTATTTAATCACTTCAATTGCTTATTTCTCTCTTCACAATCCATATAAATAAGACAAAAATGTTGCTTTTTCTTATAAACTTGTTAAGCAATACAGAATTGAATTGCTAATATATTGCAGTTTTTGTATCAAAATCTTTATTAATCTTTATTATTATTTACAAGTGGACAATTGTCTTCATCCTTGTTGTTGTTATCACAATGTTACAGCTTATTAATTAAATTAAATAAATTCCCTTTAGGTTATCTGGATCAACATACACCTGATGAAGGCTGGATGGAACCATGGAAATAGTAGTAAAAACATATTGAAATATACTCTTTACTGATGGGATTATAGAGAAACTCTCTCTGTTTTTCTCTCTATACATATATCTTTCCTTCTTTTCTGTAATCTGGACATTGTTTACTTAGTCAGCTGATGTCACTAATGCCCCTGCCAAAATCAAAGTAGAAATGCATAGGCATTATGAAGATATAAAAACAACAAAGACATGAATATAGCCTCTTTGTTCTTCTCTTCCTTTTTGTCTCATTCTCAGACCATGTGGAGTTTTGCAACATTGCTGCTGGTGATTCCACAAATGCCAACCAACCCAAAGAAAGACATGTTGAAATAATATCGACACAAGAAAAAGATATACAGGAAACAAAGAATTAATTGTAACCCAACACACGCCAACAACAACTAACTACTATGTTACAGCAGACACACACATAAAACCAAATATGATATATTCACATGAAACCTTTTATAAACTCAACACTGAAATACACTCAAAATGATGAATGATGAATGATGACCCTAAATGAAAATATGTAAATTGTTGGAGTCAGCAACAAAAATAAAATGATGGTATAGTTCATACAAACCTGGCCTTAATTAATTTATCGAAGTCCAACACCAGCCTGAACTTGTGCTTTGTTGACAGAATTGCTACCAAATTATGAGAATACTTTCTTTAATCCACCTAATTCCTTATCTCCCTGCATTTAACTTTTATAAAGACTCACCTCATTATTTAATACTGGAGGCGCATGAATCATTCCATGGTCATTTTTTTGCTGTTAAATCTAGCCCCAAAATCTTCACCTTTGAACTTGCAAGGATCCTTTGACAGCTTCCATGATACTTACTATGCATTGTACTTTCTTAAATTTTATACTATTACTGTCAACTGTGCTGCTCCCAGTATGCTAATTATGTCCATCCCAATTACAACATCTGTGATGTCATCATTTCAATTGAACCACACGCACTCCACTGTACTGAAATTCCCACACCTAACCTGTCTGCTGGTTATAACTTTTATGATTGCCCTCTCCTTCCCACTTAAACATCTAACCAATCCTGGAGTCACCAGGGTGGTGATGCATCCTCTATCCAGCAAGGAATTACTCCACTGTTTACTACCAGGGCATCCATGGTTGATAATGATTGGTAATGTGCTGCTGTTGAGTGGAAAGGGTAGCCACTGGTACAGTAGCTTCTCTTACCCATTTCTCTGAGATAACATTTTTTGATATGTCCCTTTTTTCTACATGCATACCAGGATTAGAGTAAGCTTAAGTTGTTCTTTGTTCATATCTAAAACATATTTTATCATTTTTATCTTATCTTTATGCTGCTTGTTGAACATGTAGCACACAATGTTGATCTTATAGCAAAATATCTTATCCTTATAGTAAAATATCTTATTCTTATAGTAAAATGTTTCTTGTTAAAAAATATCTACAGTGTTTCACAGCCTCTATCATTGCTTGGGCTTCCTTCTTAATAGTAACATAGTGTAATGCTTTAGGGAATGCCACTGATTGCTCACTCTGAGTAGAAATCATTGCAATGGTAGTTTCTGAAGCATCTATTTGGATCTTGAATTGTGTACTTTCATTGATGGCTTTTACAATAGAATTTTCAGTATCTTGTTTGAGTGAATGAAAAGCTTCCTCTGATATAGAAAAATCTTTTGTTGCAACTCAAGGGATGAGGTTTTTGTAGAACAACTGTAATTTGTGAATAATAGGTAAATAAACCAACTGTATATTGTAATGATTTACAATCTATTAATACTAGTAGAGTTCATTATGGTTAAAGTCAGAGTCAAGCCACCTCTCACCATTTTTACTTCATAACACAGAATATTAAACTTCCTTGTTGAAAAAAAAAAAATTTTTTTCTTTAATGTATTTATTATTCATTCTTTTGCAACCTCATTTTGTCATTCCACACTTTGTGATATTATCCAAATAAATTAACATCCCTTCCTCTTGAAAAAAATGTGTTAGTAATACTCTGAAAACAAACTAATGCATTAGTTACTCCAGATAGTATTCTAATAAATAGTGAACTGGTAATAGTTGTCATACAGGGGCCCGACAATATTTTTCAGATACTTTAGTATTCGACTTTCCGAGTACCATAGAGTGGCAAAATTCCTTCAATAGAATAGCATAAACATATAAAGACAATACCTGTAATAAAAATGGAAGAAAATCGATTAGGTAAGGAAAAATATTTATTTTTCATCATTTTTTACAAAACACACGCGACATTATTTTTCGGACATCGTTGAAAAGCTGTTAATAGTCTGTAATATCACCTTTCTTCTCAATAACTTTTATCAATCTCTCTTCATAATGATCAAACATATGCACAATAACATCTCTACGCGTTTCTATTAGTTGTTTTTTGGCATCTAGTATCCATTCCCATAGTTGAGCCTCTTTCGTTATTTCAGGTCCATCATAGACAAGTTGCACAAGCATTTCCCAAACATTTTCTATTAAATTTAGGTCTGAGCTTTTTGCAGGCCATTCCAAAGTAGTCATATTCACGTTAGCCATCCATTCTTTCATGAGTTTTGACACATGGATGCTGCAATTGTCTTGCTGTAGAACGAAATCATTCCCTATCTCTCTTCTTATCCTTGGTAGGGCTTTCTCATCCAGCAACTGTTTGTAGCTTTCACTGTTCTGTCGTCCTTTCAGCCACTCCAACCATATATTTCCATTAGCAAAGATCATACCCCAAACCATAACTCCTCCTCCTCCCATCTGTCGTTTGTTCAGTACAGCAGGCTCACCCCTTCTCGACCAAGTGCACCATCCATCGGTCCCATCAAACTTCAAACGCTTCTCATCAGTAAATATAACCTTCTTAAAGTCAACATGCTTTGTTAACCACCTTTTAGCACACTCCAGTCTTGCTCCTTTGTGTTTCTTTGTTAGTGTAATTTTTTTCTTAGCCTTTGCATACTTCAAACCAATCCTATGCAGCGTTCTTTGTACTGTTCGGACGTTTACATCCAATTCACATTTCTCCTTCACTTTTCTTGCTGTAACTTTTTCTCCAGATGTCAAAAGCCATGTCACAGTCCTCTTCATTCTCCTTTCAGTCCTCTTGCCAATTGATCTTTTCCGTCCTCTCTTCTTTTTCCGCTCGGCGTTTGTCTTCAGCATGTATTCGACCTTTGATTTCGACAGCTTCAAATCCATGGCGATCCTTCTGATGCTGAGGCCATCATCCCACTTCTTCTGTGCCAAACAAATGACTTCTTTTGAATGCATTTTACCTCATTAAACTTAATTGTTTTGCCAGTAAAATAGAACAGATAATTGATTCTAATGATGAGAGCTAAGTGTACAAGCAGAAAATTTGCATACAGCAACATATACATGAACTTAGCTCTTAATAAAATAGGATTTTTTGTCATATCAGAAAAATAGTGTCGCACAAGTTTTCGCAAAAATCACAAAAAACTAAAATTATCAAAGCCAAACTAAAAAATGATTACACTAGTAGTGGATTTTCACTCCTCAACTACGTACTTACAATCTCAAAAGTTTATGGCACTAGTAACCACCTTGAAGTACTTTTTTCAAAGTGTCCAAAAAATATTGTCGGGCCCCTGTATACCTCAAATACTATATACAGTTTCTCTTGCTCTTTCATGGGAACCTGGTGATACACATCGTGAAGGATTGTTGTGCTGAAAACATGATATTGTGTAATTTAATTAATAGTATTATTAAGGCAAGGAAGTGAATAACTACCAAGAAGTGTAAACTTGTTGATAGTTACAAAATAATCATTTATGATCCTTGTCTTTTACAACAAGGCATTAACACAGTAGAATCAGTGGCCATGGTTAAATGTAAATAAAAGGCAGAACAGTCCAACAAACAGAATTGAAAAAGTTTTCAATAAACAATAACAAGAAAAGACCAGAAAAAAATAATATAAAGCAAACAAACAATATATACAAGGCAAAGCAACAGTAATATGGCAAAAAGTTCACAAACTAAGAATTGATGTTGACCCACAAACAAATTCAGATAAGCATTCTGATGGTAAGACAAGACAGACCAACACTTAGTCATATAAAACCAAGAACCAGCTTATTTTATTGGCTAGGAAGAAATCCCAGCATGTATTTGTGTGATTCTTCCTATAAATTGAGAAGAGGGAAGTGTTTTACAGTCCTTCCCAACAAGATTAGAATCAACAGAACACAAACTACTTGTATTTGTCATGGTGCATGACTGGATTCTATAATGTTGAGTCTCTTGCTCGATAACTATGACTATTGAGTGAATATCACCACAATTTTGTAGTAATTATTTTTATCAACTCCATCCTTGATGTCATCAATTCCCAACTTGGTATTTATGCAGCAGATAACTATTTACTTCTGTCTTAGTTGAAAGTCTAACAGAGTCAACAAAGTAAAGCTGGCAAATGCTCTTGAAATCAGTGGTTAACTACAGCAAGGAATGGCTTGTAAACTTTAATGCCTCCAAAACAAAACTGCTTTCATTTAATCACCATAGACAAACTTTTCTCCTTGCCAACAGCATAGCTGATACTAAACTCAAGGAGAGCTAAACACTGCATTCTTGGGCTTACATGTTCAACTAACATGAAGTAGAGCTAAGCAACTGCTTAACTGTGTTGTGCCAGAATTTTTTTTTTGGTCAGAATCCATCTTGTACATTTATAAATCTACCATTTGTCATCTTTGCATTGAATACTGATACCATATATGGTCTGTTGCTCATGCCATATATATTTAGGTTCTTGACAAAATTCAAAGAAAGGTCTGTAATGTAATTGATTGGACCTGGCATGAGATGCTTTAGTCACTTTCTCATTGATGTGACATGGCTCCCCTCTGTCTTTTCTATAAATATTTTCATAAAAAACTGTTCTGATGTGTTTCTTCAACCCCAGTTTCTTGACTACATAAATTCAACTGTGCTACTAGATTGGCAACTAGGTTTCACTGTTATACTGCTGAACTAGCTAACTACAACTACCACTTCTATTCTAACAGTTTCTTTTCTTGCACTTCTCACTTGTGGAACTTCTAATTTTTAGCTTCCCTGCCATCTACAAGCTTCAAAAATTTAAATGCAACATCAATCAACATCATCTGTCTTCCTGAATTCTATTCCTTTATCTTTTCCTCACTAAAATCTTATTCTCTTTTACTCTCTAAATTACTGAGTCCTAGTTGCATTATCAGCTTGCTCGAGAGGAAATGATTGAAAAAAATTACATGGCAATTTAATTTTATAAACAATGCTGGTGTATCAACACAAAGAATCACAGACCACTAAAGATGATATTTTCTGCCATAAATTAGAATATACACTGTTGTGAAGTTTCTAGAAATTCTAACTCTAGACTACATCTGTGCAATATCCAGGAAGTATCTCCAAGCAAATCTGATACTCATACCCATTCATTTCTCCTTATTTTAATAGACAGTGAAGTTGATGCTATTTAAACAATGCTGTTGACATGATAAATTTTCAATGAAAACTGTTTGACCACCACACTAAGATCAATACAGCTACCACTATCAACAAGTTTATCAATCTCTACTCTATTTATGGAAACTTCTACGTCCTTTAACAATGAACTTAGTGCAGTAGCAGAAAATACTACAGCTAAAGATTGTTTGGTCATTGAACTTCACTTGATGAAAATATTAATTTATGATCTCTTCTGTCTATTGATAGCAGTGTTGTACAAAAAATTTAATTTTCCAGTTTGATATACTGCAATTGAGTCACTCAGGGTGTTTTCATAGGTAGTACACTCAGGTATGGTGTTATATATTTTAGGTATGGAAAATTTATAAGGTGTAGTCTGTCTAGGTTATTGGAAAGATTATTGGAAAGATGTGAACTAGTGTTTCCATTTCATTTAGTTTAATGTTTGGGAAGGTAGGAACACAATCAAATCTCTGGTTTAAATAAGCCCCCCCACAGTGTTGAATCAAAGCATTTCAGTTGTTCTTAGCATTGTATTGGTTCGTTTGTTGTTTTAGTAAACTTGACCAGTTAGTCCTGTTAAACTCCTGTTGGAATCACCTTTTTTTTCACTCTGGTCACCTTCACTCCAATATGTTCATTGCATAAATTTAAACAATTATGACACCTGACCTAAAGAGATGTGGGGAGAGGCTGGTTAACATTAATTATCCTATCCCTAACCACAATCACAACCCTTCCATACATTACCATTTGCCGATTCACCCCAAGAACTCATCTTCATTCAACCTGATATGCAAAACTGACATGCACCACAATACCACATATAAAGAGGGAACCTACAAAAATCCCATGATGTGAAAGCTTAAAAAGTTCAAAAATAGATAAAAAAACTGTTATGAAGGGTAGAAGAAGATGAACACAAAAACAAACTAAAATATGGCAAAGACACACAAAATAAAATAGACACATATCAGTAAGTCCTGTCGTACCCATGAAAAACATGAGCAGCTGCTGTATTCTCCCTATAGGCAGAATCAAGAGGCTCACTCAATAAAAGTGGAGGGGTGTCAAAGTAAATAGTGGAATGGGAAAAGTCAAAAGACAAATGGGACAAAACAAACTGGGGTTAAAAATCTTAACATGGATCATAACTGAAGAAAGCCCTTGGAGCAGGTATTATTTACAGTAATCCAACTGAAGATTCAGCCCAAACCACTGTTAATTCAACTAAATGCCCTTCCAAGCACCTAATGGCAAACTGGAAGACATGTTGCAGTTAATCTTGGTACCTGTGATCTTCTCTTGTACTGTTCACGCACCTTCTGTACCATCTCAATATGTCTGTGACACACGAAAATGAATATGTCATTGATATACGAAGAAACCTTGGCTCAAGCTCCACCAGGGACAGTGATTCCACATAGGGCTGGACTATATGCCCTGTCTCTCAGCCAGTAAAGGAGAAGCTCTAATGTCAGAGTGTAAAGTAAGGACTACAGAGGACACCCCTGATAAACCGACAAAGACAATGCAAAAGCTCTCAACCACCTTCCATTCACCTGTACCATGGCACTGGGGGAGCGATAGTCTACCCTATTGAATACTTCAGACTTATTCAAAATTAATTAGCGCAGCTTTCTCATCATCTTTTACACCCTCTAGGATTGTGCAGATCAGATGCATTGAATTGTTTGGCCCTTCACAGCACATGTCTGCTTGAAGCCCAACAGAATCTCAGAAACTGACTGCAAACACTCCATCAGGATCTTGGCCAAAATCTATCACTCTGTGTTTAGCAGAGATATGGGTCTGTAATCATCTAAGTCCCACCCACCATCCTTGCACTTTTTTAACAGCATGATCACACCCTTGGAGATCCAGTTGGAGATGGACTCCTGCTGAAATCAGTTATTGACAGTGTTGTTGGCAGGCACACTATGCTCAATTACACATGTCTTGCAGGTGCCCATATATTCAGTATTTTCTTTCTTTATGAGAATGTTGCCCATTAAATGCCTGGCATCTTCCTCTGTTGCCAGCTGCATGGCATCTTTGTTTGTTGCCAGCAAGATGTTTTACATAGCATGAGATCTTTTCACCAATATTTTTGGCCTATTTTGAGTTACTTCAATGCTTCCTCCATCGTTTCCCTGCTGACCCAAATTAACTCTTTAGGTTTTTACATCAGTGGTCAACAGGAAGATTATTATTGTTGCAACTGCATTCAGGGCCTCAGAAATTGTTAAAAATTCTCTCCCCTTAATGAACTATTGAAATTTTTCTTTTAGTTGGTCATAATAGTTAGCTTCTTTGTTTGTTCTTTTACTTGTCCAAGCCATTTTATTTGAGTCAGATTGTTCCACCTGCTCTGGTGTTGACAATTCTGTGATGGTGGTTGGGACCCCACTCCAGCACAGATGTCCAAAAAGTCTGTGTCAACAATTAAATGAAAAGTGTTTAAAAATAAAAGATAGAAAAATAGAAAAGGTGGAGAGGGAACATATATAAAACAAAAACAGCCAAAAGTAAAAACTAGCTTAGACAGGGGTTACAAAGAAACAAACCCAAAAATGCAAAAAGCAAAAACTAAAAAGTACAAAAAAGAAAATGAAAAAGAATATTCAAAAAGTGTCTTAGACAAAATAAATAAAATATAAAATGAAAATTGCACTTGCAAAAAGTTCTCAGAAAATTATTAGTTTTTGTTTTTAAAAAATTAACAATGACTCATCTAACAACACATAGAACCAATTCCTGGTTATCTTCACTCCCAGAGAGCTTCTCTCTGAATGGTCTATAAATATATACATGAGGCTAGCTCAATGATTGGCCAATAATAATCCTATAACTATTCCCATGCAAATAACTTGGCAGTGCCACCTGTGTAGATCTATCTTTTACAAACTGCCATTTTGCCAAGGGGAATTAACTCAACATTAACTAAATGAAAAAATTCAAATAATGATTGTTAATTGTCCTTCTTGGACAGTTTTCAATAATTCAAAATTTGAAGTTCCATACTTACTTAGTACATTGGCAATCATTTTATCTTCTGGAATTCACTGAACCTTGGCTACTTCCTCTTTGTTCAATATTTCCTTAATTGAGCCAATGTCAATACACAAATGTTTATCTTCCACTTCCATTAGTAGAATAAATTATATCCACAATTGATTAGTTGTCAAATAGAGCTTCTATGAGAATACTGACACAATCTGTATCCATGAGTTCCATAATGATCTTTCTCAGATAGAATGCATGATCTAATGCTGCTGACAGACTTGGCATCTCAGCCACCAGTGTGGATCTTATGACCAGCTTTATTTTTTATCGTTTCATCAGCTTCATAAAGATCTTCTTCGCAGAATACAGAGCATCTAAATGAGTTTTCAAAATTTCACTAGATGTCCTCCATTGTCAAAAGGAATTCCTTCCCTGATTCTCTATCCAGCACCAATCTAGTGCTGCAGGATATTTGCTATAATTTCCTTTGAAGTTTCTCTTCTAAAAATACTGAAACAATAAACACATCCATCATATGTATTTTTCTCTTCAAATCGATTGCTACCTTCTCCTCAAATCTGCTGGCCATGTGCATACTTGTGACTGGTTTTGTTGGTTGTATTTCCATAAAGTTTACAGGTTTGGCAAAAATCATATATCTGAGTCAATTCTACTCATTTTTCCAAACACCAGCCTCTTCCATCAGTGCCTTTAATTTGGGCATTGATGGATGGGCAACTTGTCTGTGTAATTTCAACATAGTCTTTTATTCTCTACTGGTTGCAACTCACTCAAAACAGTACTGCAAATCTCTTCAATATTTAGACCCATTTTATTGTTCACTGGGACACTAATGGTTACTTGAGGTAAAGTTTTATTGCACCTCTTTGCCTAATAATTGTGGTTTGTCTTGTTTTAAGTTCAGCTTAGCTTTTGCTTTCTTTATTGACTTCAAACTCAATAACTTACAAAGTCCACCACATCCACTTCAATAATAACATCTTTTCCAGCAATTCTATATGGTAACTGACAGGATATTAGAGATAATAACTGCTCATCTCCACCAAATTTAAATAATTTGTAACCTTCCTGTTTTTATACTTTGTTTTTCATTATTAGATAAACCATCAAAAAAACATGTAACCACCTTGTATCACACACATTTGAAATACAGGTGGTATCAAAGATGCACAATTAATTGCTTATTTACTAAGGTGTTCAGTCTCATTTTTGTTGTATCCTGTGAACAGTTCCATCTTTGCTTTCTTGGAAAAGTTCATCTGCTGGATTGTTTGAACATTTTCATAAGAATGCGGACATGTTCCCACAAGGTGTTGAAAAGATCCACATTCATGGCATCTCAGTGGAAGGTGATTAAATTTATTGAAAAAAATTATGTGCATTGAAAAAAAAATGAATTTTTTCAATGAAAATTATGAAAATGATGTTTTTTAAAGTCAGCATACCACCTCTTAACCATTGTTTCCAATGGAGAAGAGTCTGAATAACACTTATCAAGCTATTGCTTTGCTTGAACAGTATTTTTCCCATCAGAAAGCAATGTTTTATCAATGCATGAAATTCAGATTTTTCCATTGTTTTGAAAATTTGCAAAAGTAGCTTTACTTAAATGACTGCAATCTTTAAACTAATAATCCGATTACACCCAAATTTTGTCATGTGCCATTTGAAGGTTAGTACTTCATAAAAATCATATGGGTTTTTTTTATTAGTGGCACCATCTATATGTCAGGCCTGGAAATTATTGTGTGATGTGTTAAAGTATAGTGATATCAAGTACTTGTAAAATCCATGGTATTCATTCAGTGTTATTTCCTTTGAATGGCAAATAAGTTTCTGCATTTTAGCTCTTTCTTAGATGTTCAGAAGCATTTATTTTTTTTCTTTTCACATTATACATAGTGCACTAAATAACTGAGAACAAACTATAATAGAAAGAAAAGCAAAGATGTTCAATAGAAAAATCAGCCTATTTTCAAAAATAGAAAAAAGTTATTTGATAAAAATGGCCATGGCTTCAGAAAGAATTACATGCTCTGATTGTGTGGTTGTCATTCATGTTCACAATGCCAGTCTTTAAAATGTTCTTGATTTTATGGAACCACTTTTGATGACACCTCGTCTGTAGTAGCCAACAAGACTTAAGAGATTACCTGTTGATGGTGGCATGATCTTGAAAATTCTCAGCCAGTTACTCCTGGGTCACATGCATGTGGAATATGTATGGCCATCTTCTCAATCAAGAGCATTTAACAATTGTGCCCACTACTTCAATGCTACTCTGAGATCCTGTAGGAAGAGGTGCAACAGCATGACATGATCGTTTTAGCTCATGTCTCCAAAGACTATCACAGATAGTGCACCTAATTGAGAATACCATTGTGAGTTTCACACAAAGCCACCTGTTCACCTCTCTCTGAGTCAAGTTGCCATGTTTAGTGGCATCATGCCTTTTCATTTCCTGTTTCAGATTGAAAGCTTTTATGTTAATGTACTTGATATGTCTGAAAGAGAAATGAAAAAGTTAAATTTTGGCACATATTGCATATTAAGTCATTATCCATTAATGACTGGCTAAAGATGTTTTCTTAATTACCTGACATGTTCTCTATACAAATGTATATAATATTCGATATGTGAATGAACCTTCTACAGTTATATATATATATATATATAATGATACATATGTTTTTCTATCTATTTTTGTCAGTAATTTTGTTGTTGTAATAAAACAAATATATAAAATAGCATATGAATCCTGCTCTGGTTCAAACATCTGACCTGCATGTAATCAGATAAGTGATATATTCATTATAACAATGTTCTTCTGCATTAGCAGCATGGTAAAACTAACTTGCAAATACTAAGCTAGGCAGAGTGCACAGATACAGATACTACACTGATTTTAAATAGAATCAATACCTTGGTCACAGGGCTAATCCAGTTATTCACCCGAAGCAAGGCATCAAAGTCACTAACATGCAGGAAATTACTGAACATGAAAGAATATAATAAAAACATTATTAAGGAGCAAAAACAATAAAACAAAATAGAAATTTTGAAAACAGATGGTAACGATTAACATTTCTTTATAAGTACTATGTATATTTATATATTTAATTCTTCACATGTGCAAACCATCTAGTAATAGTAAGGACTTGACAAGATATGCCATTGTTTTTGATAGCTTGTCTAAAGCAGTATATATGAATGTATATGTGCTAAAAGATGTAAAAAAAATAATTATTTCAAACAATATTATATTCTATACAATAGCTCTAATGTTAACAGATGCAATATAAGGTATTTTCCAGAAAAAAGCTAATATGGTTATCTTAGTCATACCATACATATTTTCTAGTGTATAATACAACTTTAGCATAACACAACCCTGTGTTTCTGAAAATAAAAATTGGCAATAAATTATATCCTTGATTATAATACAGCTCAATAGTACAGTCATCTTTATGTAAATGTTTTTGTAAAGTCGTACCACAGATCCTATGCAAAATTATGACTAAAAATAGAGCATGAAAATCAGTAAGAACAATTTTCAGTTTTAAAAGTGAAATTATTAATGAAATGATAAAACTGTATATTCACAAGTGTGGAGCTGGTGCAAGGATCTAATAGTCCCCACATTGAATCTATGAAACAGCCCTCACTCTATTACATTCAATTTTATTGTTACCTAATTATGTACAGTGATGAATCATATACAATATAAGTGAAAAATTCAACTAATAAAAATTGAAATAAATACAATATATCTAAATACAAATTAGAGACATGTCATAATAGATCAGTCAGTCAGTTAAGTGCCATATGTAATACATGATTGGGTGATCATGTCTCAAAAGAGACATGACTGACTGGGCAGAAGATTATCCTACAGTAGGCTGCCATTACTTTCTGCAGTAGACTGGTTGCCAGCCAAAGCTATAGAACCCAATCTGTCCTGTTAACTGGAGGGAAGAGATGGATTAATACCTTTCCCAAGAGTATTTGCATGTAAGTTTATGCAAGAAATTCAACTGGATCATTCCATCTTAAAAAAATCAATAACATTTTGATGCAATTTTTCAGATCATCTTGAGATTTTTCTTGTTAAAAAGTTGGATAATTTAAACACATTCAACATTATAGATAAAAATAATGAAATATGGTGTTCTTTTGAAACTTAGCATTATCAAAACAAATTCACATATTTGGAACCCAGAATTATGTCAAAATACATAAAAATTTTTACAAAAAATTTTAATCTTTCAATTGTTCCCAGTTTAATTAGTGATGTGTATAAATATAGGTAGAAAATAAGTATATGTTGGTAAAATTAGCAAGGATCCCATAGTACTTTCGAGGGTCCACAATCAGCCCCCACCATACTCCTGTCAGTGGTTTTGTGAGTAGTATACACCAGCCACTAGACAAGTATATCCTAATGAATGGATGCAATATTTAATAGCTAACTGAGCCCCTAGAAACTCTATGAGAGTTTAAGATCATCCCACATATTGTCACTTTTCTTGTTCTTTACCTGTATTTTTCATTTTTACCTGTATCTTCTCAATCTTTACCATAAAATGTTTATTGCTCATCCATGTTTTTATCTTAATGTTATACAAACAGATTAATTTGAAATGTTAAAAATAGTAAAAAATCTATAAGGTCTTCCTACTGCATCCTTTCTTTTATCTTTTTTTTTGCTCTAAAAGAATTTTAATATATCAGTTTTTAAAACCTTTCACTCCAATCTACTTTTGAATCTTTTTTTCACTTTCTTCATATCCAGTCAGCAAGCCTACTTCTCTGTTTTTCTTTTATCTTCTTTCACTCTGTCTCTATATACAAAGTAACCAAGTTCTATCCATTTTTGATTAGTCATTGAATGAAGTTGAAATATATACAAAATGTGTGTAGCAATTATTTTCAAATTCGGACAGCCGGGAGTAGGAACATCAGACATTATAAAAAACATGTGCACTATGCCCAACCATCAGTTATAAGCTGGACAGCTGTGAGAAGAATGGAAGTGTCTAGAGATCTTGTTCGGGGCTGTTTGCTTTACAACTTAAAAGTGGGCTTATCAGCAGCTGCATCAAGTCATTGCATATGTCAAACATTTGGGGATAGTACTGTGGTTGAAGTCAGGAGATTTGTCTCTCCATGATGAGCCTCACAATGAACGACCACAGGTCTTGAATGACGGAGTCCTGAAGGCGGCCATTGAAGAAGACAGTAGTCTAGTGTGTGGTGAACATTCAAGACAGTTCATCGTTTCTGATGAAACAGTTAGACTTCACCAGCACCGCCTAGGTAAGACGTACAAACTGAGCAAGTGGGCTTCACAAATGCTGTTGGAGGTCCACAAGGGACAATGAGTGGCAGCCTGTGTATCGCTGCTTTCTCGCCACTGTACTGTATCCTTATTCAATCGAGTGCTTACCAGTGATTAAACTCCAAAGCATTCCAGACATTGGTTATCTCCTCAGGATGCTGTTCCTCACACTGCAAGACCACTTATGCACCCATGCAAGATTATGCTTTGTGTCTGGTGGACAGGTCATCAAGTTCATTATGAACTGCTACCAACGAGCCAAATGAAACATGTGCAACAGACATTGCGCCAAAAGGAGCCAGCACTGGTGAATTGCAAAGGTGTGCTTTTCCTCCATGACAACTCCAGACCAGGTCGCATGTCACGCAAGTGGTCAGGGATGCCATACAGCAACTTGGGTGTGAGACTTTGTGCCATCCACCTTATTCACCTGACCTTGCACCATCCGATTACCACCTCTTCCACACCTGGATAATCATCTTCGTAGAAAATCCTTCACCAATGAAGCAAACTTGCGCAAAACCCTCACGGACTTCTTTGCGTCAAAACCCCCTGAGTTCTACCACAAGGGTATTGAACAGCTGGAGACACGTTGGCAGAAGGTGCTGGATGCCTATGGCGATTACTTCAAAGACTAAATATAAGTAACACATACTGTAAAGCGTTTCCTTTTTTCCTTTAAAAACGGGCAGAAATTTTTTGGTTACCTTGTATATTTATTTTTTCCTTTCACCTAATTTTCTTTTAGTTTTTCTCTAGTTTTTCTTCCCTTTTACTTTTTCTTCTCCATTCTTTTTATTTCTCACTTTTCCCAATTAATTCCCCAAAAGAGATGGTATTTAAGTAAATAATCTGAGCTTAAGTGGAAAAGCATAACAGCGTTACATACAAACAAGCAGAATAATAGTATAAATGATACATACATAATTCTTAGTTATGTTGTCTAGTAAAAAACAGCAAGAAAACTGCTTTAAAGATTTATGAAAACATTTATTTTGTTTGCTTTATTTAGAACCATAAAGAGTCTGTTATCAGTTGTGAGATGTTCATGAAAATATCACATGAAAACAGTAAAATCAAAAATTTTATTTACGGTGAATACAACTAAGAAATCTTGCTGGTTCATCTAACAATATTGTATCAAGTATTCTTTTACATAATTGCTGAACTATTTTTATTGAGAGCTAAAATGGCCAGTTAGAAAATACAAAGCAAGAAATGAACAGAGTAAACGTTAGTTTTTTGGTATATGTGATATGAGCAGTGCAGTGGCAAACACAGGATATATGTAGGCTAAGAGAAAAAGGAAAGAGAAATAGAATTGATTTTGGACCCAGGCATGAATAAATGTGTTCTGGGATATGTTATAATACCGCATAAAATATTCACTTCTCACTCAGGCCCGGATGTAACCAGTACTGGCCTAGCTCATCCTGAATAAAACTACTATTATACTCGCTCCGCAGTTTGACTCTGTCTTCCTACCGAAAACAAACAAGTATTACAATACATCATGGTGGCAGCAATGGGATAAAATAAGCCATACAAACATATACGAACGGCACTATGGAACAGCAACCAAAAATAATAGACGAATGGAAAAAAAAACTTCACACACACAGCACGTGGTGGAATAATAATACACACGATGCTGCTATACTTCAAACTGTAAGTAGCACTCATTACATCAACAAGTTTTGACCACTACATTGTCTTGTTAGCTATACCCCTTAAAAGTTTGGCTCTTGTCAGAAGATAAGAAATAACAAACACCATCAATAATAATAATAATAAAAGAAAAAAAATTAATTATGGCACATCTCCTACCAATGATGAACTGGTCAGACCCAGACTTAAGCAAAGCCATCGCACTGTTTAAACAAAAGATGAACCTATACATAGAAGATGAAGAAATTATGGACAAAACAAAACAAGACATAAAAATCTGCCTTGGTATAAGTGACCAAGGCCTAAGGCGCTTAAATGCCAGTGGCCCCACTGACGAACAAAAGAAATCACCCAAGCACCTATGGAATTTCTTTGAAAGCCAGCTAAGAGTGAACATCAATTTCAGGATCAACAGACTTTACCTTATACAATACCATCAGAAACAAATTGAGTCATTAGACAACTTCATCACACAAGCCAGAACACTAGCACAAAAGGAACTGAGCGATGAGGAACTGAGTGAGAGACTAAAAGAGCTCATCATATTCTCAACACCCTATTATGTCTTCTGTAACAAGCTCTATAGCAAACCAAAGGGTTATAGCATAGCCAATGTGCTAACCGAGGGTCAGAAATATGAAGCCCTTACCACTGGAAACGACCAGCTTAACCAACTTGGAATGCCGAAAATAGAAAGGCTACATAGCATCAACCAATGCAGGAAGTGTGAAAACTGTGATACAAGCCACAAGCCCAGACAATGCCCAGCATACAACAATGAGTGCTCTGCATGCAGAAGCAAGGGGCAGTGGGTGAGATGCTGCAAAAAGACCAAAACAAGGGAACACAGAAAAAAAGCAAACACAGAAGCAAGTCCTGCAACCCCCAGCACCAAACCCCAAGGAGAACCAAATGCAAGAGGTATAGTGAAAATATCAACCACATCGAGACCGAAAGTGACAAAGATGGATACCTACAGCACTTCCACTAGAAGCCTAGAGATGAAGCCTACATGACCTTGAATATCAGGCCAATCCACCTGAAATGCAGAACACACCACACTCTTCACATGAAAATCGATTCCAGAGCATCAGGCAACACACTCCCACTGAGAACATTCCAACAGATGTATGGAACATCACAAATGCCCTTTCCATCCTGTGACCCTGTCCACACGTAAAACTCACCTCATACGGAGGCGATTGAATTCGATGTCTTGACACCATCAGTTTTCAGTGCCAATATAGGAACTCAGAATGGACAAATACAACATTCTATGTGGTAGAAGTACCAGGACCTGCAGTCGTAGGGCTCCCAACATGCAAAAGGCTGAAGCTACTAACAATACATCTCTTCTATCAGCCAACTGATAACAGAATACCCCAATCAGTTCAATAGAATTGGAAATTTCAGTGGGACTGCCAAACTCCTACTAAAGGAAGGTGTAGAACCCTTCGTCGACTCTCCACACAAATGCAGTATCCATCTGAAGGACAAAATAAAGGAGGAAATTAACAGGCTTATCAAAGAAGATGTACTCAGGAAAGTTGAGGAACACACAGACTGGTGCTCCAGCTTGGCATACAGCAAGAAGAAAGATGGATCCCTGCGAAGATCCATAGACCCACAGAAACTCAACACCAGCCTCAAAAGATGCCCACATAACATACCAACAGTGGAGGAACTAAACCCAGCCTTTGCAAAAGCCAAGGTGTTCAGCAAGCTTGATGCCAAGGCAGGATACTGGTCAATCTACCTGGATGAGGAATCACAGCTGTTGACAACCTGTAGGACACCATTCAGACGAGCATGCTGGAAACGTCTACTGTTTGGTCTCAATGTCTCACAAGATATCTTCCAAGCAAAAACGGACCAAATCTTAGAAGGCCTAGATGGTGTAGCCAGCATTGCTGATGATGTAGCAGTATTTGGTCAGAATGACAAGGACCATGACAAAAACTTGCGCAATCTCATGGCCTGAGCAGCCGAAACAGGGCTCGTCTTTAACAGCAAAAAGTGCTTCATAAAGCAATCCAGTATATCTTTTTTTAGAAACATATACACCCCTAATGGAATCAAACCAGATCCAGAGAAGGTGCACAACATAAAGAAAAAAGCCAAATCCACAAAACAAGGGGGAACTACAACACTTTCTAGGAATGCTAAATTACCTTTCTCCATATATTCCTAACATTGCTGAAAAGGCTCACCCACTGCAAGGTTTTCTTAAATCCCAAACACCATGGATCTAGAACCCCGACCACCAAAAGTGCTATGACCAGCTCAAGGAAATGATCTCCCACGACACATGCCTCTCGTACTATGACCAGGCCAAACCCATATCACTCAAAGTAGATGCCTCGCAGAAGGGCCTGGGAGTGGGACTGATCCAAGATGACAAGCCAGTTGCATTTGGATCCAAAACATTAACCGATACTCAAACCAGATACAGCAACATTGAACGAGAGATGTATGGTATCCAGCGATACCACACCTACCTCTACGGGAAAGCCTTCTTCATCATCACGGACCATAAGCCACTGGTCTCAGTATGTGCCAAAGCATTGCATTCAGCACCACACCAGCTGCAACACATGCTATTAAAGATCCAGGACTACCTATACCAAGTTATTTACAGACCGGGCAGCAAAATGATCCTTGCCGACACCCTAAGTCGATTAACTAACCCCGAAAACGATAAACTAATCAAGCTAGATGAGAGAGTGGATAGCATAAATACTGAGGTCAATGCAGACTAAACCATCTTAACCATCAACTTCTTATTGGAAAAACAGAAGATGCTCCGAAATGAGATGGTAAAAGACCCAACAATGAATCTCATCAAGGAAACCATACACCAGGGATGGCCAGACAATATCCATGAGCTACCTGTGGATATCCGTCAGTATTAGTCCTTCCGCGATGAACTTGCTGTTGAATCTGGAATCCTGTTCAAGGGTCAACAAGTACTCATCCCAGATACCATGAGGGAGGACATCATACACCAGCTTCACCAACGCCATCAAGGCATAGAGAAAACACGCTGGATTGCCAGAGAAAGCGTGTACTGGGTCAATATCAACAAGAATATCAAAAGGATGTGCAAGTTGTGCACGCTTTGCCAAGAACACCAGGATGCTCACAGGCACAAACCACTGCTCCCACATGACATTCCATATCAGCCTTGGAAGCTTATCGCATCCTACCTATTCAAGATCAATGGACAGCAGTTCCTGGTTACTGTCAACAGATACTCTAGGTACCTCAACATTGACGAAATGCCAATGCCAGTAGCAGACAAAATTAAATATTATGCCTCACTTTTTGGTAGTCCAAACGAAATGACCGACAACGGCCCACAGTACTCTGGACAGGCTTTCTAAAGTTTCATTAAATCCTGGGGCATCAGACATGTGACAAGCTCACCTCACTACGCCAGAAGCAATGGCTTTGTGGAGAGGCATGTGAGACACATCAAGTCAATTATAAAAAAATGCAAAAGGGAGAGAACTGATATCCAGCTTGCTCTGCTACAGGTCCGGGCAACACTATTAGACAGTAAACTCCCATCACCAGCTGAAATACTCCTTGGTAGACCGATACCAACCACCCTACCCAGCCAGTCACAACCAGGCAAGGAAGACCACCGTGACCAGCTACACGTGAGATCATCAAACATGAAAACCCATCATGATTGTCACAACGAACCAGACAGTTATCACCACTATACCCATGTCAGTGCATACGGGTACTTAACAAACCAAACAACACATGGCATCCTGGAACCATCCTCGGAAATGACGATGGGCCTAGAAGCTACATAGTGGAAATGCCAAATGGCACAAGACTTCGCTGCAACTGCACCCACCTGCGTGCCATACCTTTCCCAGTGGCAAAGAAGGTCCATTTCGATATCCCTGAACCTGATACCATACCTAACACAAATGAGCCAAAAGAAACAAAGATAGGAAATGAACTCAAAAAATCCAACATCATCACATCTCTACCAGGCAAAAACAAGTGTGGTCCACTCCAAAATAAATCCGCAGAACTATAAAAACACCCTTGCGGTACAAAGACTGATCCCACACTTCTTTTTACGTCTTTGTTCTGACGGAGCTAAAATTTTCAGGACTGCTCAAGTTAACGAAAATCAAAAAACTGAGAGTTCCCGCTCCTTGAAATTATATCAGAAGGAGCAAACCAATCAGAGGCGTGATACGCGACATGTGGTACCTCAAAGACATTTCAATTTCCCAACGGCCTTAGCAAGAAAAGGAGAGAAAGAAAAACGACCAAACGAACGGACAAACAAAATTTCAAGACATTAATCCCATGGCCTATCACTTTGTTAATTGTAGTTGTTTCCATTTCAAGGCAAAACCAAAGAAGAAATGGATAATTCCCAAATGGAAGAAATCATCAGTTCTTTTCTTGAGAGCTTCTGAGAACATAGGTAAAGCTGTAACTCAAATTGTTTCCCAACTGCTCATGTATTAAACCAGTTTTTATTCTCATTTTAGCATTTTTCAATATTCTGTAGCATTGTTAAAACCAGTTGCAGATGATGTTTGGTTGGTTGTTTTGTTTTTATGGCAAATCAACCTTGGTGGGTCATTTATTGCCAACTAAACTTTATTTATTTATTGCTGGTAATATCATTTTCTTTCAACAATTTATTGTTGTTTATATAAGATTTTGTGTCTAGTAATACATTTTTCTTTTTGAGTTTCAAGATTCATTGGAATTTGTTTTTAAGGGCAGGGTCCCCAAGTCCTACCCTTGTTATTTAACCCATAACTGGAGGGAAGGGATGAATTAATACCTTTCCCAAGGTTACCAGTGCTAAAGTGAATGCAGGGTATTCAACTGGAATTCAAACTTGGCTCACCAATTACTCTTTCTGAGCCGATATCCACTGCACCACAACGCACATCCGTCACTATATGCTTACAGCACCTGGTATTCCCAAGCAGTCACCCATCTAAGTACTGACCAGGCTCAACATTGCTTAACTTCGGTGATTGAGTGAGAACCGGTGTATTCAACATGATAGGCCGTAAGCCAGTTACAGATGAGGTGAAACCAATAACATCAGCACACATATAAATGGTAGCCTGTTCCATCTGGAGCAACTTCAAGCCAACAAAAATACTACAATGCAATTGATCAGAGAACTTTTGTTAATGGATACTAATAGTAAGTATAATATAAGTAATATAACATCTTGCTTTGCAAATGCCACCAAACTCTTTAGAAGTGAGGTTGAAGAAAACTGTAAGCTTCTATTAACCCTATTAACAAGATCAACACTCACTTTCCATCTCCATCAATTTAATAGACTAGGAAACAGTTCAGGATTTTCTTTACCTGGTATATATCATATTAATATCCTCTCATGTCAAACTCAAAAAAAGATATAAACAAGAGATTGGCAAAGGCTAACAACTCCTTTGGTAGATTGTACAAACATATCTAAATTCTCTAACACAGTTATGCTAACTACTATCTATCATTGTGTCACCCATACCTCTCTGAAGACTTTTGTCAACATTGCCTCTACATCATTTTTAATATGTACTGGAATGACTTTATTACAAGCACTGAAGTCCTCAAAATTGTCAGTGCCTCTAACATTGCAACTGTGCTGGGCAGGTCATCCCAGCTCACAAAATGACACTCTAGAATGTATCTGCAAGAATGAGTTTGAAAAACATTTTTGTAGACTCCCCACAATATGCCTGCAACATTACTTTGTAACGTTGTATGAACACAAAAGGGATAATAAATTCTGGCATGATATTAGAATGTGCATTCATCATTTAAATTAGTGATTCTCAATTTACAAAAATACTATGAAAAGAAACTCCATACCTTCTCTTCATATTGCTAAGTGAAGTAAAAGTATTCTATTGTTATTTGACCATTGTGGAATTTTTCATGATATTTACAAATGTTAGGGATGAGCACTCAGATTGAGGTCAGGAAAATATTTTATCGTAATATTATAGGAAGAGTACCACAACATTCCGTATTCCCCCAACCAAAATAAAACATATCTGCAATGCTGCAAGAACATTTCATATTAGCTGAGATGTATCAAAGACCACCACCATTCACTACATATCTGTTATAATAAGCATTTCACCATAAAGGAAAGAATAAGATGTATTAAATTTTCAGTGTATTCATCAAATATACATTATATATTTTAGAAAATTGGTAAAAATTGTTAATATGTAATTTTCAATTGCTATTCATCAGGAAAGCGATTTGGTGTAAGGTTGGTAGTGCAGGGAGTTGACCAATTTCTTCGGTTGATTTGGCTGAAGTCACAATATGTTGGATTCTGATCAAATGGGGTATAAACAAAATGGGGTCAAGATAGTGATAACAAGGGAGGCCTGGAGTAGGGTTGAGTGAAATGTTTCTGTTTGGTTTGGACCAAAAGTTGTATCAATGAAACAGGGTGATGATGGTGACAGCAAGGGACTCCTGGAGCTGGGTGGTGATGATGTTGAGGTTTTATAAATCATGGTGTTTGGTATAGGGACCTTAGATTGTCAACCACATTCTGTATGTGAAGAGTTGGATGAAATTAGTGAAGCTTTAGCAATATCATGTTTGTGATGTGAGAAGGGTCATGGTGGCAACAGCAACAACACACCTGTGTGTTGGCAGGTGGCTTTTCAGCTCACAACTAAGTTGATTGTTATGAGGGGGCCATCTCTTAAACAAATCTGGTAGTCCCCAGGGTTATCTCTTCTTTTGTTTGTTTGTTTTTTTGCAGGAATTCTCATGATTGGCTATTGTATTTTTTTAATTATGGGGCTTTGTTTCATGGAGCAAATGTGATGTTCAGAGCCCATGAACAGAAAATAACTTTTTTATTTTGTGTCTTGCTTTCTTGGCACTCACATCCAGCCAACATGCAGTGTAAATTAGAAAGAGCTCTAATCCCAGCAAAGTATAACATATCTTACACTTCAGTGAACTCTCAACAATAAAACAGAAGGACAATATGGAAGAGATAAAGACTCTTTAAAGAAGAAACTCTTCTTTTGTGAATTCAAATGTTGCTAGTGGGCAATAGAAGTTGCTGACAGAGGGACATGCCTTTTCTGTGTCATGTCCCATCAATAAATGGATGACCTTGACTCCCCAAATCTTCCTGTTTTTTGTTGCTCTCATGATCCTTTATGATCCCTTTTTTCTTTGTTGTACTTGTTTCTCCTCCTATTTACACAAACTTGTCAAGTAGGTTACCCTGATGTTTCTCTTGTCTTTAATGCATCCTGTAAGTGTTAAATTCTCCAAGCATTCTGTTCTCATTCTTAGAATTTCAGTTCTTTCTTATTGTTATCAACAGTTTCTTTATAGTTCCTATTCATCTTCTTCATTTATCATGCTCTGCTTGTGGGGCTTAAGAATATGCTGACTGTGTAAAAGTCCCCCAAGGGTGCCACCTGTTTGCCATGGGTGGTGACCTGTGATACTTGAGAGTTTTAAGAGTTGGGCTATACATATACTCCTATACTTGAGCTAGACGGGCAGTTGCAGAGGCTCAATTTAATCAACTGGCTGGTCACATCAAGCCCTAAGTAAGACCAACAAAACAAACAAAATGCTCTCACATTAAACTGACTTAGTAAGTGATAGATGTAGGGTCAATCAGACTGGGAACAAAGAAATCTGACATGGCTGTTTCTATCTCTGAGGAAAGTTCATACTTGGGTAGACAACTCTTGGAACCCTCCCCACATTTGACTATACCAGTCATGTAGCCCTGGATAAATGATGCAAATGGGATTTTCTCCCATCATCATCTCCCCCATATGAGGTCCCTAGGTGGGTGGGAAGCATGGTTAATGAATAATAATAGTAATGAATAAAGTATGAGCACAAAAAAACAAGTGACTGCACATTGATATAGACATAGAAAGTGACACAGAAAATCAATCAAAGGAAAAATTAATTGTAATAGAACCAATAGAAGACAAACTAATAATGAAGTTGTCAACTTTAGTAATAGAAAAAATTTTATCATCTCTGATAACTCTAAAAACAATGAAAAAATAAAAATAATACATTACTGAGAGAAGTCGAAAGAAAACATGATGCTGAAATCTACTAAGGCTGACCAAATTTCATGATAGTAAAGGTAATGGTCTACTCACATCACTTTTAAATTCCTCCAAGGGCAAAGTGAGAAGCACTGAACTTTCACAGTGTACAGTGGAGGAAATTAAAAACAAAACTTTGCCAAAAAACAAAACATTACAGACATAAAAGGAATATCAACTTAAAAAATGATATAATTATAAATGCCAACACTTATATTATTACTTTTGATGCATTAGGAATCACCACAGGAAATAAAAATTGGCTATACAGTTTCAAAGTAGAAACGTATATTCCATACCCTTTAAGATGCTTCAACTGCCAAAAATATGAACAAGGTAAGAATAAATGCATAAAGAATTCAGTATGTGGAAAATGTGGAGAGAATGATTCTAACCACACAGAAATCACATGCCCAAATGAAACATAATGCTCTAATTGTAAAAAATCATAGGACAACTTCTGCAAAACCTAGAAAAAAGAAAAAAATATTAGGACCTTCAATAAGTTCTCACTGATTTTTCATGAAAAGTAATGTTTTATTTACAAAAATTAGTAAGAAATATGTCACTGAAAGTATTGTCCATTTTTAGCCACTACTTTTTACCATCTTACTGGCAGCATTTGAATTCCATGTCAGAAAAGGTTAAACGTTTTTTGGCATCTTCATTAAAGGTGAACCATTTTTTGGCATCTTCATTCAAGTACTGTGCAGCTAGGCTATGTGCTATCAATTGGAATAAATGATAATCAGATGAAACAATGTCTTCTTAATACAGTGGGTGAAGTAGGACTTCACATGTAAGCGTTTCACCCATTCTGCAACATTGCAGCCTAGTGTTGTCATATTGCAAAATCACTTTGTCATATCTTTGCTCATGTAGCAGTCATTTTTTCTTCAATACTCAGTTCAAACACATCAATTGCAATTGATAGTGATCTCATGTGATGGTTTTGGTCTGTTTGAACAGCTTATAATAAACTACACCCAGCTGATCCCACAAAATGCAGAGCAGATGTTTCAAACCATGGATATTCAACTTTGCAACTGATGTTAATGTGTGGCTGCACTTACCCCACAATCTTCTCTGCTTAGGGTTATCATAGCATATCCACTCAGGATACAATGCAAAATACCTTTCTTTTTCTGCTATTGTGACAAAATGCTGTTCAATGTCTCTCAGCTTCAACTCAAACGACACCCAATGTTCTTACTTTTGAATCATTCCTAATGCTTTCAAACATTTTGAAACTGTTGTGTGATCAACTCCTAATTGTAAATGATTCTGTAAATTCAGTTTGTGCCGGACATGAGCCTTCATGAAGTAATGCGTCCAATTCTTCATCTTCAAACTTTTTTGGTGTGCCAGAGTATTCTTTATCTTCAACATCAAAATCTTTATTTTTAAAGCATCTAAACCAGTCTCGACAAGTTGTTTCTGACAAAGCATGGCTGCTGTAAGTCTCAACAAGAATTCTGTATGCTTCAGCCTTAGATTTCTTTAGAATAAAGTAGTGAAGTAACATTCCTCACAAATGCACTTTCTTTGGCACAAAATCCAACATGTTTAATGCTATAGAAAACAAAATTGTTTACACTTCGGTGAAATGACATACACTCAATTTCAAGCTTGCTTATAGTACTTCCTTATAGATGTGTTATCTTCTGAAACTACATGCATTTCTGTGAACACCATCTGCTGGAAAACACTGAGAACTTATTCTAGGTTTTAATATATTAAAATTAAACACACCAACAAAATGTATTATCAGAAACAAAGAAAAACATTGAAATAAATTCTAATACACCATCATATATATAAATTACCTAGGCAACATCAAGCTATACCTATGAAAATCTAATATCAAACAAATTGCATGAAACACAAATCAAGAATTAAAAACATTGAAAACATTGAAACCAATTGTAAACTTGGAAACACTGAAGCAAAACTATCCAACATAAAATTCACTGACAACAACCTTTTAACAACAAAACACTCAAAACTTTTCAAATGAAAAATTCCACAAACAGAAAACTGACAGAAAAAAACCCTATCAAACCTCAATACAAAACAAAATCAAAATCAAAAAAATAGAAGAAGCAGAATTAAAAGCAAATAAACAGGATGACAACCCACATAAGACAAAAAAAAAAAATGAAAAGAACACAAATAATCAAGAACATACAAATACTCAATGAAGAACAAGTTCACAAGCAGTATAGAAAGTATAGAATATATAGAAATAGTTAATCAAAAATGAAAATCATAGTCATCCTTAAGATCCACTCACTAGAATAAAATAATTACCACTCAAATGGACAAACCTAATTCAAGCATCTTACAACAGAACTGTAGAGGTGATAAACCAAACTATGAGGAAATGAAACAACTCCTTACAGATTACAATCCAAATATAGTCTGCTTGCAGGAGTCATTTTTCAAAGAAACTGATACCGTCTTCTTTAAAGGATATGAAACTTACCACAAAATAAATGTATTAACAATAGAGAATAGGCCAAATGGGATACTTCAATATTGGTTAAAAAATCAATATCCCATTAAAAAATACAATTAGATAAAAAAAATCTTCAGACCATGGCAGTAAAAGCTTCAAGTCATCAAATAATAATCATATGTTTCTATTTATATTCCTCCAAAACACAGAGTGAATAAGACTGAAATAGAAAGGCTAACTGGCCAACTTCCCACTTCCTTTCTACTAATGGTAGATTTTAATGCATACATAAAAATTTGGGGATGTAGAAACCCTAATTAAACTGGCAAAATTATAGAATCTCTACTAGAATCATATGATCTATGTATACTTAATAACCACATGCACCCAGGTACTGAATCAACATCAGCTAACCATATGCTCCCCATCAATTTTTATAGAGTTTCAATGGAAAGTTCATGATTACTAATGGTATATAAGCATGCTTACGCCAGAAGAAAGGGATCCAAAAATGACAACTACACAAAGCTATCTGGCTACCATTCAATGAACTCTGCTCATCCCAAATCAGCATGGAAATTCTCAATGATCCAGAACTAATAGTCTCCTTTAAAAACGTTAACATGAAGATTTGGATATTGTTTATCTTGCTATTTGACAAACAATATCCAAATCTTTCTTTAAACCACATATGGAGTCAAAACCCTGGTTTACAGCAGATTGCAGAGAAGCAGTTAAAACCAGGAAAAAATGCTAAAGATATTCTTATACAACCCAACTAAAATCAGCTTACAAAACTCTAAGCAAGTTCAAGCAAAAGCATGCTGTATGGCAAAGATTCTCTTTCGGATATTTTAATATCAAAAAGAGAATCTTGGCAAAACTACATCTCCAGACTAAACAACAAAACTCCAATAAATAAAACATGAGAAATGATAAGGAAAATTCATGGAAAAGCATCACAAGCTGCAACAGCCCCCTTAGCCAAAACAAATGGAGATAAATGCACTGAAAAAAAAAATAGCTAAACTAATAGCAACAGAATTTCAAAGAAATTTCTCAACAAATCACTCCGTTAATTGCCATATGTGAGACACACTTTTGGTGATTATGTCTCTTTTGAAATAAGACTGAGTATGTAGAAGATTTTCCCTCAGTAGTTTTGCCATTACTTTCTGTGGTAGACTGGTTGCCAACCAAGGCTATAGAACCTAAGCTGTCCTGATGTTTAACCCATAGCAGGCAGCAGAAGAGATGGACTAATACCTTTCCCAAGAGTATTTGTGTGTAAGTGAATGAAACAAATCCAACTAGAATTCGAGCTCAGCTAACATACCACAACAAATCACTACACTACTATATTTCACAACAAACCACTACACCCATAAATTTCAAAAATATAGAAATATTATGAAACAAGGAAAACTTACATTCACTTCAAACAATAAAGAATACAATATTCTCTTTAGTAAGACAGAACTAAAAGACTCCATAAACAAAAGTAAAAACTCTGCAACTAGTCCAGATGAAATTCATTACCAATTTTGAAAACACCTGCCAGAAACGTTTCTTTTAATACTTCTCCAGATTTTCAATGGTGTATGGTTTTCAAACAAATTTCTAAAATTGTGGCTTGAGTCTGTCACTATTCCAATTCCAAAACCCGGCAAAGACCATTTCAACCAATAAACTACTAACCCATTGCATTTACAAGTTGTATTTGCAAGACGATGGAGTGAATGATAAATGCTCAACTAATGTGTTACCTGGAGAGAAACTTGTACAGCTAGAATCCTTTATTCATGAAGGCTTTGTTCAAAGTCATCATGTGGTATCAATATTCTTTGATCTTGAAAATTCCTATGACATGACATGAAAACATGGCATCTTAAAAGACATGCACAAGATGTGAATAAAAGGAAGTATGGCTATATTAATCCAAAACTTTCTATCAAACCAAATATTCAAAGTATGAAACGGAAACACATCAGACACACAAGCAGGAAGCAAGAGTACCTCAAGTTAGCATTTTGTTAGTTACATTATTCATTCTCAAAATAAATGGTATTATTAAACCCTTAATACAGAAATTGAAAAATCCTTATATGTAAATGATCTCTGAATATCATATTCATCACTAAACATGCCTTCCTATAACAGATATGTACAAGCCTGTTTAAAGATAACAAAGTGGACAAATAAAAATGGATTCTGTTTCTCCAAAACAAAAACTGTTTGTATACATTTCTGCAAATAAACAAACCTATCACCTTGTTCTAGAATTAAAATCAATTGGACACTTAATTCCTATAGTCCAAGAAATAAAATATATAGGAATCATACTAGGTAGCAAACTTAACTTCAGTATGCACATTGATTACCTTTAACAAAAATGTCAAAAGGTTTTGAAGTTTCTAAAAATAATATCAAAAGTGAATTGGGCTGCCAACCAAAACGTAATGCTCAGAATATATAGGTCACACATCAGATCAAAATTAGATGATCGATGCATCATTTATGGTGCCACATGTAAATCCTATCTTAAAAACTACAAACCATACAAAATCAAGTACTGAAATTAAGTCTCATAGACTTTCAAACATCACCTATGTAAAGTCTCTAGATAGAAGCCAATGAACCAGCTATATCTCTGAGATGGGAAAAATTATCCCCTCAGTATGCATTAAAACTACAATCCATCCCAAATAATTTAGCATACCAAAAAATACATGAACCGCAATATATCCAGTTCTATAGAAATAAACCAACAGCCATCCCTTCACTTGGACTTCAAATTAACAAAGCACTAGAACAAATAAACAAATATCCTGATAATGTAACACTAGTCACAATAAATAAGATAGCTGTATGGACAATTTCCAAACCTCACATAGATATAACATTGATGCAAAGAAAAAAGAAACAATCAACAAAAGTATGTACAGAGAATTAAGAGATAAATATCGTAACTATAAACCATTCTACACAGATGGATTAAAAATTCTAGATAGAATAGTCATAGAAGCCACAAACAGACAAATTAATAAACAAATCAGGCTACCAAATAATGCATCCATCTATACAGCTGAATTACAAAACCATTAAAATGTCACTTAAAATGAATGTAAATTCAAAGGATAACACGTTTATAATATTCTGAGACAACCTATCCAGTTTAACAGCAATTAAAGAAAAGAACATAAATTATTTCTATATTCAATAAATCTTAGTTAATAAAGCACAAAATAATAATATTAGCTTAGCTTCCTAGATTTCAAGAGAAATCCTGAAGCTGACAGACTGGCAAAATAGGAAACAAAAATAAAAATAACTAACTCTCATGTATAGATTGCAAAAGCAAAATTACACAACACAGCAAAAGAAAATGGCAAGATATTTGGGACATGTTCCCAAAGAATATGAACATCAGCTGACAATAAGAAAGAAAGTTATAGAGACACTGATAGAATGTAAGAAGCACAAAAAATATGTAGAAACCAAGCACAAAATCTTAACATGCTCTTAAAAAATGTATCCACTGCCCAAATAAGACAATATCTAAAAGAAATAAAACACTTCCAACTTTTATAGAAAATAGAGCTTGGACTTTGAATCATACAATTTTTGTTTTGAAGTACTCTTGAATTATACAACTTTAAAATACCTCACAACCACTTCCTCACAACCAACCAATCAATCAATCAATCAATCAATCAATTTTCATTTGTCACATGTTCTAATGCTATTCTCATTTGTTAAGTGTTTTTTTATTGTCCAGCTCTCACTGCCATATAAGTGGGTAGATATTACATAGCAGTTTAACTTTACTGTTTTTCTTTAGTAATTACTAACTTATTCTGTTTCTGAAAAATATCTTTTTCTATTCTTATACACATTTAAATTCATGTCATACTTTCTGTCATTTGTTATTACCTTGTGCAGGAAGTTGACTCTAATATTCTGATACATAACTCACATATAGAGCTTTCAGTTTTGCTTGCCACCATTTTTTAACAATTAGGGGTTAAAACTTTAATCAACTACCTTTCATTCTTTCAGTTTTCCCTCTTGAGTCTGCTATCAACACAATATCATCAGAACAACTACATTTTTATGAGTCTTTTATATGCCATGTCCCTTCAGAATATGAGCAATAATGACTCTCCATAACTTTCTATCATTTGCAGCCTTTAGTCTTTTTGCAGTCTTTCGTAATCCCTGTTCTGCCAACTATTTACACAAGCTCATTAGGTAAATTATTCACTACTTTCCTCTGTCCCTCTTGCCTTCAGTCAAAAAGTTTAAAGTCTGTCAGTGTCAAATTTTCTAAGCCTTCTTTCCTCATTATGTATCCTAGGAATTTCAACTGTCTGATGCTATGTTTAAGTATTGCTTTTGTTTCCATTTTCATTATAGTTATCTCTATAAATCTTGGTAGATCCTCTAATTTTTTTATTAATTTCAGTCATGACAATTCATAGCACAAAAATTAAAAGTCTTCATAAATTGTATATGTGACCACATTTCAAATTACAGCACTTCTTTCTTTTAATTAATGACAACCAGCCATTTACTATGTTTACACATCATGAACTTATCATATCAAATGGAGAAAACATTTTATCTTCTACAACAGTAAATATATTTAGCAGAAAATTCAAGCATGTTATTTTGTCTGGTTTGTTATAACCAAGATTTCAGCTCACTTAAAAGAAAGCATTTTACATAGTAAAATTATTAATTGTTATTTTGGTAAATCTTCATCTGGCTTTTAACTTCCTAATGATAGCTCAATTTTCTTCATATCATCTTTCACCACAATAGATCCACCTTCCTACTCTAATTTTGTATATCAGTGATTCTTGGTATTTAAAAAAAATGAAATGAAATGGATAACTACAATATAAAATAAAATCTTGCTTTTCAAGTATTTCAGTTAAAAGTTTACATATTTTTTGGTGCATTTATATATTTTGTTTTTCCCTAACAATAATTTATGAATAGGCATGGTCTAATTTGTAAATAGTTGATTGAATAATGAAGTGCTATTAACATGTTGAAAATACATTCTTGAGTGGTATTTGTTTTGACACAGTCTTGTGTTGACTCATGAATAACAACAAAAGTGGGTTAGGAGTTCAATAAATTTGTTATTTAAAATTTAGAACAAAGAAATGTGAAAATGTACTCTGTTCAGAGAATATATATATATATTTTAACTTAGCATAATAAAAAAAGAGACAGCTTTAATCAAAAGCTGCATATTGTTTGCCTGAATCATTCAGGAACTTTTACAAATAAAAATAAATTATGTGTTTGTATCAATTATTATGACCTAAACATTTATAATTTTATGCTAATTACTCACTCCTAATTCTGCTATTTATTGCAAACTGGTTAAGCAACCAAAAGCATTATGATAATTCCCTTTTTTTTACAATAGAAAACTTTTTCAACATATTTTAATGTTCTTTGAAAACAAGCCAAAATATTTGCCACTTGAATCCTTCACTTCAGACTGAGATAATCTGTTACCATTTCTCAAAAGAATCCTGGCCTCATTACTGTAATTTATCAGCAGAAAGTGGCTTCTACCACTGGCCTGCAATTTCTATTCTAAATCTTTGGCTGTATTACAGTGTGCAACATGAATTCCGAATCCATTGAAAAGCCCTGCAGAACTAACAACTCTTTTGGTCTGGAAGTTTCATCCTCTTAATATAGTCTGTCTATCAGCAGACAAATTTTCTATTTTGTGGTAGAGTGCCAAATTATTAACATTGTGTCTAACATATTTCAATGGCTTCAACTATTACTTTCTGTGTGGATAAGTGTTTATGTGTATATGTGCTAGCATCTAACAGTAAATACTGAAAAGTAATAGGTTATTTTCATGAAGTTTTACATAAAAGTTTACAGAGATTTTTAGAAATTAACTAATTCATGTAGGTTTCATTTTAACATTTTAATACCTTGAAAAACAGTTAAATGATACACTATAGTACATTAAGTCATATGAATAAAATAAAATTTAAATCAGTGGGTCTTAGCTGTAAGAGCCAGAACTGGTGGAACTAAAGAATGTAGCTCTTCAGTATATTTGCCATGGAAATATTAACAGAGTTGTGAGAAGTTTGTAATGTATTATCTGTGGGCTGTAGAGTAGAAAATAATTTTAAAAAAAGGCTGCATAGAACTTGAACTCTGTAAAGGCTGGAAAGTGAAAACTAGGTAGCAGTACTCTTTTTAGTTTATTGATAGAGTATAGCAGGAGTTGTCAGGTACTTATGGCAGTGGCACAAGAAACCAATCATATATATATATATATATATATATATATATATATTAATTCTATGATGTCTGTAGTGAATTTAAGTACTAATAAGCATTCACAACAATGAGTCTCCTTGAGAGAACAACCATTCATAAGGTAGGTGAAAATTCAAGATTTGCTCAGTGATGATGGAATGTTACTAGTTTGGTTTTTGAGGTATTGAAAATAAGAAGACTGTTAAGCATTTAGATCTAGGTTAAAAGTGAGATCAGTTGCTGGGTTCATTTAAAGTTTTAGAGGTGCACCCATATTTTTTAATTATCTACAGTGATATTTACTAAAGATCTGAGTATGTTCTTATACAGATTAGTAAATATAAAGTACGAAGTGGGTAGGACCGAGAAGACAACTTTGGGGAAAGCCTACGTTGATCTCATGGACTTCAGAAGACTGACTTTATAATGACATTCATAGACTGACTATTAATAATGATAATTTATGGAACTGTTAGGAATGACTTGATAATTGAGAAAACTCTTCCCGAGATTCAATAATGAGTTTGTGTAGTAACACCCAACTGCTTTTATATATCTAAAGCATTTTGCCTTATGATGGATTTATAGTCAAATGTACCTCACTAATTCTGTGTGTACTTTCTTGTTGATCATAGACTCAAAGAATTTACTGATGCCACTAAGAAGGCTGATGGTTTAATATTGTGACAGAGATGACCTATGTTCTTGAAAACAGAGCACACAGCTGACATCTTCCAAAGATTTGGGAAGTATTTTTTCTTCAGGCACTGGTTAAATAATTTAGTCAAGACTGGAGATAACTCTGGTCTAATTTTTTTAAGAACCACTGAGAGATAATCTGGAATGGTAGCCTTCTTAATTAATAATTCTAGAGATAAAATCATATATTCATTTATAAACCGAATCAACTCACTGGAATATCATTAAGTATTGAGATGGAAGAGTGCTGGCCATATCATCTTTTTCTTGCTCTCTTTTGATATTTTTCTTCTGATATATCAATTTATAATAATAATTGTGGGGAAATATAATGTTTTGCTTATTTTTAGAACATTATCAAAGGAAAAAGAAAATTAGCTCTTATTTTAGTGAAAATAAATTCTCTCTATCAATTTTTGTTTATGCTTTATGGATCAGCAGGCAGCCAATATAACTTGGGTCTTACAATTAGTTAAATCAGTATCATTTATTAGCTCAACTTTACACCAGGAAAGAGAATATTCATTTCATTTCAATGAAAAAAAAGATCTTTTAACTCTAAGGTAGCCAATCAATACTTTAAAACCCACAATACACTAAAAGTGTAGATAATAATAATGTAATGTGTTTATACCTAATTTATTTTCTATTGGTCATATAATATATATATATAACACAACTCCTGGCTGTGTCCAGTCAACCTCCCTGAACTTTGGCCAATTCTGCCCATGCTATGTTGTTGATCTTAACCAAAGCAGGGCCACTTATTACCACTTGATGAGGATGTTTCAGACATTGACATTGATATTGATATATGATGAAAACCAGATTTAAGACCGCAACAACACAGTGTAGATTTATATATATTTATATATATCGAATAAATACAAGATTACAAACAAGTCAAAATAAGTGACGGAAAAGAAAAATCAGTTGGCTGTTATTTCAGTAGCACAATAATATTTGTGGTGTATTATCTCTTTGGGACAATTAGTTATTCACGTTCCAGTTGATTGAGTTTACAATATCTCCCTTTCCTGTCTTCCTCTTTTGTCTAACAGCAAGTGAATTTTCAGGTTGACTGTATTTCAAATCACTTTCCAACCTCTTCTTCTAAGAGACGGGAGTCAACTGACTAATCTTGTCTTGCATTCTGATTTTGTTAAACAAGCACACCAACCGGGGTGGGAAAGAGGGGTGTAAGTGTCTCATTTTCCTCGCTGTATAACTCTTACCAGCTCGAAATGAAAACAATTACTTTTAACCATTTTGACTTCCAATAGAAGGGGAGAAAACACATTCTCTCTATTTGTCTGCCTGCTCTTATCAACTGTCCTGGTAACCCAGTCCATAGGAAACTGTCAAGGCCACATTTCGGCCTAGGGTCACACATTGTCAGAACCCATTGACAGATGTTGTGACTGGAATCACTTTGATAAATTTGCTTGAAAATAATTTTGTTCTCAGTATACTTCACACCTTGGTTTTTCCACTTGTTAACATTTCAGCAACTTTTCCCAACAAAAATAATTATATTCTCCAATTTTAAAGAAATCTCTTCTCATCTTGAAAATCACTTAAATTAATACCAGCCATCTGAAAATAAGGTTATATATATATATGTGTGTGTGTGTGTGTGTGTGTGTGTGTGTGTGTGTTATATTACTGTTGAAAGAGTAAGTTCTCTCTCCCTTCTCTTTTCAATCAATTTGAAGTGTTAATATCTTCTACTGATAAAGCATTCTTTTTACTCATAAATTCTCCTCAATCTCTGCTCTTGACCCATTTGGAGAATCTTAGCCTGACTTTTCACTTAAAACAAGCCTCTGTTGAATGATAGACATATAACTTCTATGGTTTCTGCTATCATCTCTACTCTAGATCCCCACAAAGAATGTGTACTTGATGGCATCCCTATAAAAGTCTTCAAAAAATGGGATCCCTAACAGGCTCCTGTTTTTCCTAAACTGTACAATAAATGTCTTGCTGCCTCTTGCTTTCTTGTTAGCAGAAAAATCCTCCTCTGTTGTTCCAGTCTTTAAAATGTATTGTCTGAGCCTTCAAACTATCAGCTTTATACCTCTTTCAAACTACTAGAGGATTTAATCAATGCTGAATTGGTTAAACATCTCAAATTACAGGGTCTTCTTTTAGACAAGCAATATGGTGTTCACCTCTTTAGGTCAGTTGTTGATGTACTAAAAATGAAAGAGTCTATCAAGCTTTAGATAAGATTGGTGAAGCTCAGGCTGTTACTTTGGACATCTTGAAAGCATTTGACAGGGTTTGGCATACTGGTCTTCTTCACAAGTTGAAAAGCTATATTATTTCAAATTTTTGAACTAATTCTGTCTTTATCAAATCACAAATGAAAGTTGTTCTGAATGGCGACTCTTCTAGATCTTTTTGTACTAGTGCAGGTATTCCTCAGTGCTCAATCCTTTGACTTATTTTGTTCTCAATTTTCATTAATGACTTTCCTGATGATATCAGTTCTCAAATTAATATCTATGCTGATGACACAACCATTTACTTGTTTTTATAGTAATTCTGATCAGCTTGATAAGGTTAAAATTGTCAGCTGATCTCAAAAAAATTACCTAGATTCCATTGTTAACTGGGGCAAGGACTGGCTTGTTAATTTTAATGCCTCCAAAACCAAACTTCTCTCAATTAATCACCTGAAAAAACCCTTCCTACTTCCAATCAGCATGGATTTTACTAACTCGTTGGGCCTTCTTGGCCTAACATTCTTGGCTAACATGAATGGGAATGATTATATTGAAGCCATTACTAGGTCTGCTGCTAAGAAAATTAGTTCACTGTGCCATGCTAAATAATTTTTCTTTCTAAACTCTATCTTACATATTTATAAGTCTACCATTCGTCCATTGTTGCCAGATATGGTTCACTCCTTCTGCTGTATATTTAGAGATTCTTGATAAAATCCAAAGAAGAATCTGCAATATTATTGGTACTGACCTAGTGTTTTAGCTTCAGTCACTTTCCCACTGTTATAATGTAGCTTCTCTGTGCCTTTTCCATAAATACTTTCACAATAATTGTTAGGATGAACTCTTTGCCATGGTACCAGATTTTATGAATTAAAATGCAATACTAGATTGGTGGCAAAGTCTTATATAAATGTGTCTCTTTGAATCAGTCCTGTTTGCAAACTTTAATTAGGCAGGTTTACAAACCTCTGACTCGAGGCTCATTTTGTACAAGTTTTGAAAACCAATTTTTATAAATGTATATTTTTTATAAACCATGAGGCTACATTTTGGCAGTATTTTTACATTAATTTGAGCCTCACATTTTGCACATCAAATTTTTTACTCACTGTTTGGCTTCAAGAAAGCAGTTTTTTATTTGAAAAGTTAGTAAATTTCTCTTAAAAGAAAGTGTAATAACCAAAATGAGTCTATTGTACAATTTGTTTTATTTATCCTTGAATTATTTTTATAGAATTTTACATTTCCTTTTTATTATATAATTTTTTATAAAATTTTAAGTAATGCTGGAAGTGATATTATACCAGACAAAACTAAGCCACTTGCCAATAAGAAATAAAATAATAATAATAAAACTGAAGTAATTCATGTTCATGTTTTATGCTTGCTAAAAAAATTAACAGTAATAAAAATAACATGTGCTTAAATAACTTTTGAATGTTGAGAAAATACAAATAACTCAGAAGAGGAGCGGGGAGCAAAAAGCATTTTGACCCAGAATGCAACTGAAGCATAATTAAGCTCCAGAGTATATAAAACAGCTCAATATCATTAACAAGTAATATCTTTGGCAACTGGCACACAAAGCAGTTCAGAACATTCTTTTATGAGCTGTAAAAATAACACTCAGTTTTTGATAGTTGCTGTTGATAAATATATATTTATCATACCTCATATTGGAAATGCTTCTCTAAAATTATATATTTCATCAATATCAAAAACTACATAGAAAAACTATGAAAGTGACTTTTCTTCTCTCAAATATAATTTTCATTCTGTTTTCTTCTGATAAAATAGAAAAAATATTTAAAAAATGAATTATTTTTCCTGTTATTCTTTAAAGAATAAATTAAAGAATACTGTCACATAAAATAAACAATTTAATCTCTGTGTACAGAGATAGCATTGGGAGAATATGATATATAAACTCTATGTATCAGATTAATAGTGGGATTAATTGAATGATAAAATGGAAAATATTACATATTTTGTCCTTCAAAAGGACTTCTTCTGGTTAAATAATGTTTTTAATGGCGGAATCATATTTATATTTAAGAGAAGCGGATGAAATACAACAAATATTGCTTATAATTCTACATCTAGAGAAATGCTGAAGATACAGCGATGCTTAATTTAAAATGTTTTGGCATCCTCTAAATGTCTAAATGCACCACCGAGATGACCCTGTTCAGTTTTCTACTGTTTTTATTTGTGTTTTTAAAAATATCCCATATTCTAATGGTAGTAATTTTAAGTATTTTGATAGTATTCTTTATTTTGTATAGAATGTATACTAGAGAAAAACACATTTTTTATTGCAGCAGTTTTATTTTGGTTGTCATTCAATTTATTCTGAAAATAATCTGTACTTATAGGTTATAAATTCACTAAAATCTCAATTCAAAAAAAAAGAAAAGAAAAGCTATACTTCTTTATATATAAAAAGAAATTTATGATTTGATTAATTTATATTTTGACTTATATCTCAGTCAGTTAAGTGTCATTCATGATACATGCTTGGACGATTACTTCTTGAAAGAGACATGACTGGCTGACTGGGCAGAATATTCTCCCACAGTTAATTGGAGTAGATAGACTAAACTATCGCCCGGTTCACACTCCACCCACGTCTATTGAACGGGTGAAAAGGCTCATCCCTTGTTTCCTGTTTAGGATGTGGTTTCCAGCTTTATCTTTTTCAATCTTTTCACTCTTACGTAGTCCCCTGCACATCAGTGGTGTTACCGCCTTGCTCGGGGTGATATGATTAAAAAAAAAAGAAAAAAAGTAGGTTACCATTACTTTCTGTGGTAGACTGGTTGCCAACCAAAGCTATAGAACCCAATCTGTCCTGTTATTTAACCCTTTCCCAAGAGTACTTGTGCATAAGTGAATTCAACTGAAAGTCAAACTCAGCTCCCTGATTTCTCGTTCTGAGCCGATATTCACTGCACCACAACGCACTTATAGCTACACATCTTAAAAGCAAAATTCAGTCTCACTGACTTTCGGTCCATTTCACTTGAATAATATTTCTGGTCATTTTGAATTTTATCAAAACTTCAATATTTAAAAAATGTATCAATCAATTTGATAATACTGAAATTATTATGAGTATTCTTTAATTTTGATCAGAAATGAAGAAATTAACATCACAATAAGCAATTGCTACTTCATAAAGAAATCAACTATTTTATACATAGTATGTAATTATAAAAAAAATATTCTTTCATGTAATCATTAATCAAATATTGATAACTTATAGATATGTTCTTGAATGTTCATGTCATTGTTTAAAATTGTTCAGTGATAAAGGTTTCATACAGAGACTATTTAAAATAAATTTTATATAAAAGGATTGAAAGTGCAGTTCAAATTGATTTGTATACAAATTATTTCCATTGACATCAGAAATAATAGCTTGATGAAACAGTGTTAGAAAGAATTAGTAAAATCAGTTTTAAGTTTTAATACTTTCTGACATGGCAATTAAATAAAATTGCATATAACAATAGGATGGAAAACATTTAATAATAATGATAACAGAGATATAATAACTTGCCAATACACTAAGACTTTAAATATATACTATTATATGCAGTCTTGATATACAGATGAAAAACATAGAAATTTACAAAATTGCTTGAAAACAAACTTAGAAATAGACACAGTCAATGCTAGGAAATAGATCAAGCAATTAAGCCACAGACATGAAGAGGGTTCCATAGAAAGATGGGATGATAACAGATAAAGTAGAAGGTTACTAGATTGGTATCCAGTAGATCATAAACATAGCAAGACAAGACTAGATGGAGATAAAAACTAGAGTTGTTTACTGCAAGACATAGCAAACAACTCTATTTGTTTTGTTGCAAGACATAGCAGAGAATCTTCTTCTTAAAGTGCCATGTCCCTTCAAAATGTAGGTGAACATGGGCTTCCTCTTTGCTCTGTCTCTTGTTGCTCTCAATATATTTTCTCTTGGTATCTTTTCCAAACCCCACTCCACCATCCATTTGCTCAGACCTATCATGCCGCTTTCTTCTATCTTGTTTTCCTTCTGTCCACCCTGTGAGTATTAAATTCTTCAGACTCTCCTTCCTTGTTACATGTCTCAGGAGTTTCATCTGTCTCTTCCTGATGTTAAATATGAGTTTTCTTCTCGTTTGCATCCTCTCCAACACCTCGTTGTTAGTCACGTGTTCAGTTCATGGTATCCTCAGCATCCTTCTGTAAAACCACATCTCTGCTGCCTCAAGCCTCTCCTTCATTCTTGATGAAATCATCCAACATTCACTCCCATACAGAAGGAAAGATATCACATGCTCAGTCCTTTCTTTTCACTTTCTTTTACGATCTTCTGTAGAATGTCTTGATTTTCCTTTCCGTGCCTGCTATCAGCACCATGTTATCCACATATCTTATATTATTGAGATTGTGGCAGCCAATAAAAAATCCTGGCAAGGTTTTTATTTCTCTAATTATTGCTTTACTGTACAGGTTAAATAGATCAGGTGAAAAACACCTTGTTAGCAGAGAATAGCAGCCACAACTATCAAGGAAGGATCTGAAGAAAAGATTTTTGTCTTGCAGGAGACTAGCAATGGTGGTGGTAGTGGTTATTGTTGATTATGATATGCTAAGCATATTTGAAGTTGAGATAACTTTATATTTTTTAATTATTGCATTAATTAATTGCTATACTCAATAAAACAATAAGTTGTATGCAAACATAAAACAATTTGTGTATCATTATTTAAAAGTTTTTCTCAGCATATGACAAAGTTAATAATTGAAGAATAATCTAAGAATTGTAACTTGAAGAATTGGTTAACAATTTAATTTTTGTCTAAGATTTAAATTTGCCTATTGCAAGAATATAATAAAAGTAATATTTATGAGTGGCTACTGAAAAGTTCACAATTATTAAAAGAAGCCCCTCTCACCCCAAAATGTTTGGAAGTGGGTCATACTGAAAAAGTTTTGGCACTCCCTTGCTTTTATGTATAGATAATGGATAATGACATTTCATTTAAGAATCTATTAAAGAACAGGAATATTTCACAATAAGAAAAGTCTCTAAATTTGTCTTTAATCAAGACATCTTCTGTCTTCCTTTATTTTATATCTACTTATATTTGGGTTTAATTTTCAAATGTTTTTTTTTAACTTTTTATTCTTCTTTGCTTGTGAGCATCTTAGCTTTTGTTTTAAATTTTTTTTTTTTTAGAAAAATAATCTTCTTTTCTGAGAAGTGTTGATATCTATAATCAGCTGAGGATTTACACTGATATTATGAGTCATAACTTTAAAGGTAGGTGTTGGTCACAGTGACTTATTAAGAAGGTCAAGACACAAAAAAATGATTATGAGGGCTTAGTAAAGTGTTTTCTCTTTAGGAACAGACAACTGTATAATTTTACTGTTTTTGATTGGATCCTGTGTTTCTGAAAAGGTGAAGGACATTGGAATGTCATAAAGTTGTTGCTATCTTAACACAGTTGCCAGAATAAACAATGTTTTTTATAAGACAAGATATTTGTTAAAATTGATTTACATTAAGAATACCCTGCAGTATTAGCCTAAATTATATATGAATTATCAAAATAACAGTTTTTGTTTTTCCATTCTGATATTAAAAGCTGCAGAGATACTTAAATCCTGGCAAAGCTAACATTTCAAGTGCCAAATTTCATAGTAGACATAATTCACCATGAAAAGGTTAGTATTAAACAATTTTCTGAACAGCAAATGTATACATAATACACAAAGCAAGAAAACTGGGAGTAAACATTGTATTGAACAATGATAACAATATTACAGAAAAATAAAATCTAAATATTCTATATATTGTAATCACAATTGTTGCAACATTGAATGGAGGAAATCAATAAATCAATCAGTGTTACAACTCATCCTATAAACATACAAAACATTTTATCTTTCATTTTATGTACTAATGAAAAGCCACACCATAAATAGCATACAAATTAAATGCTAGAAACCTTTGAAACCTCACACATTCAACAAGTATGGTCAATAACAGTTAAACTAATTCTATTTTTCTTTTATTGTTATTTACAAAGTATTGTTTAGTCTGACATACTCAAGTGCTGACTGTGGGAGTGATAAACTTCCGAGAGGGAAACTACAAAAATTGAAGATGACTAAAGCAGCACCCAAATTGCAATATGACAAACTCTTGAATGACCCAAATGTGAATGAAAATATATGGACAGTTTTAAAAGTAGGTACAATGAACAAAATGAGAATGGAAAACTTGAAGTGGGACTCATTAAGAGAAGCTTTAGTAACATCAGCAATTGAGATCATTCCAAAGAAAAATAGAAAAAAAAAAGAATGGACAGTAGATAAAATTCTTGATATGATGAAAAGGATATAAAAAAAATAATACCAACGTATAGCACAAAATATAGCATTCTGCACACAGAAATTAGGAACAAATGCAGGTAGGCTAAAGAGGAATGACTCAATGAAATATGTACAGAAATAGCAAGATTAACACACATAAATCAGATATGCATAAGAAAAGAAAAGACCTAACAAGATAAAAGAAATATTGAAGAACAAAAAATATTTAAAGAACTGGCTAACTTTAACAGAAACAAAGCAGTTGTACCAGATATAATAGCAGGGCTGGTGAAAGTGTTTTGTGCCCCCCACCTCCTCCTCCAAATCTATGATACAGGGGCCCCCACTCTACTGCATCTCAATTTTCATAAAATAGTATTCATTTATTGTAACCTAATTATGTCTAATAATGGGTTATATACAATATAGGTGAGCAATTCAACTAGAAAAATTTTAAATGAATACAGCATATCTAAATACAAATTAGAGACATGTCATAATAGACCATTCCATCTTTCCTTTTAAACTTAGCATAAGCAAAATAAATTCAAAGATTTGGAGAAAAACATACCCCGGAATGATGTCAATATCTGCAAATTTTTTTCATCCTTTAATAATCTGTTGTGCTTAGTTTAATTTGTAATGAATATAAATGTAAGAAGAAAAAAGCAAATGCTGATAAGATAGCAAAGGTCAAAAAGCACTGCCTGGGGCATCCAATCAGGCTTGGGCCCCACCGGTTGAGAGGTTCAGGTGTAGTATGCACCAGCCCTGTATAATTATAATAGATATATTTACAGCTTTAGATGATTTCAAAATCGACAAGATTACAAACATAATAAAGGAAATATGAAACTGTAGTGATACACCAGAAGACTTAAGTAGATCCATTTTCATAGCACTGCCTAAGAAACCAGGTGTGGATAAATGTGAACTTCATCAGACAATCAGCCTAATGAGCCATATAACCTTATCATCCAAATTCTGATGAATGGAGGACACATCAGAATTAAACTGGAAATAGGACAAAGATAGTATGGGTTCATTAAAGATGCTGGAAAAAGTAATGTGATATTTATATTTAGAAATTCAGAAAGAGTAATAAAAATTCAGCAGGTGTACTTTTATAGATTATACAAAAACATTTGATATAGTATGTCAGAATGAATTGTTGGAACTGTTACATAACCATGGCATATTTAGGAAGGATATTAGAATAATCTGGAACTTATGCTGGCAGCAAACTGTCTGCAGACAGACAGAAAATGAATTAAGTAAATATAGAAAATTAGAAAGGCTGTAAGATAAGGATGTTTATTCTCACTGGACTTATTCACCTTATACAGTGAGGTTATTCTGAGAGAATTAGAAGTCCTCCCAGGATTTATTATTGATGGCTACAATCTTAACAACATAAGACATGCAGATAATACAGTGGTGATAACAGACACAAAAAGGTAACTACAAGAACTCCTACAGAAGATAGTGAAGGAAAGCAAGAAGAAAGGACTAAACCTTAATTACAAGCAGATAGATTGCATGGTTGTTAGCCTAATGTGTAATTTACAAAATGAAGATACCAAAATCAAGGAAGTACCACAATTTGTATGTCTGGAAAGTGTTTTATCAAAGGACAGAAAGTACAACACTGAAATCTGAAGGTGCATTGGGATAGTGAAAGATGCCTTCCATAGCTAAGCAAAGAATTAAAAAACATAAAAATTTTGTTAGAAACAAACAAAGGAGTACTGAACTTTTATGTGATATCAGTCCTGCTATATGACAGTGAATGCTGGACAATTTCTTCACAGATGAAGAAGAGACTTGAAGCATCAGAAATATGGTTCTACACAAGGATACTGAGAAGACCATGAGCTGAATATGAGAGCAATGACTAAGTTATAGGGACAATGGAAACGAAAAGGACTTATACTTAACATTAGGAAGAAAAAGTTGAAATTTCTAGAGCTCATAACAAGGAAAGAAGGCGTTGAAGATTTAATACTCATAGAACAGATTGAAAACAAGAAGAACAAAGAAAGACAACGTATAACTTACTTGATGAGCTTCAGTGAATGGATGGTGGTACAGTGTTTAGGAAGATAGTAAAAAGACAAAAGACAAAATTTATTAAGAGTTATAAAGTAGAGGAAATTGGGGAGTGCCATGATTGCCAATGTCCTGAAGGGACATAGCACATAAAAAAGAAAGAAGTACAAGAACAATTATTATAAAAATTTAAAGAACAAAACAAAAATATCTTATTTTAATACAGAAATGTAGTAACTGTTCTTTTAGTTTGTAAACATGATTGTATAGAATAAAATATACAATAAAGAATGGGAAAAATTACTATAATTATCAAAGTTGTAAATGCTATTGAAAAGTTTAGAATTGTCCACCAACAAAAAATGGTGAATTATGAATTATGTATTTTACTGAAATATTTAGTTGCTCAGAAAATTAAACAATTTCCTTGGAATCAACAAATTCATTGGCAAGGCCAACAAATTAAATAATCAATGTAGATAGATAATCTAAAAATTGTTTTTGGTCATTGTTTATTCTATGCATGAAATTATCACTTTGTGAATAATACTAAATGTTTAGAAACTATAATGGAAATGATTTTTATTTTCTACAATGGTATTTTATAAGAAATTATATATCATATATGTACTGGAATGTTTTAAGAAAATAAAGCATTATCTATTTTGGATTTAGAATTGATGCTAAATGCTGATCTTCAGCCAACATATATTTAAAAAAAAAAGAAAAATGTCTTATACTCTTGAGACTTACATATGGAGATTTTTACAGATCTCTGTTTTAGATTCTCCAGTATATCCTCTTGTCTCTTCAAATACATGGCTAATTAAATGCCATTTTGAATGTAGATCAAACAGAATTATCCAATTTTATGATGATCTCAGAAGCTTGGCTAGTGATTACTAAAAATGGAAAGAATAGTTACTAGACCTTCTTAATATTTTATAAATATTTCTGATTCCAACTAAAGGAAAAATCAATGTCTGTAGACAAAGTTGAGAAGTGAGGCAAATTGTCAACATCCTGACATTGTTGCTTGCTTGTATAGCATTAAGCATAGATTGCATTATGCATATTACATGATTATATCGATTGTGCATTTAACTGTTGTAGTGATTGAATGTGGTGTCTAGTGATTGAAAAATGTATTATTTCTGCCAGTGTTAATAATGTTTCACTACTTTCCATTATGAAATTTGCCATTATCAGCGGATATAAGAATTTAATCATAAACATTGTTGATCTGGTTTTGATCCTTCAGCAGGTACTAAAAACAGTATTCTAACTATATTTGTTTATATTTCTGAGATGAGGTATTGTAATTATTTACACTATTTACAATATTTGGACCTCATCTTTGTTGACATATTAACAACATTTCAGCCATTGTATGAATGAATGATAGATTTATAAAGATTGATTGCTTCCCTGGAGGTTAGCATAGTCTATACCAATAGAAGGCAAAAATGGTTCTCTATGATGATAGCAATTTCATTTTGGAAAAAATTACAAGCCATTTCTTGCCCCAGTTACCAACTGATTAGAGGTAGTTTTCAAGTATAACTGCCAGTCTTACTTTGCCTTTAGGACTTACTGTTAAGACGTGAGTAAATAGTTGCATCATAAGCATAGAAACTTAAGTGGAAACTGATGGCATCAGGAAAGTTGTTGATGAAGATACAAAACAGCATATACCTATATTTTCAAATTTTGCAAACTGTACTGCATTCTGGTTAGTTAAATTAAACACATACATAAATTTTTCTGTCTTCCCACATTCATATTGTTTCTTACATTCAAATGAAAATCATTTTCACAATAATGAGCTAACATTTCCTGATGACAAAATAAAATCTTGGAACATAGAAATTTCTTTGTCGCAATGTAAACTATATTAATTTTAAATAAAAAACAAATTGAATTATAATTATATTATGCTATACAATATGTTGCATTGAGCACATTTTTAAAACAATAAATGCTGGAAAACTTGGAATTTTAAAACTGCTGGTTCTCTTCACCTGGATATATATATATATATATATATATATATATATATATATATATATATATATATATAAATTGTGTGTATTTTGACAGCATTTTTTCATTAATGCAGGTTTCATTGAATAATATAGACAAGTTTTGTCTATTAATTTTGTGTAGGATCCGTTCATACCGTCTGATATACTTGATGGTGATATCGTTGAAAGATAACAAAAAATCACAGTAATTATTGATTTTTTTATCGGGTTTAAGCTTTTGGCTCACATAAGCCATTATCAAAGAATAAATATTAACACACAGTAAATATAGAACATTTAAGTTATTAACAATAAAGAGAATTAAAGTGAAGATACAAGTCCATCCCTACCATGGCGGATGGCCGAAGACAGTGACAAAATAGTGGCGTTGTGGTCCCTGATCCGATTACAGGCATTTGAGTATGTTATTGGAAATATCAAAATTGATCGTATTCAAACCAGGTTTAAATTGTTTAATGTAGATTGCTTCCAGGATTTTGAGTTTCTGTTTATTATTTTCTTGTTTAAGTATGTATGTGTTATCAACGAGCATTTTTCTCAGAAGTGTGCATTGATAACCGTGTTGTTTTAAATGTCGGAATATATTTGAATTGTCATTTAAGTGCAACGTCAGACACCGTGAGAGCGAATTTGTAGTATGGCTAATGTAGATATTATTTAGGTTGTTAGAGATACATTCTCTAAATGGACATTTGAATTTATAAACTACATTGGTTTTTTGCAAATCACTAACGGTGGGGGAAGAGTCGTTGCAGACGAATGAATTGGATGTAGTGGATTTAGTGTAATATATAATAAACTTAATTTTTTTCTTAGGGTAACAAAAATCTCTCCACACTCAATTATATTAGTGAATGCCCCCACTATTACAAAATAGCCATTATAAAAAATCTACTATATCGTGCAAAAACCAATTCATCTACAAAACAGACCTTCCACAGTGAACTAAAAAACATAAAACAGACACTCATCAACAATAATTTTCCCAACTACATAGTTGATGAACAAATACGATATTTTCTTAAAAACCTTAACATGGAAAAATCAACACATGATACTAGCCCAACCAATCCCAAACACATCACTCTCTTATACCGTAGCCAGATGCACTCCAACTACCAACTAGATGAAAATATCCTAAAAAACTCATAAGCGCTAATATTTCTCTGACAGACCCTAACAAAAGAATTAAGTTTATTATATATTACACTAAATCCACTACATCCAATTCATACAATTGTTCATTTATATCTTATGCTCCAACATAACTTGGAAAATTAATAATTATTTTACTAAAATAGATAACCACACACTACTTATTTGGTTTTCTTAACTACAGTATACATTAGTATACCATAATTATTTAATCCTAATTCTAACCTAAACATTCCAGCCTTATAGCTCATGAGGTAGTACAAAATCAAATTTTAAAAAAAACCTGAAATCCAACCTGCTGTTCAAAATTATTGTCTATCCATTTAAATAATGCATGGTCCTACTATATATCTAACCCAGACAAAATTAAAAAGTGTCATGCCATTACATCAAGCTGTTCTGTTTCCTTTTGCAACCCAAATCTTCAACTTCACAGTTCAACCTAATTATCATTTTTGATTAAACAATATTGACACACCTACAAGCATATTTTCCGACTACCACCCTCTAATTTTCTAAATAACTATAAATTCAGTAGCTTCAGTAACTGCCTGAGGACAAGAGAGTTTTAACATTTTGTTCACTGTTCAAAATAATGAATAATGAAAGAGCATTTACTTAAGGTGGGATTAGTCAGTTGAGTGCCATACATGATACATGCATTGAGCAATCATATCTCTTTCTAGACATGACTGACTGGGCAGAAGATTATCCTGCAGTAGGTTGCCATTGCTTTCTGCGGTAAACTGGTTGCCAGCCAAGTCTATAAAACCCAATCTGTCCTGTTATTTAACCTATAACAGGAGGAAAGTGATGGATTAATACCTTTCTCAAATGTATTTGTACATAAGTGAATGCAAGGAATTCAACTGGAATTCAAACTCGGCAACCTGATTTGTCGTTCTGAGTTGATGTCCACTGCACCACAACACACATCATGGTGTGATACTCAAACAGAAAAGTAAACTATTAACCACAACTGAATTTTACTTCTTCCACACTTTAGCAATTGACTGGATTACACAAAATATTGAAAGAATGGGGAAAGATTGTGAATCTTTGAGATTATTGTAAATGATAATAAAAGCCTTCGGCACTTTAAAATTGATTTTCATTTTAAGCAATAAGCACAAAATTATATTGAACAGGTCAAACTGACCCTTAATTTAAGAAAATAAACAGTTATATTAAAGTGTCAGTGTCAAACCAGCTTTGATCCACTATTAATACATGTGTGCATATATATGTGTGTGTGTGTGTGTGTGTGTAACCAACCAATTTTACAAGCCAATTATTTGTTTTTCTTTTAACTGAAACTTTTAAATATTTTTTTTATAGACCATTAGATAATGTCAGACACAGAATATGCCATATTACACATTTTAGAATTTTTTAGAGTTTAATCAACGTATTTATATTATTTGGCTTCTGAGTACATGCAAAATATGAAAGTGCATTTCATATTTTCAACTGAAATATCAATAGTTTCTTACCTAGGTTTAAACATGTCATGTAGATAATCAAAAATATTTTTACTGGTCAAATATTTTCCTCCAAATTGTGAAATTATATCATCTTGTGTGATAAAAAGTTAAGAAGTTTTTTTTTAATTTACATCATTTTAAATTTGTGGAATAGATTTGGAATTAAAAAGAAATTTTACTACATTAGATAAGGCTAAATTCATATTGTTTTTATGATATTTTTTTTAATAAGAAATTAAATTTTATAACAAAATTATTATTTGCAATATTTTCCCTCTTTTCAATTTTAAATTCAACTATTTATGCATTTTTTAGAAATTCTTTTCCCTAAAAATTGTTTTAGTGCAATCGGGGTTATTATTTTTTGAGACTTTATTTTTTTGATTTAGTGTTAACTACATATCACCTAAATGCATGCACATTTTTTTTTATGAAAGTCAAAAAAAGATACTACACCTAAATTTTTAAAATTATGAAATATCATGTAATTATCCAATTTAAATTAAATTTTCAATACACTCATTAATGAATTAATGTTATGTTGAATGGGTCATTATTTTAGAGAATTTGAGGAGATATTTTCAGGGGTCATTTTATCCTCCCATTTTTATATATAAATTTGAAATGCGGGAAGTATTTGTAAAAATCTTTTATAGCTATGTAAAGAAAAATCCCTGAAAATATTTTTGTAAAAATCTTTTACAATGTCAACTTTGAACATACTGAAAATTTGTTCTAGACCTTACCAAAAATGATTTTAAAAAACACCAAAAAAAATTTTTTTGTCGATAGTTGACACTTACATAATTTAATAAAACACATTATTTTCTTTCAGATTTGACAGGGGAAAAATTGATATTCAATATTTATTTTTTACAAATTAACTTGTAATTTTTCAGTGAGAATTTAAAATTCATCCATTTAATGTTTATGGCAAGAGATTTCTTTTGCTAAATAAAGACATATTTGAAGAATTGAAAAATATAAAGTTTAATATCATTTCCAAGTGTAAACATGAAATTTTTGTCAATGAAGTGTATTTATGCTTGGTGACAAATATTTTGAAGTGAAATGCATTTTGTTGAAAGGGAAAACATTCTCAGATTGGGATTTTTATTTTATCTACCGGGGTCAGGGATTTATGTCCCAGATTCAAGTTTGTACCAGAAGATAGCTGCCAATGACATAGACATCAAGCTGACATATAGAAAATTTTTAATGGGAATTGCAATTTGATTTTGCAAGAATCTGAGTTCACCCATCAAAGCAGATCGGGGTCACCAAAGATATGTTTAAAAAAGAAAAAGAAAATCTAATTATATTTTATTTACATATGGATTCGGTCTATTGCTTTCAGTGAGGCATTTGTTGCAGATTGTGTTTGTTGCTGCTGACATGGATGACAAAAGGACAAAAAAGATGAAGAAGATTATGAAATGACTGTGTGAAACTGATTTTGTGAAGAAGTCAAGTTGAGTGGTCCTCAGTAAAAAACATTTATGATTTTAGCTGAAAGTTTTAAGTATCAAAGAAAATCGCCAAATATATGAAGTTTAATTTTCATCATTAGTTGTCGATCAAGGTTTGCAGCATTTGTTTAGTCATCATTCGTCACATTATGGTTCCAGCTAGTAATCATTGAGTCCAACAGTATGGTTGCAACATTCGTCGTTTGTTTCAGTATCATTTCATCCAGCAGTGTTGAACACAGTATTGTGTTTCAGAAGAATTATATACCTGAGACACTGGTATATAACACAGGTAAGAAAATAATGAAAAAATAAATGCCATGAATAAAATTCAAAAGTATCATTTAACTATTTTTTAATTTCTTTTTTATACTCCTATTGTAGTATAAAAATAAAATGATTCATTCTGCTAAGTTTCATAAATGCTTATAGAATAAAAAAGATCATATTCATAAATTATTGAATTGATTGTAGTGATTTTCTTCTGGCTGCTTTGCCATAATAATACGTGTACTGAATATTCAAATGTTGGGTTTAAGAAATATATGTGAGCAACTTATTAGTATTTGCTGTTGATACAGATCCAATCCCATGTAGGCATCTACGCTGATGACACCGCTATTTACTCAGTAAAAATTCTGGTGAGGTGGCCAAAGATAACCTTGCTGCTGATCTCGAGACAGACCTCCACTTTGTGGTAGACTGGGGTAAGAAATGACTTGAAAATTTTAATGCTTCTAAGACAAAGCTGCTATCTATCAACCACCACAGAAAGCCCCTCCAACCCCACCATCAACATGGACCAAGTAATACACTGTGCCTCCTTGGTCTCAACCTCTCTTCCGACCTCAAGTGGAACCATTACATTGAATCAATAGCTAAATCAACTACTAGGAAGGTTGGGTCACTGTGTCGGCCAGGTAGTTTTTCACACCTGAGTCTATCTTGTACATATACAAATCAACCATCTGACCATGCATCGAATACTGTTGTCATATCTGGTCAGGCACCCCTACTATTCATCTCAGGGTTCTTGACAGGCTCCAAAGGAGAATCTGTAATGTGACTGGTCCCGACCTGGCAGCTCGACTTCAGCTACTTTCTCACCATTGGGATGTGGCTTCCCTCTGTCTCTTCTACAAATCTTATCATGGCATCTGCTCCAATGAGCTTAGCTCACTGATGCCTCCTCTACAAGAATTTACTCAAGCAACCAGACTGGCAACAAGGTCCCGCTCTTTTACAGTTAAATCAACCAAATGCAGCCACCACTTCTACTCCAGCAGCTTCCTTTCTCGCATTTCCTACCTGTGGAACTCCCTTCCGTATACTTGCTTCCATGACGACTACAATCTCCAAGAATTTAAATGCAGCACCAATTCCCATCTTGACTCCAGTCCTACCCCATCACCCTGTGTATCTTATCTTTTCTTACTCTATCCTTGCAACTGTTTTCACACCGGTATTCCCATCCTCTTGCCTTTTCTTTGATACCCACTGTAAATTTTTCTTTGCTCTCCTCCTGCTTAAACTCTCACTCTTCTCTTATGTAGCCTCCAATTCAACTGCGGTGGTACTGCCTTGCTTGGGGTGAAACAATTAAAAAAAAATAGATGCCTTAGAGAGAAGTCAGATGAATATAAATGAAGTTTTCATTTTTTTATAAATCGAAGATGCTAACAAAGCGCTAAATATGTTATATGCCTTCTCTTTGACCATGAAAAGGAAAGCTAGAAGATATTACAAAAGGTTATCTTTACTCAGAAGTCCAGTACATCATGTTGCAAAAGGTTGTTTCTACTACTGTTTCCTGCACAGACTGGGCTTTGCTGATTGGCTATTAAGAGTCACATAGCCAGCCAAGTGCAAGATTGGATAAGAGAAAAGAAAATTAAACCAACACTGTCATTCTTGGGCTGTCGCATACTTTTTTTTTAATTTTCTGTCTCATCAAATATAAACATTTTTCTAATGAACAAGACAGTAGTTTTCTTTCTTTCCTTAGCAAATTGTGCAATCACAATTCACAGTTGAATATGGACGTCACAGTTGCAGTTTGATGCTGGTTCATTCTACTTTCATATTAGCCAACATAATGACCTTTCAAAACTTTACAATATCTAAAGTACAAGGCATTTAAAATGATTCTGCTGTTCTTTTATGATTTTATAGTAAATTGAATCAATAAGTATATCTTTATTAAATATCAAATCTGAATAAAACTATGGTATTGATTACTTATGTCATATTGCTCTACAAATAAATGTGTATATGAAATCATTTATAATGATATTTACTAAAGTTATTTTCCTGGGACACTCAGTCAGAGGCATTCCATGCCACAGACCATGCAACGACAATGCATAGTGCCCGATTCTTTTCAGTGAGGGCTGAGTAAATTTTAACCTTTGACCCAAGTGTACACACTTGGGCTCCCCACATGAAAAATCTGACCCTGTGTCGCATCCTGCCTCAATGGAGGGACATGGTAAAAACCCAGTGACAACTGAACTCACCACACTAGAAATAGTCTCTGAGATTAACTATGATCAAGTGCCTCTACTGAATATTTCATGTATAAAACTGTTTTCAAAAACACCAGTGGGAATGGATCACATTACCAGAACTAGCATTCTGCTTTGAGTAGGTGTTAATATCAAAAGAAACAAGTGACCTAAAAATACCATTTTAAAAATCTCACTACTACCTCTTTTCTCTCCTTGGATGGTTCTTGTTTATTGCAAATAAATGAGTGATTTTTTTAAATGAATCAGAAGGTCATGTTTTTAATCAGTCTTTCAAGATTTAATTTGTTAATGAATTTCAGAACCAACTTGCTTTCTGCAAGATTTTCTATTCAATATTCACTCAAAGTATTGTAAATTTCTTATTCTCACTTTATTATCAATAGAGTAGTACTTATATAAACTATATAAATACTAACTTTTTCTTTCTTTTATTTAAATACAGGAACTAATTTTTACCTTAATACAAATAATATCAAAAAGTACTGTTAAAATATGTTTGCACTTTTATATTAAATCCCTGAGTTCATTCAGGACATCTATCTTGTAGGTAAGGGATATACACATGTGCACACACACTGTATATCATACTTATTTAAAATGATCTAAAAATCATATTTCATCTTATATTCTGGATATCTAAACATCTCCTTGTGACACACTCACCCAATGATTACTTTATAATTATAAATCAAAATAATATTAAAATAGAAAAAGATTATGTCAGTAAATGAATCATCTGTTTAATATTATTAGTTTTTCTCCTAAATATTCCTTACCAAATTGCAGGTGCATGTTATGTAGCAGGAAATATGATATATGTAATAGTTACCAATGATATAATCATTGATGTTGAATCACCACCAAATTTTTGAGAATAAAAGACTTGTGTGTATGTTCTTTTGTCTATTTTGGAGATATTTAAAAAATTAAGTTTTACAATGAAGAAATAAGATTAATTCTCTCTTAGTATAACTTGGAAATTTCAATTATTCTGTTTTTTAAAAAAATAGTCATCTGAAGATTTTCTCAAGAATAGATAAGTAGATTTGCAAATAGCAAATGGATTATTGGCACAGAAAGTGAAATTGGCAAGATGAGATCAAATTCCTGTTTAGCACATTCAATTTCAAACAAGTTCTCTTGGAAAAGGCATGAATCCATCTCTCTTCTTCTATGAAGTAAGTAGTAAGATATACTCAGCTCTCTAGCATTGGGTGGCAACCAATCTATAAGAAAGATGACTCTGAATTAAAATTGCTGATCTGTGGTTGATAAAGCAACCACAGCATGTCTAAAGCACATAAGATAATACAATGATTACTCCTACAAAGTGCAATGCAGGTTTAATTCCTGCACTAGAGCACATTTTCTTTACTCAAGTGTAAAGACCAATAGACATAATACACTTAAGAAAAAAAAAAGGAATCTGCTCAAACACAGATATCTAATAAAAATAATATTTGAAATAATAAAATATACTCTCTTTTGCCAAGAGTACATGGCAATTCACCAGTAACAAAGAAAAATGTATCTGTAGAGAGCCATGATAACTCATATCCTGAAGGTATATGGCATTTGTATTATAAAAAATAATTTTTTTTTTTCATTTGCATTTTTCTGATGAATATTTAAAACTCTGAATTATGTGCTGTTATTCTTTGATATTCTCCTTCTCTTTGTCTCTTTCCTTCACCAATTGACACCTTTCTTTGAAATCTTCAATGCTTAAACATTTATTAGTTCTCAGGTGTTAAATACCAATATTATTATGTATTATGTATGTTGACGAGACATGACAAGGTCGGCATCTTGAAATTTCTTCCTTACATTGTGATGAGGTCCTTACCAGATCTCTGCTGTCATCAGACTGTCTTTGGCTAGTCAAGAGATGTGTCTAAGTAGTGAAATCTAGTCATGTGAGTGGATACTGCTGCAAACCCATTTTTTTAGGTGTTAAGAAAATTTGACCAGGGTCATAGTTCAATTTGCTATTTCCTATCCAATCAGAATCCAGAATTTATTCATACAGGCTTTTGAAATTTGCCTTGGTCTGGGTTTTTCCAAAATGTTTCAGTCATTCTGATCTGATTTTGTGGGTGTGCAATTTTACTTTTTACGCTTAAGTTAATTGTAAAATGATATAGGATTTGTATCCCATATTATCAGAAAGAGAAAATGTTCATAAAACAAAGTAATATTCCTGAGGATAGGTGGACTAGTGTTGGATTAAGTCAGTTCACTGGTATATTTTCTGTGGAGTATTGTCATTGAATCACCAATATCAATCAGGAACTTCAGCATTGTTTTTTCCAAACAATCTGGGTTTGCAACCTCAAAAAGCAGCAAATCACTGGTTGCAAAAGCAATCCACTCTAAAAGTTTTGCAACCCAGACTCTTTATTTATAGGTCTTCTGGCTGGAGACATTGATCTGGAATTTGGCTGTATTTTACAGTATGCTTTATTTAGTCCCTGGCACCATGTTTTGCATGTTTGAGATTTTTTTTCAAAATAGCAGTGTCCATGGCATACTTGGGGTCTCTGATTTTCATACAATGAAAGTACTCCAGAATGTATTTCAGTTGCTTTTTGTAACATTCAGATGTGTTGTTTTGAACCATGTCTGTTTTCATAAGGTACCAGATTAATTCAACTTCAAGTTCCTGGTAGCAGCTATGGTATTATTGTGGAAGGCATAGCTTGTGTGAAACAATGCCTGACTAAGTCTTCTCCCATTTCTACTTTGTCGGCTGTGGCAAAAGTAATGAGATCTCTGCTACCATCCTGTTATCCTTGTGTCATTTATCAATTTTTCAAAACTTTCTAGTTTTGTTTAATTATAACTTTTGATGATGGCTTCTTTAAAGGTACTTATAATTTTTTTTTTTTTTTTTGCTAGAATGAATGCCACAATTTTCAATACCAGTTCAGGTGGAAGAGCACATTGTAAAACTTTGTTTCTGTGTTAGTTATTTTTTTTTTTTTGGTCTGTTGTAGAGTAAATAACACCCCTGCTGGTGACACAAATGAACTAGTCTAAATGCTTAAATAAAGAACTTCAGTGAGTCTAAAACTTGTTGAAGACAGTCTTCAGAGTATTTCTTACAGATATCATGGTGAGTGCCTAAGCAAGACAATACTAGAAATTAGTTATAAGAGGAATGATGAGGAATCGAAATATACTGAGTATAACAAGTAGAAAAAATACTTGTTGCTTCAGTTCCCAGAATACCAGTAATGATGAAAATTTGAACCACATTGCTTTAATTTTTTTCTCTTTAGTGTGTGTAGAAAAAAAAAGAAAAAAAATATTCTCCAAAGATGGAGGAAATATTAGCTCAGACTGTAAAAATTCAGCAATAGCAACAGAACTCCTGAAACAGCAACAAAAGTTGATGGGAATAAAATGGAAGAAGCTGGAACATTCCTAAAATTCTTTTCCTTCTGACACTGTGGCAAATGCCATGCTGAATATATATACAATCCAGATGATGGACTTATCTTTTCTGCTTATTTTCAAAGAAGAATGCAGTGACTGCAAAGACAAGAAAAAAGTGACCTTTGTTAAAGTTGTTAGCATTGGTAGAACATAAAGCATACTGTAATTTTGTACTACCAAAAAACAAACAGGAGAAATTTATTTTGAAGGACCAATAAATATTCTGACAAAAATTTTTGGTAGCTTGTTGGAAATGTATGAATCTGACAAAAATGGGAGACCAAGATTTTGTCACATATACTGGAAGCATTAACAAAGAATGTGATTAATTCAGATTAAACAACCTGATTCCAGATATGTTTAAAGGGTTATTTTTCTTTCCAGAGTTAACAGTGAAAAAAGATGCAGAAATACAGAAAATTTCTAACAAAACTTTAACAGAATAATAAAATTACACAACAGGAAATATTGAACAAATGTCATTGAATCCTAAATCTGAGATGTAATGGCAAAGAAATATACATTTAAAAATATGACAATCTTATCGGTACTAACTGGAATTATTTGAGCTTTGGAATTTGCCTATAAATGTTTTGTTGCAAAAACATAAGTGAATAAGCTATCAATCTAAAAAGAAAAGAGTGAAAATTTAAAGGAAGAATTGAAAAAATATTTTCTAAATGTTCTGTTGATTGAGTTGGGTTGGCTTGAAGCAAAATTTCAAGTATTTGAACTGAAACAGAGAGTACCATTCACAACATTGGATCAAGTCAACAAAGACTTTAAAAAATAGGCGTAAATGAAAAGATTAATCATTCAAAATGGGCAGTACCAGCAGTGTGTGTAAAGTAAAAATAAATCATGTTTGTGCTGGTTTTTCAAGGGTAACAAGTTAAACAGTGGAAATATTTTTTCATAGCTGGATCTTTCTCAATCAAAGGTTGAAGAAGAATTTTAACTATAAATATACACAAAGGACTGTATAAATTCAACCAGCTTCCTTTTGGTATAAAAGTGGCTCCAGCTATATTTCAACAAGCTATGGATGCCATGCTTGCAGACTGTGATTTCACAGTTGTTTATCTGGATGATTTAAAATATATCTAAGGAACAACATATCAGGCATGTGAAAAGCTTTTGAAAAAACATGAGAGTACTGGTTCAAAATCAGTGAGGAAAAATGTGAATTGTTTTTGCCTAAAATCTAGAACAAATCATTGACAAAAATGGTTCTCAACCATATCCATCAAGGGCAAGTGCAACTTAGAATATGCCTCCCCCAACAAGCATTACTAGTTTACAAGCATGTACTTAATATGCAGAATTGGTCTATATTTCTGAGATGAGGTATTGTAATTATTTACACTATTTACATTGATTGAACTGTTGTCTTCATTTTTGTTGCTATACTCATGGTGTTTCAGCCGTTGTACGTGTTGATTGGAATTTCAAACTCAACCATTTATTTTCTTCACCAGAATAGATTGTTCTAGTTCCACAAGCTATGTCTCAGTCTCAGCTATCTCCTTTAACTCAACTCTCAAAGCAAACATTCACTCCCACCACCCATACAGTATAAAGAAAGGGTTGTCTGCTGCTTACAACATCAAGCAAAAGTCAAAAGTGGTGATCTAGTGATATATGGACAAGAAATGGTCAGTATAAGCAGTACACTACAATGTAACAACTAGACTGATTACATGACAGCAGATCCAACAAACTGGGATAGCAGGGTGCAAGTGAATAACAACACTCAGAAAATTACCTTAGTCTGCCTATCTGATGTGAAAGGATTATCAGAAAAATAGAAAAGATTTGTGGTCCATATAACATCAGGATGATCTTCAAAAGTGATTTAACACTTCAGACACCTCTTCCAAGTAAGACTTTCCATAGAGGAAAACATTATTAAGGACTGTGTGCACACCATGCCATGCTGTTGTGGTAAGAAATATAAAACAAATGAGCTGCCCTCTTATGACAAGACTGCAAGAACACCGTAAAGCCATAACACAAAGGGAAATAGAAAAATCAGATGTAGCTGACCACATATCAAGGGAAAAGGGAGATTACTGCCTCCTGCAGGATGAAGCTGCAATAATAGAGAACACTACTGAAAAATATGAAAACTTAAGGAATCAGCACATATGCTAGGCCACAAAAATCTCCTAAGTTAGCTGAGCATAGAAATGAACACAATATGTGAACTAGTAATATGGAGTGCTAGAGAAAAACAATAACAAATGACAAATTTGTAATATGAGCTCTAGTAAAAATTGTTACTAAGACATTAGGTTTATAAGTCATAAAAATTCATACACTGATGTCCTTTGGTTGTATCCACTGAGTTATTCACGAATTTATGCACGGAAGAAGTTTTCATTTACAGATATCAATTTATGGTTCTAAAAAAGAAATTCCTACACATAGAGTAGTACCAATTATGGTTTTATGATGGAATACCAACTGTCCAAAAAATTAGAATATGTGGATATGAGTTATCAAGATTGATACCAAAAAATAATTAACCATTTGAGGATTGCCTCTTTTAAAAATGAAATAGAAGTCCAATGTAGTCTGTGAATTACCAGTTACCCTGGAAGAAATACAAGTAAAGGCAGTGCAAGACATGTTTATTGCGAAAAAAAAAAACAACTAAAAGAAAGTAAAAAAGGATGTAATCCTTAATTGCTATGTGAATAAGTACTGTAATTCACACAAAGAGTTGTAATACTTATCATATTAAATGAATAGTGGACATCCAGGTATTTCAAGGATGAAATCTCTTATGAGAATCTAAGTGTACTGGATCAAAATAGATCAAGACATTGAAAAAGTAGTAAAAGCCTGCAGAGGTTGTGCTCTGGCAGCAAAATCACCTACCATGAAATTACAACCTTGGCCAAAGACAGATACTCTACGGTCAAGACTGCACACAAATTTTGCACGTCTAACAAATGAATCACATTATCTCTTGGTAGTGGATAAGCTTTACTAAGTGACCGGACATTTGTAAGTGCAAAAAACCAACCTCTACGGTGACAGTGAATGTTTTTTATACAAACTGTTTGCAACATATGGCATTCTGGTTATTCATGTTAGCAAGAAAAGTTAAATTGGTTTTCAACAAGTTAAAAAAAAAATAAGAAAGGATTATAAAAAAAGGACACTAAATTTTCAAAATTGGTGAAAAAAGTGTTTTTCAGAGTGCATAAAGATGGAAAAGAAATATGAGAAGATGGCATAATCATGAATTAGAAACATGATATACCTAGTAAAAGGAAAAAAAGGGGAATATAAATGACATTTCAACCAGCTAAAAAAAAGATTTACTGAAGAAATTTCTGAAAGAATGGAAGAACCTCTGAAAGTATGATACTTTTGATCTACTTACAGTACATCTCAAGCACTTGTTGAACATATAAATATGATTTCCAAAAAAGAAAATGTGCAAAAAATCTAGAGGTTGAACTTTAATGTAAAAAATACAAAACTGAGTATGTAAATGAAATTGCCAAAAAGAGGAGGTAAAATACAATAAAAATAAAATATTTACTAATAAAAATAAATCTCAAAAGGTGGTATGTTGTGGTGAAAAATAACAGACTCTCAGTGACATAAATTTTTTTTTCTTTTTTTTTTTTTTAATCATATCACCCCAAGCAAGGCGGTAACGCCACTGATGTGCAGAGGGCTATATAAGAGTGAGAAGATTGGAAAAGAGAAAGCCGGAAACCACATCCTAAACAGGGAACAAGGGATGAGCCTCTTAACCTGTTCAATAGACTTGGGTGGAGTGTGAACCAGGTGATAGATAGATCTATCTAAATGCACTAGTCTAAGCAAATAAAGATCACCAAGTAGTCTAGAAATACAGTTGGAGTCAGTCTCCAGTGTATTTCTTACAGATGTCCATGGCAAGTACCTAAACAAGACTTTATAACCACTAGAAACGAGTTATATAACATAGACAGAAATGGGCCTCAATAATAGTGAATCAACCAGCAGTGGCTGTCTCTATAAATGCTGGTATTTTGATAGCAACTATTGCTGCTGTGTCCATTTCATTCTGTGTGTTGGGTCCATTATGGCAAAATTGACAGTTAAAAAAAAAAAAGACCATTTGGCAATTTTTTTTAAAACATAAGTGATAAAGTAATTATTCATAACTTTATTTTTTTAAAAAACACATGTTTCAAGGCAAATATTAATTTATATATATATATATATATATATATATATACAAATATATATAAAACTGGTTGTGGTTGAGTTTGTCAATCCTTGTTGTTGAATTAAAATGACTTTAATGTAGAAATATTGAAATCACGTAAATCCTTTTCCTTTCTTTTTTTTAACAGGTAAAATAATGGGTTATTAAAATGTTGCATTTCCAGCATAGCCTGTTAATTTCAGTGATAAAAGATTAAGTAGCAGTAGAGATAAAAAGAGTGTTGCTCACCTGATGACTGTAGTTGTCATTGTAATGACTATTAGGGATTTTTTTTTTCACAAGTTGAAAAATTATATGTTGTGTAGTTTTGAAATTTGTGATTTTGCTCTTTACATCAGGTTTAATCACAGATTTGTCAGAGTAGTAAATTATTATTTTGTGTGTGTGTGTGTGTGTGTGTGTGTGTGTGTGTGCATGGCACAGTAGTTAGAGAAGTTGATTGACTTACCTTCTCACTCAATCTTGGTTTTAAGAAAGTATCTATAAGTTTTAGTTCTGTGTATTCATCTCATGTTAGGGTCATCAATTGTGGAGGGTTGTACTTGACTTTGTGCTACAAACAAAAGTTGAATGTCGATGGACTGCATTAAACAAAAAACAAAGACTTAAGTAGAAAATGAATCATCAACATTTGTTGATGTACATGGGTACAAACATGCAAAAGGTATAGAGAAATTGACCTCAAGCGAGGGTGACCAAATCTCCCTTTCATTTAGATGAGTACTAAGCATGTTTGAACTCAATGGTTGGGAAGTGTGAAGAGAACAATTATATCCTTTCCATAAGTGGGGGTCATAAAATTCACATGTCACTGAAAACCCTTTATGTGAAAATTAAATTTTTTATTATTTTATTTTCATATCTCACAGTAGTATGTCTGTTGTAGGGAACTCATTTCAATTTGCAGTTTACACGCCTAATTTACATATTTCTATTTGTGATGTTTATTTGGAGGTGGTAGTTGCTAATTTTCTTAATATTCTACATCTTTTCTCTTTGTTGACATTGCAACACCAACCCATTCAAATATTTTCTTACTGGTCAATCCATTTTTCTTGTTTATTATCCCTTTTAATATTTCTAAAGTTCTTTTTTATGTGACATTCGTAAAGATAGTTTTCATTATTATTATTATTATTGCCAATGTTTTCAACTTCTTTTGTAATTGTTTTTTGATCTCTGTTCAATTTGTTTATAATTTTCAAAGTTGTGTTCTCAATACTCAAAAAGTTTACGATATTTTGTTTCTTCTTTCTGATGACTCATTACAATCTTTATAAATTAAAACATAAATATCTATATGCATAATAACTATTACTATTTTATATTTCTTGACAATCTGATGCTGAAGAACAACTCTTAAGTTATAATAAAATCTTCTACCACCAAATAAGTTATTGTAAATATTTGTAAAAAAAAAAAAGATTAATATTTGTTTTTATGACCTTATGAAAACATTGACATAATAAAATCTTATGCATGAAAAGAGCTTATTTTTTTAATCATAATCATATTCTTTTTGTAACATACATACCCTTATTTATTTGTAACATACACACCCTTATTCACACAATGTCAGCTCTTTTTATTACCCCTCTCATTAAAGAAAGGGTTCACACATTATGAGCAGTTTTCAAAAAACACAAAATGTTTTTCCTTTGCAATTTCAAGTTAATATTTCCTGCACCTTTCAAAAATTCAAATATTTGACATAAAAATTTATTATATTCATCTCTGAAATAAAATTATTTATGTTCAATTGCATAACAAAGGAAATCTTGGACAATGATTTGAATTTCAAAGAAAAAAAAAGTTCTTCAATATTTTTGTTTATCTGATTTTTATTACAAGAAAAATTGCAATATCACTTAAGCATTCAAATATTTATCAATCCTATTTTGTTTGTTTAATCTCAAGTCTATCAACTAGCAACCAAACTGCTAGTCAAGGTTACTTTAATTCACTAATTTGTGTCTACACGTAATAGTCAATATTTTATTTCAAATATCAATACTTGTTTGCAATAGGTAGCATTATGCAGTATTATTGATTATGTCTGTCATACTGCTCAACTGTGTAAGTAAAATTTTTATTGAATTTTATTATAAATTCAATAACAATTTTTTTCAAATTGAACTGAGGAACAGCTGTTTCCAACTTTCATCATTTCTACCAATTAGATTCAATTACCATTTCCTAAACTTTTCTTTTTAATCAAAGTTGATTTGATTGTGAGTTTGCCTTGACCTTTTCATATTAAAATTTTCTCCTCTTCATTTACTGCTTTTTCTTTGCTCCAAATTCTTTTTTTCTTTTCTCTTTATACCACTTTCCTGTCTTCTTTCTTTACATCCATTTTTCTTTTTTCTCTTTTCTTTTCTGATTTATCTTTATTCCCTTTTTTGTTCTCTTTTTCTATCTCCTATTCTTTCCGTCATTTGTTTCCCACTTGAATTATTTTTTTGTGTTCTTACTAAAGGGAATGGTGATAAATTACACAGATTTCATTTTATCTAAATATTCAGTAGCAATTAATTTATTAGATATAAACAAAAGTTTATATCAATATTCTATTTTTTTCAATTTCATCAAAATTGAATTGAAAAACTGGAATATTAATGCAATTAAATTACCAATGAAATTTTGAACATGATAAGAAATGCTGCATTGATCACAGTAAAGTCTTTAAGAATTTTGGTGAACCATCTGATCCTTCTAACCTTTTTTGGCAATGAACAAGAGGCTCTAAATGACACCAAATTGGTTAAGCATCCTATCTCACAATATGGCTTTCAGTTCTCTAGATCAATTTCTAATATGTTAACAATTATTACTGAAAGAATCCATCAAGCTTTAGATAAGAATAGTGAAGCTTGGCTGTCGCTTTGGATATCTTGAAGGTGTTTAACATGGTTTGACATACTGATATTCTTCACAAGTTGAAAGATTATAGTATATCTGGATTAATTTTTGCATTAATGCAGGTGTTTCCATAGCTTTACCTTTGGAGCTACATTGTTCCTAATTTTCAACAACAACTTTCACATTGTCATCAGTTCTCAACATGGTATATATGCTGATGACACCATTAAAACAGAAGTAAATAGTTGTAAGTGATCAGTTTGATAAGATGAAATTGGTAGCAGATCTAAAAATGAAGTACAATCTGGAGCAAGAAATGACTTGTTAATTTACATGCCTCCAAAAAAAAACTGTTCACTTTTAACTGCTCTTAAACATGTTTTGCCTTCCATCAAAATGGCTGATGTTAACTTCCACTTGAATTCTCAAGGTGATGTTTTCTGCTGACATTAAGTTGAAAGATTATATTGAATTAATTGCCAGGTCCACTGTTAGGAAAATTGATTAACTGTGTTTTGCTTGACAATTTTTCTCACCAGAATCTATCTTAGATATTTAAAGTCCACCATTTATCTATGCACTGAATAATGCTGCCACATCTGGTTTAGTGCTTCTGATATGTTTTTAAAGATTCTTCATAAAATCCAAAGAAGAATCAGCAATGACCTGGCATCTAAGCTTAAGTCACTTTCCCATTGCCATAATATAGCTTCCTTGTGACATTTCCATAAATATTTTCATGGTAATTATTCTAATGAGCTTTCCTCTTTGGTAACTTGACTTTACAATTGTAAGTGCAATACTTGATTGACATATTGGTATCATCATTTTACAGTTGAAATGACTAGATGTAACTGTATTTATCACTTGAGGATTGACCTCTTGCTTTCCAGTCAACTTATGCTTTCTTCAAAAGTTTAAATGCAATATCAGTTGTTATCTTCTTAATTCATACATTATTATTGTTCTCTCTCCTTAATAATATTTTTCTTTTTCTCATAGTCTGTCATACTCAGTAACCCCATGTATCCTTATCTTTCATGCCTTTATTATTTGCTTGGGGTGGAATCATTTTTTTAAAAAATGTTTAATAGTGTCACATATGCCATGTCAGGAAGAATTTCCCATCTTAACTTACATAATAACTCACAAAATACAGAGCAATTTTTTTCTAAAAATAGTTTTACTCTTGATGTTGCAACCTGTCTTAGATATCCACCTCTGAATTTTTTTATGCTTCAAATTTTCATGGTGAACTCATTCTTCATTTGACAGTCTTCCACAAAAATATTACGTAGTGATTTCATCTTGCAAGAGAACTTGTAAGTGATAACTTCTAGATCCCAATGATTTGTTGTTAAAGTCAAATTCACTTTTCTTGAACTTTGTAAACCATTCATGACATATAGTGCTTTCATTTTAACCATTTCTATAGGTTTCATCAATTACTTTCTTCAATTCTGCTGTTATATAATTTTAGAATAAACATGAAGCCTTGCATGGGTAGCTTTTCTTTTTTTCTCAAACCTGGTTTTCACCTATATATTTAGTTTGTAGTTTTCAAAAATGACAATGCTGGTAACTTGTATATGCATCTAATATGATGGCCACTATTAGGAACATCATTTTCAGTGGGGAATATTTTTGATCAAAAAGCTTTTACTTAAGTTTTAGAATTTGTCTCCTCATTTTTTAATTTTTTGCTTTATTTAGCCTTCTTTCTTTTCAGTTTTCTTTCTTTCTGACTTTTTATGTCCTTTTCTATATCAATGGACAGTATAAATTATGGCTTTGGATTCAATGAAGTAGTTTTAATAATGCTATTTTTCTTGCAAATTCATAATTAAAAACTGATAGATTCACACATAAATATATTTAGCTCATATATGTGAATGTGAACTAAGGGATAAAAATCTTCTTTCCTAAACCATAGGTTTTTAATTCTTAATTAAGAAAAACTGGTATATAATATGAAAACTGGTATATAATATGAAAACTGGTATATAGTATGAAAGTATCAATAAGAGAAAGTGTTAATAGAAATGAAGTAATTGAAATAATCTAAGATTTTCATTTTTGTTTTTGATAAAAAAAGTTCTATTCTCAGCCACATTATGAGAAATAAGTTGTTTTTTTTTTAAATTTTTTTAATCATTTCATCCATAGCAAGACAATAAAGCCACAAAGGCACAAAAGGTTACTGACTGTGAGAGAAGATGAGGAAAAACCTTCTATTAGGGAGAAAGAACAAGAATTAAGACAGAAAATAATGATTGACATTGCACCTAAACTTTTGAAGATCAAAGTTGACTGAGAAGCAATAAGCCAGAAGAGATTTCAACAAAGGAGAAGTGCAACAGAAGAAACTGTTAGTATAGAACTTATGGTTACATCTAACTGTAAGATGATGAGAATATACTGCCAATATACTACTGCATTTAAATTCATAAAGTCTAGGTTTCATCAAAAGCATTTATAGAAAAGGCAGAGGCAAACTACATTACAGTGCTGGAAAATTGACAGGTCAGGACTAATGACATTCCAGGATCTCTAAATATACAGCAGGAGAACCAAATCAGATGTGGCAGCAATAATCAAAGCAAGGACGAACGATAGACTTATAAACATGTACTATAGATTCTGGTAAAAGAAATGTTTAGCACAAAACAGGGAACCAACTTTTCTTAGCAGCTGTCCTAGCAACTAACTCAATATGATCTTTCCATTTTCCAACAAAAAATGTTACTCCAGGAAGATGCAATGAGTCATTTTACTGGAGGTTAGCATCAACCCTGGCAATGGAAGGTGAAAAGGGTTCTCTCAGATGAATCAAAGAGAGCAGTTTTTGTTTTAAAGGAATTCAAATTAACAAACTATTCTTTACCCCAGTTTACAACAGAATGTAGACCATTTTTTAATTCAGCTGTTAATTTGACAAAATCACAACTGTTTATTCCTGATTTGTACAAATTTTAATTGAGTTAATTTTTTACTATCTTTATGTCAGTGTCTGAAAATGATACTGGATTGGAAAGGAAGTTCCTGCATGATTTTTCATATATACATTTATTTGTTGATTTATATATAAGTAAATGCAGCATCTTTTGATTATTTCATTATTTCAGAGCTTCAGTTCCAAAAATGGCCTAGCAAATAGTCCTCTTATGTGAACAGTAATACACACTGTTGCTGTATGATTATGCTGGCCAGCCTAATTGCTTACCAATTGCACATTGGTCATATCAAGCGTTTGAAGAATTCACAAGTGGTCATCACACAGTCTATGATTGGTTCAAGAAGTTTCAGTATCACCAGTTCAATCTCCAATATCAGTTGTGAATTGGTTTGCCTCTCATGCATTGACAATGAGCATTTGTACACCTGTTTCAAAGCTGACAGCATGCAAACTGGCTAAGAAGTTTGATATCCACTTGGAGGAAATGGGCAAAATCAGCAAATTCCACATAAACTGACTGACTTTGATTGTCCATGTTGCAGAGATGCCTGCATGACACTATGTAAAAATAACTGTTTTGATTGGCTGAACAAACACTGCAAATGAAAAATGGTATCTGTACTCAAATGTGATATGCAAAAGAAGCTGAACAGACAAAAGTGTACAACTCCAAATGACCTGCATCAAAAGAAGTTCATGGTTTGTGTCTGGTGGGATATAAAGGGCATGATTCACTGATAAATGCTGGAAAACAATCCATCTGTTGACTGCAACATGTGGCTGACTCAATTGCACAAAAACATTCAGAATTGACTGATGTCATGTTTCTTCATGATAAAGCCTGACCACATGTTGCAAAGCTCACCTGTGAAAAACTTCTGAATATCAAAGTTTGAATACTTTGATAATAAGCTACTTGAATTTTACAAGTCTATTCATGACTTACTGTCATTGTAAACAGGTGATGAAAAATAACAGTAATTTTACTGATGTTTGATATGTGCCATTTACTGCATTGTATCATTGTATATTGTTGTTAAAAGTTGTATGGGGACTTTTTTCCACCTAATATTTCAACTTCAGCAACATCAAAAATTAATAATTCCCACAATTCCTTACAGAGGAAGAAAATGTCACAGATCCCACTTGTGGACTTTAATTTAGATTTTAGACTTTATTTTGTAGTCATTCTTTGTATCTATTTTTATTAATTGGTCTTTTTGTTTAAAATAAATTAACATTTTGGAAGACTGTAGTTATTTACATTTTTTCTTTAGGTACATACATTCTACATGTGTCTGTATATAGATATAAATTTTCTCATGTTTAAATATGTTTAAATCTTGCTTTATCTGACATACCAAATAAATAAATAATACCCCACCACAAATAACAGCATTTAAACAAAGTTATTTGATATTCCACTATTTTAATGTCCATCATTATTATCTCATTCTGAAAACAGTACTGTTCTCTTGTTTATAAGCTTTGTTTCAATCTGCAGTCATTTTTCATGAGCCATTTGTCATAAATTTGTAGCCTTGTTTTTATTTGCATTTGTTATACTGTTATTTATCCCTAAATAGAAAACTGAACGGAATTCTCTCTCTTATAATACCTTCATTTATTTCTGATAGTGTACAGTTCTTCTACAAAAAAAGGATTTACATGTTTGTTTGTTTTTATCTTCAGATTCTAATCATGTAATGCTAACAATGAATTTTATATCAGACAAAACTTTACCTGAAGAAGACTGGAGAATGGACTGGCTAAAATGTTAATAACAAAAAAACAAAGATAAAGTTAGTAAAAAAAACATGCTGGATTCTAAAAAAAAGATATTCATAATTTATTAAGAGGATCTTAAACTTGAAGAATAACAAAAATCCACTTAATAGTTCTTAATAGTTAATTAAGACTATGTAAAAATTGCAAGAAAAGAGTTGATAGACAAATTCCTAGTGACTGTAATGAGTTTTGTCTGAATTCCATAAATAGGCAAGTAGAAGGTCAGTTTGAAAATAAAACTATATCTTTTGACATCTAAACTGACAATTGAGATTATTTTCAATGGTTTGCAAAATTAAACTAACCACCATTCTGACATGTATGCTTAATAATTCAGTGAATATGTCATTACTTTATTTACCAAGTAATTTGTATGGAAGATAACACGTGTGTTGGTTGATGTAAGTATTAATTTTAGTATGTAAAAAAATAAAAAATGTAAACTCTCTAGGAAAAAGAAAAATGCTCTAAAAAAGGAATCTAGAATTTGGAGGAAACACCCTTTTCTCTTGAAAGTTTTTTTTAATCACCCAATTAAGATACTTGAAGAATAGGCAGCACAAATGTAAAATCACCATAGATTCAATAGGATTTAATTTAAATAATATTTTAATGTCTACCTATATTTTCGAGATGAGGTATTGTAACCATTTACACTATTTACATTGTTCAAACAGTTTTCCTCATTTTTGTAGTTACATTCACAACATTTCAGTCATTGTATGCTCCAGCTTTCTTCTGAAGGCATTTCTGAAGATTGATTCAATGGTGTTTGTGTAGACATTACTCCAATGTTTGTTTCCTGAAATGGGCTGACCTAAGTCACTCTTTAAAGACACTGTGAACCTGTTCCATTTCCTACAGCCACTGCTTACAAATATGATGTTTTTTTTTCCAGTTTGTTATTACCCGGCCATTCATAGATGAGAATGACAAATCCAATATAAAAATCATCACCTTTTATTTTGTTCCTTTGTGCATCAGTGTACAATGCACACACCATAGATATTTTTGAAATTGACATAGCTATTGTGAAGAATGCAACCTGTGCTAGTTGATTTGCTGCACTTTAGGACTTAGTGGAAAAAATAAAACCTTTTTCCGCAGCTTTTGTTCCCACTTGAGTCCAGTTAATTTTTTTATTGGCTTCAGATAGAACAACATCATAACTAGTCTAACCAATATGGAACACATTAAATAAGTCAATATGGCTATTCATAGCAATGGGTAATAAAGAGGACTCCATTGTTAAATTGCATGATAGTGCCAATTACAAAAAAGAAAGAGGTGTCCACTGGAGACTTGCTCACGAGTATGTCAGGAGTCTTAGTTTGAATTTATGCTGTAAGACTCCACAGAGCAAAAAATTATTTTCGACTTATTGGTAATTCACAAAAGTCATTATAGAATATCTTTATAGATAAAATTGAAATGCATTTAGTCTTCATTCTTTGATTAATAGTGACTAATTACTTTAAGTTTATATCTTGGAAAAAATATAGTTTTGTGAGAAAATAAAAATTGTCAGTGCAAAACAAGAGCCTATCACACATTTTTTATATTTCAATCCAAATTACTTGAAAGAATTTTTTTTGGAAATTTCACACTGCATAAAATTTTATTCAAATGAACATTAAATAATGGTCACCAACAAAAAAAACTAAAAATCTTTTTAGAAATTAATTCTTGTTTTTTACATAAGTTCCATACAAATATCTACATTGTTTGTATTATATCCAGCAAATACTCCTCTACAACAAGACAAGAATGATGAGATCAATGAAAAAATCAAATTGGATTTTTACTGTAAAAGGACACATGTACACACACAAGATAGTTATGAAAAGTTCTCAGCTCAACTCACATCATAAAATCAGTATCTCAATAACCAAACATCAGAATTATTTTTGGAACGGTTAAAGAAAATTCTGGAATGATGTGACAAATGTTTTGAACTGTGAGATGATGTTTCATGGCCCTAGGTCATTCTTTTTCAGCAGGTCAAAAACTTTTCATTAACCATGTATGTGCATATGTAACTACTATTGAGTGTGCATACAGTTTATGACATTACATCCATCTATAATAAGCATAAATATACAAGGAGGTGTAGAAAAAGTTGACTCCACTTTCTAAAATTAAACCAAACATCGGATGTTTTAAATTTTTTTTGAAAGGGCTTCTTGAGCAGGTTGAGAACTTTTCAACATCTCTTAAGTATTTTTAATCTATTTGACATGAAAGATTTTCACCAAAGTAAAAATCAAATTACTTTATTAAAACAACACAAATAAAAAGGTACATTTACATATTTTTTTTTTTTACATATTTTATAAAATCAGATGTTCCTGTCAACTGTATCTCTCTCAAAAGTAAATTTCTAAATTTAGAATAAAATTAAACTTTAGTATTAACTAAAATTTTGAAATTTCATATAAATTATATGAAATGACAAATTTAAATCTAATCTGAGATGGGAGTTCACTTGCATTTCTTAGTATCCATACTGAAAGAAAAATGATTGAAAATGAAAAATTAAAACAGCAGTTTTTATTACAAAAAATTTCATAAAACTAATTACTTACACTCACTTCATGTGACAAATTCAAAACTTTTTTACAAAATGTATATATAATTTTTTATTTAACAAAGCAATAAATATTCAAGTCAATTTCCAAAAGCTATTAAAGTTTTTACTGTAACACTTATAGTCTTTTGTTAATAGCATCACAATTATTCAGCATTGCTATTTTCACATTCTGATTTGTTCTAAATATTCACGTGACCTTAGAGATTTCAAGGATAAAAGTTGATGTAATTATTCAATCAGATTTTCAAATTCAAATGTATCTTCCTAAATGACATTAATGATGTCACCCTGATCTGCATCTAATCCCACTTTGTCTGTGGCATACTGACCTGCCTCTAATTTATTTTACTCTCTTATAACTTTGATATGCCTGCCCTCTACTGATGTTATATTGATGCAATAACTTCTGTTGATTTTTCTTTTTCTTTCATCATTGCAGGAAGGAGGACTTTGCACTCTGGAAGGACATCTTGCAGCATGAGTATGACTAATTCTATGGCTGGTGTAGCTTTTATATCCCGTAAAATGAGAGCTTGAAGTTTACTGTAAGACAAAAAAAAAAGGCAACTTAAGAGTTACTAAAACATGGTGACGTTTCAGATGTTTGTATTTTAGTGGAAAAACTTTGCTCATCAGACAATTAAAAAAAAAATAGCTGAAGGTATTTTTAAAAATACTATTTACAAGTAATCAGTATGCAGTTAACAAATAAACATTATGAATCACCTAGAAATAAATACATAACATTTACTTTTAAAAAAATCCATGTATAAAAAATGCAATATTTGTGCATGTGTGCAAAATGTTTCACAGTGTTCATAGATACTCTGTGATCCTAAGAAGAGCATATAAATACTCAGATTCTAAGCAGAAAGTACCTGTCTATATATAATCCCAGCATTTTATTGATTACTGTGTTAGTAAAAAACTATTTAAAGAAAGAATAACTTATGCTTGCTGTGAAGTATATTATCGTGTTAGAAGGATCTTAGATTTGTAAAACAGTTGCTAATAGCAGGAAAACAAATTTATCATACTCAGCTTATTAGCAGATTTAGCACATCATTCAATAAATTCCAGGCCTAACTAATAAAACAACAACTTTTAGGCAAAATTCGACTTTATTCATCAACATAGTCTCCTTCTAGGCAGATACACTGATTCCAATGCTTCTCTAACAATTCGATGCCTTTTTTGTAGAACAATTTGTCTTTAGCCTCAAGATACAACTTAGTTTCCAATATCCGTTCTTCATTGGACCCAAATCTCTTTCCCTAGAGCATTCTTTTGAGATCTGCAAACAGCCAGTAGTTGCTGAGGGCCAGATCTGAAGAATTGGGTGGATGTTGAAGCAATTTGAAGTGCAATTCATGTAGTTTTGCCATCATTGCGATCAACTTGTGACATGGTGCATTGTCTTGATGAAAGCTCACTTTTTCCTTCTTCATTTGTAGCTGTCTTTTGGCAATTTCTTCCTTCAAACATACCAATAATGCAATATAATATTCGCCATTGAGGGTTCCTTCTTTCTTAAGGTAATTGATGAACAAAATATCTTGCACATTCCAAAATATGAAGGCCAAAACTTTGCCTGCTGATGTTTGCATCTTTAGCTGCATTGGATAGCTTTCACCTGCTGCTGTCCATTCAGCTGACTGCCAATTTGACTTTGGAGTGAAGTGGCAGATCCATGTTTCATCTATTGTCACATATTTATGCAAAAACTCCTTGTTGTTGAAAATAACTTTCTGAATTGTCAATGCATTGTTGTTTTTGATTGGCTGTGAGCAAACATGGTACCCACTTTGAACACAGCTTTCTCATTGACATATGCTCATCCAAAATGGTGAATACACTGACTGCTGATATGCTCAACTCCTCTGCTATCTTATGTGACTTCAATTTACAATCAGCCAAAATGAGTTTGTGAATTTTTTTGTGTTTTTTGGGACAACTGCTGATTTTGGCCAACCTGGGCATTCAGAATCATTTGTGTTTGTATGACCACATTTAAAGTCAGCATACCACCTCTTATCTGTTGTTTCTGACAGAGCAGAGTTTGAATAATACTTATGAAGCCATTGCTTTGCTCAAACAGTATTTTTCCCATCAGAAAGCAATGCTTATCAGCACATGAAATTCAGATTTTAACATTGTTTTGAAAATTTGCAACAGTAGCTTCACTTAAATAACTGTAGTTTGTAAACTAATAATCTGATTGGGCCTAAAATTTTTCACATGCCATTTGAAGGTTAGTACTTCATAAAAATCATATGGATATTTACTAGTGGCACCATCTATATGCCAGGCTTGAAACTTATTGAGTGATTATGAAAATTTTTGCATTAGTCTAACATTTGCATGATAATAAATATGCTTGAGTGTTTCATTATAAAAGAATAGTTAAATATTAACTAGTTTTGGGTTGAAATAAACATGTTTAATAACTTTCATAAATTTATTATCTTCAAATTTAATTAAAGTAAAACTAAAAAGGGGAATTTTTAATGGAATAGGAAGATAAAATATAGGAAATATAAAATAGAGTAACTTCTCATAAAATACTGAATAAGAAAAGCAAAACAATTTTGAATTGCAGTAAATAAAATTTGCCACAGAACACATGTAAAATGTGAGTGATAAACTGTTGCTATATTTTAATTTTCACACTTTAGTGAAACTTTGGTACTAAGAAAAAGTTACAGAACATTTTGTCATACATTTTCATATTTCATCATTCAAACCCATAGATTTAATTAACCTTTATTTTTTTAAATTAAGTCAGTAAAATTTTTAAAAAATGGAATTTTTTTATATGCTGTATTAGGAAGTTGAAATAAAACTGAATAAAAACAATTTCAAAAAGTAATATTTACACATACCCCAGTTTATGTAAAGTTGCAAGTCCTCTGTCTGTAATGTTAGTACAGCCACTTAGATCCAGAAACTCTAATGTATCTGCTATGATGTGCAGTCGATCAAGACAAAAATCATCAATATAAGCACAGTTCTTCAGACTTAAATATCGCACTCTTTTCAAGCCAACTGAAAAAAATGACAAGAAAATTAAACCCTATTTTCATATATATTTTAATGTGTATTACAGATTTGTACTTTATGTATTAAATATATGAATAGACTTTTCTATATAGGTATGTGTTTATATTTCTGTCAGTGTGTTACATTAAAAGTACAAAAAATTCAGTCAAGTCATGAAATGTTAATATATTTTTATCACCTTTACTGGAAAACAAGTTTTTCTCTTGTGTATATTAAAATCTTGAAATTTGACGTACAGGCAATGTTTCATTATATATGGTGGAGAGGAAAACAAAAAAGTTCTTGGACTGACCCCCTCCCCACCAAAATCTGTTTGGTTATTTGATCACATTTTTGGAAGTAAGTTGAGACAAAAACTTTTCAGCACCTCCTTCTATAACAACAATGTTCAGCAATACAAAGTGTTTCAGAGAAATCAATGGCATATCTAAATCATGATTTTCTGTTGTCATTCAATAAATGTAGGATATAATTGCCCAATAGCAGCCAAATAACCCACAATGCTAGGCTGAATACAGTTAAACAGCAAAACCTTATCTTGAGGAGTAAGTTGGCTCATGTGACCTGCACAAAATATTTTTAGATTCATGTATGTATAGTCTTCTATGTGCTGTGTTTCTTCAGAAATTATGGCTCTCCACAATTTCTTGTTCTTTATAGCTCTTAATAAATTTTGTCTTTTTATCTCTCCTAAACCTTGTTCTGCAAGCTCACTATGTAGGTTATGTGTTATTTTCCTCTGATCCACTTGCTTTCAATCTGGCCTGTGGGTAACATTTTTGCCAATCCTTCTTTTCTCATTATGTGCTCTAGAACTTTCAACTCCTTGATGTTAAGTATAAGTGTTCTTTTTATTTCATTTCTCTAAAACTTTGTCATTGTTTGGTCCATGGTATTCTCGGCATCCTTCTGTAGAACCACACTTCTGTTGCTTCAAATTTCTTCATCTGTGATTTGATTGTTGGCTTTAAAGGTTGGCTTTAAAGCCTTCAATAGGTCATCTTCATCTATGAGGATATTGTCCGGCATTCACTACTATGTAGGAGGACTGATATTACATAACAGTTCAGTTCTCTTTTGTTTGTTTCTAACAAAATTTTTGTGTTTCTTAATACTTTGCTTAGCTTGTGGAAGGCACCTTTGACTATCTCAATGCACCTTCAAATTTCAGTGTTGCACTTTTTGTATTCTTAAAACAATTCCCAGATCTTTAAATTGTATTTGTTTGATTTTGGTATCTCTGATTTTTAATTTGCATGGGCATTTTATTGACATTCATACATTCTGTCTTCTTGCAATTGATGTTTAGTCCTTTCTTCTCACTTTCTTTCACTATCTTCTGTAGGAGTTCTTGTAGTTTCCTTTCTGTGTCTTCTATCAACACTATACCATCTGCATATCTTAAAGATTGCATCCATCAATAATGAATTCTGGTAGGACTTCTAATTTTCTTAGAATCACCTCACTGTAAAGAAGGCACATCCTTGTCTTACACCCCTTTCTATTTTTGCATATTTATTTAATTCATTTTCTGTCCATATGCAGATAGTTTGCTACCAGTATAGTTTCTGGGTTATTCTAATCAGTCAGTTAAGTGCCATACATGAAACAGGCTTGGACGATCATGTCTTTTTCGAGACATGACTGACTGGGCAGAAGATTATCCCGCAGTAGGTTGCCATTGCTTTCTGCAGTAGACTGGTTGCCAACCAAGGATATAGAACCCAATCTGTCCTGCTATTTAACCCATAACTGGAGGGAAGAGACGGATTAATACCTTTCCCAAGGTTATTTGTGCGTAAGTGAATGCAATGGATTCAGCTGAAATTCGAACTCAGCTCCCCTAGTTCTTGGGATATACTTTATCAAACGCTTTTATTCACAGGTACACATCCTTCTGCATCTGTATTGTTCTTTCTGTTATTATTCTAAGCATAAATATTGCATTCCTTGTTTCAGGGTTTTTAATGACCCTGTATTGTTATTGTCCTATTTTCAGTATAATTCTGCTGCACACACTATTCATCAGAGCTGATAAGTTTTGTTATATAACAAAACTTATCAACTTATTAGCCTGACTTTCGGATGAAATTCACATTCGTTTGCACCTAGCTTCTTAGGCAGTGCTATGAAAATGGATCTACTTGGATCTTCCGTTTTGTATATAAAATAATTTTAAAAAAAACTTGCCTTTATCTAAGGGAGACCACCGATACAAAATTGTTGTCTTGATGTTCTCTCTTAGATCACAAAATTCTAAATAAATACATTATTCTGTTAATTATAGAATTATACTTTCAGATTAGTATTCATATCTTTATTGTATTTTAGCTGATGTATCTTTCAATTTCCCTCAAGTCTATGTCACATTCGCTAAAGTGGAGGGAATTTTGAATAGAAGTATTTGTTTTGGTCTGTCAGGTCTAACAGAAGTTGCAAGATGGTCTTTCTATATTACCTAAGCCCAGGAACTGAACCAAAGAAAAAGATAGTCACATCAGAACCCAGAATCTTTTCTAGCAGAGAAAACTTGGAGACTTAAATCTTGTTTTTGTTTTCTAAATAGATGCTCTTAATTATAGGATTCATTTCTTTGTTTGGTTTAACTTGACCTTTTAAATATAGTATATGTGCTAAGTCCTTTACAATCCTTATTTTTCAGTATTGTTTTTTATCATTTTTGTTCTATAAAGTTGTGCTATTTTTCTGCTTAAATGAGCTGTCATTCTTGATTTTGCAATTTATCTGTGAATTCTGTCTTTTACAGGTTTTTTAAACTTTATAAGCAGAAACAGGTTTACCTTTTAGATTTGTTATTACAGTTTCACAAGGTTTTAACACCATCATCAGGCAGTAAACACTGAAACATTTGACATTGTCATGGGAACACTGGATTCGACAGAATAACCAGACCTTGTGGGTCTTTTTATTTTGTACAATCTCATGACATCAATAGAAAAGATATTGGATTGTATAGAGATGATGGTTTCATGATTATTCATAACTCCACAAACTCAAAAGTAGATAGAATCCATAAATACATATATTGAATACTGAAGAACTTTAATCTTAAAGTAATAGTAAATAACAATCTCAAAGAGTTGACTTTCTAGCTGTTACACTTGACTTAGTAGTACTTACTCATCATATGTAAAGCATAATGCTAACCACATCTACATACATCCTAAATCAAATCATTCACCATCCATTATTGAACATATACCACATTCAGTTGAAAACAATAATTCCTCTACTGAAAACATTTTCTATCAGCATAGCCATTACTATAATACAGCCCTAAAAAACGGTGGTTATAATTGCAAGGATATTAAATATCATAAACAAATTAATCATAATACCAAACATAATTGAAATAGGAAAATAATTTGGTACACACCACCATTTAACCAAATGATTTATACCTAGGCAATAAATTCCTTAAATTAGTTCAAAAACACTTAAAATACACTGAAACTTAGTTATAGCTGCACCAATAATCTCAATGTGATAATAAAAAAACAACCTTATAATATTAATTATAACCAAACACTATAAATAATGATAATAACACAAATTCCTGTAACTGTCATAACCCTAACTTATGTCCTATGCAAAATAAATGCTCTACAGATTTCATTGTATACTAAGATACTATCACTACTAATGAAAATCCTATTCTTACCAGACATTATATCGGATGTACTAAGAATAATTTTAAGTCTTGATTTTACCAGAATAACTTATCTTTCAATAATAAAGCATATAGAAATTCTACTTCTCTCACAAAATATTACTGGCAATTGAAAGATGTAAATTAAAACTCCTACAGTTAAATGGAAAATATTAACTAAAGCTAGAACATGTAAATCTTTACATGAAATATGTTTCCTTTGCTTACAAGAAAAAAATTTATATAATAAAATTCCCCAAAACTGACTCATTGAACCAACGTAATAACTAATTTCTGTAATCATAAAATCTTTCATACCCTTAAATATATCTGAAATTATCAGAAATTTATTTCAATATTTTTACTCATTTTATTACTTAAATGATTTTAGCATATTGAATTGATAATTTTTTAATTACTATTATTACATTATTTTTTTTATTTGTACTTATGAAATAATTCACTTATAATTTTAAAAAGATTTAGTTTATTTAACTGGCAATTTTTTAATTAATTTTATTATTTTTATTTGTACTTATGAACAAATCTCCATATAACTTTAAAAAAATTATCTTATTGAACTATTTGTTTAAATTACTATTATTTTATTTGTACTTATAAAAAAATTAAAACTTATTGAACTGGTAATTTTTAATTACTATTTGTTACAGTGGAACATCCTGCCATCCCCAAGAATAGAATGCACTATGTTATAAAAGATGGTAACGAGCAGTATGAAGGGAGAACAAATCTTAGGCAAAGGCATTCACTATTCCATAGTCGATTCTGCTCCAACCCGTGACTTGCCTATATGTGTATTATTGTTAATTGTACCTTAGTACAATAATTCTGTATTTCTTATTCCTGGTGTGGAGTTCCATTCTTCACTGATCATTTTATACTGTATTCCTTTTCAGGATATATCACTATTATTGTTTTATTGTACTTATGAACAAATCCCCTTATAACTTTAAAAAAAAGTTAGCTTATTGTATTGGCTATTTGTTTAAATTACTATTATTATTTTATTTGTACTTATGAACAAATCCCCTTAAGTATTTTAATATCTCAGTTCATTATTCTTATCTTTTGTTAGTTTTGATATTTTCTTTAATTTTTTTCTTTTATCTTTTCCAATGTTTGAATTCATCTTCTCTATTCTTTTTATTTTTTATTTATTTATTTTTTTTGCTTTATCTTTTTGTCTTCTTCCAGTTTAAAATTTAACATGTCTGGATTTCCATGTTCAAACATTCCCTACACTAACGTCCAGCTAACAAATCAGGAAAGTGCTAGAACACCTGGTCAAATCCAAGGCTTTCTGGAAGTCTATTCTCTGGACAGATGAACCAAAGATAGAATCGTTTGACCACAATCAAAACTGCCATGTTTGGAAAAAAACCAACACTGTCTACCAAGCAAAGAATTTCATTCCAACAGTGAAGCATGGTGGTAGAAATCTGGGGCTGCTTTTCTGCTTCTGGACCTGGACAACTCTATCTCAACCAGGAATTCCCAGCCCTATCAACAAATTCCAGATCAGAATCTTTTATCATCAGATAGGGAGTTGAATCTTTGCTGAAAATGGATTCTGCAACAAGACAATGACCCTAAGCATACCAGCAAAACTACCAAGGAATTGCTTAAAAGGACTCATACTCTGAATTGGCCTAGTCAAAGTCTTAATCTCAATCCAATAAAAATGCAGTGTTTAGACCTGAAGTTGGTGGTTCATGCCAGATTTTCCTCCAATCTCCCTCAACTGGCTCAGTTTTGCAAGGAGCGGACAAAAATCCCTCTAACAGCAGATGCGAAAAACTGGTCAGTGGCTACAGAAGTGATCACTTAAAAAGAAGGTTCCACAAGGCACAAACTAAAAAGGGTTTACATGTTGAATTTTCAGTTTTGATTAAATAAATCCATTTTTTTTAAATAAATAATTAAAATACATCCTTTTTTTTTTCATTATTTGGAAAGTCTACTTAATGAATTAGTGTTTGGATGCACACATAATGAGTTTGTTCACAATAACAATGACCATGCCTGGGTGGGGGGCACAAACTTTCAAGTGGCACTGTATATGTGTGTGTGTGTATGTATATATATATATATATATATATATATATACATACATACACACAGTAGCGAGCATAAAGATCAGAACGATGTTAAGAAAATATCTAAATGTGAAATAACTTATTTTAAAACTTCATAGAACATTTTAACAAGGAAAAATAAGGATATAAAGGTAAATTATATAATTCCAAAATATAAAGCTCAATAAACTTATTCTGATTAAATTATATAACATTCAAAAAATAGATTGTAAAAAATATACAAACAAATAAAATATATGCAAACGTAGGTGTCAGTTTAAACTGATGCCAAGAAGATATGATTATGACAGATTATTTCTTTAAGGCCAATCACGATTTTTTTTCTTAAAGCATTCTCCTCTTTTTGCTACTAGTGTTAAAAACAACAAAGATGATGATATGAGTAAAAAATTTGGAACTGAAATTACATTCTTACAAGCAACTATATTAGAATTCATATTTTGCACAAATAATACAAAAAGTTATCTTCTACTAAATGATCTTACGTATTATTGAAAATACTTAAAAATGATTGCCTTTAGAATTTTTGAACTGATAAAAAAAGAGAAAGCTACACAAAAGTTTTTGTCTACTTGATAGGTTTTCTCATGAATTAATCTGAATTGACTAAATTTCTGACAATTATTTAAATTCATTGTAAAATTGTTAGTCATGATCCATTTAAATTGATAATCATTTCATATATGTTAAATAACATAAGTTTTAAATTTAAATTCTGAAAATCTTTTACCAAAATAAATCCTGATATAAAAATTGAATACTGAATCAGTTATTAAATATATCAATTAAAAATATAAATATATTAAAAAGTATAACTATAAATCTTAATTTTTCAAAATATTCCAAACTAATCTCAAATTTCACGTTTTTTTAAGGATTGATTACATTACAGACCCTTCTTTGGATTTTGTCAAAGTAAACCAAGATTGATAATACTCATAAGATTAGTAGAAAATTGCACAATTTTTTAAAAAGTTTGCAAATATCTAAAAATGCACACAAATGACATTTTCTGTATGCATTTCCTCAGAAATATTTATGGTTCATTTATAAGGAAAATTCCTGTAGTTATCTGATTATTTCATTCTTTTGTTGTGTTCTTGACTCCTTAACATTAGCTGGTATGACCAACTTGTTGGAAATTGTAATAAATTTATGACATCTTCAAATGTATCACTGAAACATTCAAGAACATTACACTTTGATCTACAAAGTTCAGCAACAAATAGTGTTGGAATGCTTTTATGTGAAACTTCTGTATATTCAACTTAAGCTTTTTTACCTAATATTCTGAAATTCCATATCAAAATATGTTACCCACATATTTTTCAGGCAAATTTACATCAAGGAAGTATATTTAATAAGCAGTTAAAATATTTTTCACTTCACTAACTTACATTTTTCTGATTTTAGAGTTAGTAGCATAATACCAAATACTTTTAAATTATAAATATCTAATGACATTCCCCCATTTTTCTGAAAGCAATATTATCTGAAGCTTCTTATGCAAAATATTTGGGAAGTATGTACAAACCTAGGTTAAATAATTTTAGACAATCCAAAGAAACAAATGAACATTAGTTCTTACAGATTTCCAAGTCAACTGCTTAATGTTGTACAAGATCAGACCAAGTTTGTTTTTGTACATGTAGCCATATGCAGAGAAAATAAAAATTACAATTTATTATATAATACATTCAGTGAGAATTTAAAGAAGATGCTGAGAAAGGGAACAAGATATATTTCAGCTTTTTAGTTGCATGTTTTGTTCAATAAATCTTAAATTTGTCAAATGCTTATCATTTCCAAACGTTTGTTTCTTGTAACACAAGATTTACCAAAATTGTTCCCCTTTAATGGAATACAAGTTAGATAAGACTCACCAAAATTTTCCAGTCCTTCATATATGAGTTCTGTGTTATCTGCACATATTGCCTCAACAAAGAGATCTTTTATTTTATGTCGAGGAAGAAAAATTTTGTTTTTCTCTTTACGGTACCATTTGTCATCCTTTTCAAATTTGACAGTGCCTCCTCTGGCCAGAAGGAAATGAGAAACAGCTAGCTCAGGCCCAAGAATTCTGTGTCGGTCAGGATGAAACCTGATAGTGCAAAGAATTTAATAAATATTGAAATATAGAGAATATAAAAACTTCAAAAGAATCAGTAATTCCTAGTGCACTAAAGGAAGCACTGGTGATAGCAATGAAAGAGGCCACCCCAAGGGAAGAGAGACAAGAACAAATAAAAAGTGCTTGACAGATTAAATTCTTAACTAATGTAAAAGAGATAACACAGAATATGGGCTGTAAAGCAAAGAAACAATAAATAAATGCTAGTAAGCAAAAAATGAATGGCTCAATAACTGTACAGAAATAGAGAACACAGACATAGAAGACATGCACAAAAAGATAAAAGAAAACGTCTTCTTCTACAGGTTGTATAAAATCTAAAATGAGGACAATCATAATAGATAAAAGAAAAATACTACAGAGATAAAACAAATAGATCAAAGACCTCTTCCAGGATAACAGAGGAGAGACACTTGTAATACATAAGAGAATCCTACAAAACATGGGATGACTTGTCACATTAAAACCTGAAATAACTGCTTAAAATGAAGAGAAACAAAGTAGCATAACCAGATGGGATTGTAATAGAGATACTGTCAGTCTTAGATAGTTTGAGGATCAATAAGATGACTGAAACAATAAATAAAATACATGACATTGGCAAAATACTAAGAGCTCTCAGTAGAACTATCTTCACAGTTATGTCACATAACTAAAAATATCAATTCTAATGAATACAGCTCATAGTAGAATTAGACTGAAAATAAGGCAAGAACAGTATAATTTTGTTCAAGATATTCAAGCAAGAAATATTATCTTTACAATAAGAATGCTATCAGAGCATGCAGTATAAATGCAGAAAGACCTAGATCTATGTTTTATAGATTATGTAAAAGTAGTTGACCAGGTACAATACTATTATGTACCATGTTAATGTTGTGCAATGCCGGACAACTATGAGTAACAGTGAATTACAAGACAAAATGTACTGTGTGCTTACTTGTTGATTGATTGATTGATTGCTTAGTTTTATGACATGTCAACCTTTTTATTTTTTTTGGTTATGTTATGCCAAAAAAAAGGTGATATAGGGTTGAAAGATTGATTTTGCAAATTGTCAGTTATTGGATTAAAATTATATTTTCTTATACAGATTAACTTTTTTTTTAAAAAGACTAAAATTTTATTTGTGCTTACTTTTTCAAATAAATCCTTCAGATTATTGACATTATAAAAGGATTAACAAATAGGTGTAAGATCACCACAATCAAGTAGAAAGTGTTTTACAGAATAAGGTTCTTGGTATGCTATGTATTCAGGAGGATCTTCATTTTTCAGAAGAAATGAGTGTGTTATATGTGTATGCCCTATACAGATATGGGATAAAACCACTTCTTTGCATAATTTTCTGATATCTGGTAGTCATTCTTTAAGAATGGGTTTAATTTTAAAAAGCTTGTTGTTCTGACAAGAGTTCCATGACTCTTGGCATTTCATCATAATAAAATTATTAATAAGCAGTAAAGAATTTTTATATTACTTATGTCAAGTTTTAGAGAGTTCTTTACAGCCAATTGGCCTTTTTGATTCCGTGAAATCTAGTGTGGCTGGGGATTCAACAGAAAATAATGGTTTTGTTTTGGGAGATAGAATCAATCCTTTGTTGTAGATTAATGAACAGTGGATTGTTTCAATTTTTGTTCTTTAATGATTTAAGCACTGATAATAAGTCTGAAAATATAATGATTTTATTAAAGTTAACCTCAGAGATAAGATCTAAAGCTATATCTTCAGCACTAGAAATTGAGGAATTGTCTGGTAGTCGTTTCTGTAGAGCAATGTTCTTAAATACCGCAACACATCCAAAGAACCATCAGTATATATGTGGGCCCAATTTGAGTTTTGTTTCAGAATATTATTTAGGTTTTCCATATAGTTTATGGAATGTGTGTCAGATTTAGGGTAGACTGTTAGTTTTAGTATGACATTTGGTTGTTTCAATAGCCAGGGTTGGTGTTCAGGGTATTTTGATACATGGATACTAGTTTTGTCTATCTATCTATTTGAGTTTGCCATTTGTAGTCCAAAGGGTTTTATGGCCTTTTCTTTTCTCTCAAAAAGGATTTTATTTTCGGGGTGAAAAACACATTTGAAGGTTGGATTGTTAGGACATGAAAGGAGTTTAATGTGATATTAGAGAGCTAATTTCTTTCATCTGAGGTAAAGTAGGCATTCATGAACTTCTGCATAAAGACTGTCTACTGGGGAAGTTTTAAAGGCTCCTAATGTAAGTCTTAGTCCTTGATTATGAATTGTTTCTAGTTCTCACAGAGAGGATTTTCTGGCAGATCCATAAATAAGGCAGCCATAATCGAGTTTCAATTGAATCAGTGTTCTATCAAGTTTTAATAAACCTGTCAATATGCTTCCCAATCGATGTTAGCAATCACTCTCAAGAGTTGAATTGACTTATTACATTTAGTTCGGAGATATTTTATATGTGAAATATAAGTCAGTCTCTTGTTGAAAATAACACCTAAGAATTTTTATTCTTCAACTACTGGTATCACAGTATTGCCAAGTTTAAAGATATTTTGGAAAGGGTACTACCAAAAAGAACTTTAAAAAGGCAGTGAGATAAGAAATTCTTAATAAAATTTGGTAGTCTACCTTTGAGTTCCAGATTTTCCAAGTCATGCATGATGATTTCCATATTGTATTGTTAGCTTTTTCAAGGTAAAAAAAAAAACTGCTGTTAGGTGTTTTTTTTAATAAAGACATTTCTAATAAGTGATTCAAGATGTATCAAGCAATCTATAGTACTTTGTCTTTTTCTGAAGCCAGATTTAAAGTTGGTTATCAGGTTATTAGTTTCAAGAAACCAAGTTAATCTATTGTTAATCATTCTTTCTAGGGTTTTACAGAGGTTAAAGATATTGGTCTATAATTAGAGGGGTTGGATGAATCTCTTTCCGTTTTAGGTATTGGGATGACTATGGCTTGTTTCCAAAGATTAGAAACATTGCCATTAGTCCAAATATCATTAAAGATATCAAGTACATATACCAAAGAAATATCAGTCAACTGTTTGAGAAATTCGTAATGTATATCGTCAAGACCTACCATGGTATTATGAGACTTGCTTAGGAAGTTTAGTAAGATTGGTTATAATCTTCAGTGTTATTGGATTGGAAGTTAAGTTTCTTCTTTTCATCGTTTCTTTTAATGCTTTGAAATTTTATGTAATGATTAATAGAAGAAGAGTTATGTTAGAAGTTTTGAGCAAGTGTATTTTCTATTTCTTTTGGATCAGTAATTTTTGTATTATTGCTAGAAAGGCAATTAAGGGGATTATTTTTATTTTTACCAGCAATCTTTTTGATCATATCTTTGTTTTTGTATTAGAATTGATTTTAGATACAAAATTTCTCCATGATGAATGTTTTGACTATTTTATTACTCATCATGTTATTGCACTATATTTTTTAAAGGAATCCAGATTTTCTGTTGTTGGTTGTAAGCTTTTGCAAAGGGTAGCCTGGCACAATCTGATTGCTTTTTTGCAGTCATCATTGAACCAGGGTTTGTTATATTTAGTAGATTTACATGATTTAGGTATACATTTTTTTGCAATGGAAATAATTGTTTTTGAAAAGTATGTAATGTGATTTTCATTCTCAGTATTTGAGTTTCAAGTAAGTTTCAAAGAACACATCAGTTTGTATTTTTCCCAATTTGCTTTTTTTAAAATTTAAGTTAGGAATTTTATCATTTAGGTTTGGGCCTAAATTTTCTAGAATTATAGAAAAATGGTTGCTTCCACAAGTATCATCATGAACTGTCCAAATAAAATCCATGAAGATAGTTGGGTCACACAGGGAGAAATCTATTGCAGAGTAGTTGCCTGGGAATGGGCATAAAAGAGTCAGAGACTTATTGTTGTAGATACATAGGTTGTTGAATGATTCCATGTCTTCCTTTTTTATTTATATCTTTGCAGCCCCATTTCGTGCTGTGACAGTTGAAGTCCCCAATATAAAGGAAGTTGTTTCCTGTAATTTGGTTTCTTTTATTTCTTTATTTGATGTAATATACACAGAGCAAATGTTGATTTGCTTGTGCAGTGTAACTTTGACAGCTATCACATGTAGATTAGTTTTTAGGTCTATGTGACTTTGTCATACATCATTTCTTACTAAGATCGATGTACCACCTGATGCTCAAAGACTTTTATGTACTTGAATTATTGTTATCCTTTTATACTTGTCTCATTTTTGTTTTTGAGGAAGATTTCTTGAAGGCAGATAACAACTGGATTTAGGTCTGTTATCAGTAGAAGTAGCTCATTGATTTTTGCTTTTATTCCTCAACAATTCCGTCATAAAGGCTTGTTCTCACTCAGGATCTGTGATGTTGGCTCTCCCTCCCTGATCTTGAGCTGAATCTTGATCACATTGGAAATATGATATTCTTTGTTGTCATATTTTCCAGAAGTGGCTTTTCCTTGTCCTTTGATCTATTTTTGGAGGTCAGCCATTAGCTTATCAGACGTCTCTTTTGGGCTAGTAGTTCTTTCTAGTTAATGTTTTTTGAGTGATTTGTTTTATTTAAGTGTTCTGGTTCTTTAACTAGGTTTTTAAGGTTTCTTTGTTGTGGGTTTTGTATAGAAGGATGTCTTTTATTAGTATTGTCATTGCCTCTGGTTTTATTGCAGTGATTAATTCAATGAGCAAAGTCTTTAAGTAATTTATTAAGGTTATAATCTCTTCATGTTTATAGATTGTTTTTTCCATTTGTGTTTCACTTTTTTGGTATTCAAGCTGTTTGGTTTTAGATGTCAATATTGAGACATATGTTGTTGTGGGTGTTTGGGTTTCAAAACTTTTTCTTGCATCTAGGAAGGAAATATTTTGAGTGTATTTTATTTTGCTTATATCTCTCTCTTTTTTCCACACCTTACATTCTCTTGAGTTTGCCATGTGTTCTGCTTTGCAGTTTGGAAATTTGTGTTTTTCTTGGCAGAGTTCTGGATGTTCAATTCCACTCTCACCACATATTCTACATACTGAAATTCTTGTAAAGCTTTCCCTGTGCTGTCCATATCTTTGGCATTTGTAGCATCTGAGCAATCCTGGTATATAGGTTTCCACTTTAGCTATTGTATGCCTGATTTTCATGTCTTTGAGTGGTATGAGAGTGTTGAAATTTAGAACATATGTGTTTAATTTCCATGTATACTTCATTTTTCTTTTTAATTCATATTCTTCTAACATCTCTTACATGTTGGTTCTTTAAATTGAATTTAATTTCTTCCAGGATGCATAATGAGAGCTCAGATTTTCTCACTACTCCTCTAGATGAGTTTAACTTTTCAGGAAGGTAGGTTTTGATTTTTATTTTGTCAAAAGTTGTCTAATTTAGTATTTTTTTTTTTTTTTGCATGAATGATTTTAATACTTCAATAAGTATAGTTCCATTTTTTATTTTTTTAACAGATTCAGGCTTTTTAATATCAGTTGATATTATTTTTTCTATTTTGAGGGGAGAGTTTTTTGTAAAAAAGACATCCTCAATTGATTCTAAAACTATGAATTGATGATATGTTAATTCATGTTCTGTTTCACTATCGAAGCTAAATTCTATGTGGAGTCTTTTGGGTTTTTTTTGTTGCCATGGGATCTTTGTTTTTGTTTTCAACTTCCTTACTTCCCACCTTCCTTGAAGCCCAGCAATGAGAGATGTTAGGGGAAACCCATTTGCCCTATTATACCTGGGATACAAGAGCGGTATACTCATATTAGTAGAGTAATTGTTAGCATTTCATGTTTTCCCACCCCAATTTTAATGAAAACTTCAAGTAGAGTCTTTTCATGTAACATCTTTTACTCACTAACAGATTGATCCTTGCCACCACCTTCTAGCATTTATTATTTGCAATTAGGAGTCAGACAGAATTTGTATGGCATCTGATTGGTTATATTTTTGAGATAGGTGGATTTTGTAGGGATAAATGTTGGGGCTTGACATGACTGGCCAATTGATTGGATCGGACCTCTCTGACAACTCGTCTAGCACAGGTAAGGGCCAAAATGGTGTGTTGCAGTGATGTCCAAGTGGACCATGACCTCTTTGCATCTGGATCATGGTCTGCTCAACCATCAGAATCCCGTCACAAGGCATCATAGGTTGCCATCAATGGCTAAAAGGTGGCCCCACTGAGGGACTTCTACTCTCTGCAGTGGTTGGGTGGGGGCAGTTGGTGTATTCTGATGCCCTGCTGACAGAGCATGTACTTATTTGTAATAACCCATAGTGTGACTGACTTTTAGTAGCCACAGGAACTATGCTTTATTGAAATGCAGTTGGTATCTAGACAAGAGAATTAACTCTGTATTTATCAATACATCAAAAACACAACCTACTTGAATACTATAAAAGCTTCTTTTATATAAGAAAGATATTTGAATAATTTGCAATGATCCAAAGAGATTTGGAAGACCTACCAGAATTTATTATTGGAAGACATAATCAATACACAGATGACACAGTTTTGATGATAGATTCATAAAGGAAAGCGAAAAGCCAGGACTATTAATTGTAAAAAGACAATGCATAGTTATCAACAAAAGAGGCAGTCTAATGTGTGAGCTAGATATTAACAATATCAAAATCAAGCAGGTATAGATAGATGTAATATCAATTTCTTGTATAGCAGTCAATGCTGGATAATAACTCTACAAATGAAAAAGAAACTTGAAGTATCAAAGATGTGGTTCTATTGCTAAGAATACTATAGATAAATCTTGTGAGCAACAAGGAAGTCTTAAGGTAAAAAAAAGAACTAAAAGAACATGTAGAATCAGAAAGAAACAGTTGAAAGTTTTATGACATATAATGCAGAAAGGACTGCCTAGAGAATTTTAACATTTACAGGACACATTGAAGGCAAGAGAAGCAGGAGGAAACAATGAGTAACCTATTTAACAATCATGTATGAATGGATGGCAGAAAAGGGACAAAAGGAATGCTAAAGAATCAAAAGCTATTTAGAGCAACAAAAGACAAAGTTGTAGAGAGCCATGATCACCCACATCCTAAAGAGACATGGAACATAAAAGAAGACTTTCTGTCTGTAATGGTAAAACGTTAAAAAGTACCATATGATTCATAATGTTTAATAAAAAAAGGAAATTAAAAACATAAAGGTACATTTATTTTTATTATTCATCAATGTAGATAGATCATTGATACAAAAGAGGAATTGTTATATAAATACAGGTTCAAAAGTATTCCTGAAATACCATGGAATCAGTAATATAAGACTTTTTTTCTCAATGGGATGAACAAAAGTGAAATCTAAAACAGAAAAATTTGAATAATATTTCAAAAATCTAATGTTTGTTATTAGAAATTTATTTAAATAATTCCTTACAACCTTTTTCAGGTAGAGATACAAAAGAATTATTCATTTAAATGATTCTTTTAAGCATAATTTTACTTACTTTTGATCCTCACAAATACCATAAAGTATCCTTTTCTGAAACACAATTTTTAGCTCATCTATTGAATATTCTGCATTCAAAATTTCCTGGAGTCTTTTTGTCCAACTGACCTTTCTTGAAGGCACTAAAAAGTGAGTCTTCTGAAGGATACCAAAACTTTTCTGAAAGATAATGAAATAAAGAGTGAATTAAATTCACAACACAAATGCAGACATCAAGTAATTTACCTTAATCAGTGCAATTAACATCTGATAATATACAAATAAACTATTATTCTGTATTTGTCTATACTTGTGAGATTTACATTATTTATACTATTCAAAATATTGTCCTCATCTTTATTGGCCTGTTTATGATGTTTTCGCTGTTGTACGCTCCAAGCTTCTTCAGGTGCTAGAAATTTTGAACCAAACTCTTTACTTCAATCACTGGGTTATATCATTCTCATTTCATGTGCAATGCTTCATCCAGATACCATGTAGTTATCTCCCCTTTGATTCAACTATCTAAGTTTTGTTTACCACTGCTAGAACCAGATATTGAACTCACAACTCTTTGGGTCAAGTCACTGCAACTAACCAACATCTATATCCACTTATAAAGTTAATGTCTCAGTAACCATATTTTACCAGAGCTCATATTGCAATCATTGAAGCTAATGATTTTCTCTAGCACTTTGTATTAATGGCTCCCATATTATATTCATTTCTATGCTTGGCTGACTTAGAAGATTTTTGTGGCTTAGTATGTATGTGCTAATTCCTTAACTCTATGTAGTTTCCAGTGATGTTCTCTATCAATTATTTCAATTTCACACCATAGGAGGTGGTGATCCTCTTTCTCCCTCCATATGTGGTCAGCTACACCTGATTTTTGTATCTCCTCTTGTGTTACAGCCTTACAATATTCTTGTGACATTACTTTAAGGGGGATGGCCCAATTCTTTTTTCTATTTCTTTCCATAGCTACATGGAAAGGCGTACACATATTCCTTAGTCATGTTCTCCTCTATTAGAGGTTTTACTCAGAAGAGATATCTGCAAAGTGCAGAACCACTTTTGAAGGTTCTTCTGATGTTATATGAACCACAGATCCTTCATATTTTCTCTGATAACCCCTTCATATATGGTAGGCAGACTATGGCTGTTTTCTGAGAGTTGTTATCCTCATGCACCCTCTCTTCCACTTTTGTTGGAGCTGTTGTCAAATACCCTGAGTAATTGTTACATTGTAGGGTACTGCTTATACTGACCATTTCCTGTTCATATGTCTCTAGGTTACTGCTTATGACTTTTGCTCAATGTTGCAAGCAGTGGATGATCCCTTTCTTTACTTTATATGGGTGGTAGGAGTTGATGTTGAGATATTGTTCAGTGAATGTTGGCTTGCAGTATAAGGATGTCTTGAACCCATTCTCTGTTCAAGATATTAGTACATCCTGGAATGCTAGTTTGTTGTCATTCTCTTTTGCCATTGTGAACTGTATCAATGATCATATTGAGTTCACATGGTCTAGTAGTGTTTGGACCTCTTCCTGCCGTGGTCACAGTATGAAGGTGTCAGCAATGTATATCAGCCATAAAACTGGATTTAGCACTGTGGATTCTAATGACATTTTTTTAAAAGTATTCCATGCATATTTTAGCCAGTGATGCTAAGCCTTCATCCTGATTCCATGTCTGATTCCATTCCAAAGTATGTTGTTTGTATTTGTAGTTAGCATCTCCACCAGGTTATTTAGTGGTATACTGATACGTTCTTGTAGGAATGAGTCTGAGGTAAATATATCCCTGACTACTGATACTGCCTGCACTATAGGTACCTTGGTGAACAGGCTCATCATCTGGAGGCATTGGATGAATGAGCAGAGTTTCAGACATATGATGGTGACTTTCCTATCAGTGGGTCAATTATATACACAAGAAAGCAACTCAGAGAGTGGCACATACAGAGCCTTGGTTGCTAACAATCAGCTTGAGTAGAATACCGTCTTTATGAACATTGGGTAGACCATACATGTGAGGTAGCTTGCTGTAGCATTGAGAAAACTGCCTGTGTGTCTTAGTCTGGAAGTGATCCTTGTTCTTGATTTAAGATATTCTGTTTTGTTCATCACTATAGTTGCATTGCCCTTGTCAGCTGGTAGTATAATAATGTTCTCATTCCTCAGTAGGGTCCTGATTGCTAGTCCCGTCTCTTTTGTGATGTTTGATTTGGGCAGCTTGGCTTTATCCAATGTCTGTCCCAATTTCCATCTTAGCTCATCCACCTGAGCCTGAGGGATGTTCAAGGCTGTTTCCTCGATCAGGCAGTGATGTTCAAGTATGTTATATGCTTGATGGCCGTTGCAAAGTTGAGACCCTTGTTCAGCACTGACTCTTCCAAGGTACTCAACTGATTTTAACTGATGTTGACAACTGCCTTTAATCTATTTTTGTACTTGTCAGACCTTGACTGCATTGAATTTTTACCTGAAGGATTTTTCTAGCTTTTGCTGGATCCATTTTCGGTCTTCTCCATCAGTGATCCTGCTGAGGAAGGCCTTGAGCCTCTGAGAGATATTGGACTAATTTTAGTTTCATCCATTGGCTGTACCTAACCTGCTTTTTCTATGACCAGATGGGTTCTCCTTGAAGTCTCGGTGTCAAGCTTGCAAGTATGAGTCATAATTCTTTGCATCAGTGTAGAAATGTCAGGTGGTTTGATACTCAGGCTAGCTTTAGGTGGGACTTTTCTATTCATTTCCATATTTTTGGTGTATTGAGTGCATACCCATCCTTCAGTATTTGCTTATACTTCTGAGATGAGATAGTATTTACATTATTCACACTATTGTTGTTCTCATCTTTATTGACATGTTTCTGTGGAAAAAATATAAAGGAGAAATGTGCAACCCCTTAAGATAAGGCTACAAAAAAATCACAAGGCCATAACATAAGAGGAGATATATTAGCTAACCATGTATGGAGGGAGGAAGAGGATCATTGCCTCCTATGGGATGAAGTTGAAATAATTAATAGAGAACACCATTAGAAACTACATAAGCTTAAGGAATCATATGCTAGGCCATAAAAACCTCCTAAGCTGGCCAAGTATAGAAATTAATACAATATGGGAACAAGTAATATATTGGAGAAAATCATTAGCTTCAAAGATTGCAATACCTCTGATAAAAATGTTAGAGAAAATTCATTAGTATCAAGTTTTGCAATATAAGCTCTGGTAAAAAGTGATTACTGAGACATTAGATTTATCAGTCCTAAAAATTCATTCACTGATGGCCTCAAGGACATATGGCTCAGTGAATATAGGCATTGGTTAGTTCCAGTGACTTGACCCAAACAGTTGTGAGTTCAATACCTGGCTACAGAAGTGGTGAACAAAAAACTTAAATAGTTATAAAAGGAAATAACTACATGGCATCCGGAAATGGCATCTTACATGGAATGAGAATGACATTTTTTTTTTTTTATAAGCGTTTCACCCCGAGCAAGGCATATCTCATTGATTGAAATAAAGGGTCTGGTTCAAAATTTTCTTAGTAAAAAATGTCTCAATAAAAATGGTAACAGTTCAAATAATGTAAACTATTATTGCTTTCAATTCAAGAAAAAAAATTCTGATTCCTAATACTTTAAACAATTGTGTACATTAAATTCTGTCAGAAGTGAATGAGAACAAAAGCAAAAAACAGACAAGACAAAAGAAGAAAGCTGAAAAGGAAATGTGTGCATAAACGTATAACACTATAGCTGGGGATAGGATTATTGCTCCATTGTTTAAATATATGTGTAAATACAACATGCTGTCATTTTGTGGTAGCCTCATAATCAAGAACTGTTGGTGTTTGTTGGGGTGCTCTCCACCTGTGTTCTACTATAATGGACTATTCCAATCACTACATAAAGTAGTAGTGGGAAGACCTCGGGGATCAGTAACGAGTGACGAGTCAGTCGAGTATTTCCATTAGTGAGCCAGAAGTGTACTATTATCAGACTCTACGTCTTACAACGATACATGCTACTAAACCCTTGTTCCTGTATACTACTAACAATCTCTTTTGTAAATACTATTTCTCCTGGTAATATATCAATTTACTATATTTCCGTTGTTTGTATTTATTTACTCAATAATATAACATAGCAGTGGCGACAAAGGATTCGAAACTCACACGGGAAGAAAAAACTCAGAGTCGTCCCACAGCACAACAGTGGTGACGAAAGGTTGGTTATACACAGAGGAAACAAGAAATATTAACAGTAGTTTGTCATGTCGGAACTGTGACGATGGAAAATTTTGAACACAGAAAAGTCTCTAGTTTGTAACAACAACGACAAACGCAAAAGTTACAGAAAAAAGCCGTATACGCAGTGAGAAATTGTAAGTTACTCTTAACTAATTAATTTTCTGTTGGTTCTGTAAGAGAATTCATGTTGAAACTTGTGACCCTCCTCTCTGTGCAAAAAATATATAAATTTGACATAAAGTTTTTGTCTCTCCTGTAAAAGACAAAATGGAACAATTTCAAGCTTCCATGCTTGAGTTTATAAAATACCAAATGCAACAGCAAAAAGAAAGTGAAGAGAAATTTTGCAAATACCAGGTAGAAAGTGAAGAAAAGCTACTTGAAAGACAAATTCAGTACGAAGAAAAATTTCGTAAACAGCAATTAGAATTATAGGAAAAAATGTTACAAATGCAACTTGATAGTGAGAAAAAACAGCAAAAATTTCAGGAAGAGAATACCAGAAAATATGTGGAGATGCAAAGAACTCCTACATAAAGCGATTCTCAAAAAAAACAAAAGCACTGAAGATAGTACTTTTTCACAAAACACAATTTGGTCAACAATTGAAAATTTCACGTATAATCCTGATGAAAACAGAACTTTCGAGTGATACTACCATCGGTATCAAGATTTTTATGAGATCGATTGTAAAACCTGGTCAAATGAAAAGAAAATTAGACTGCTCCTCAGGAAACTAGGCATGTCCGAGCATAACAAATTTACAGATTTTATTCTGCCAAGAAAAACGAGAGATTTGGAATTAGACAAAGCAGTAGGTCTGCTAAAAGAATTATTTAATCCAAGACTGTCATTATTTCATAAAAGGTGGAAATGTTTAAACCTGCAGAAAAAAGATGAAGATTATACAACTTTCGCGTCGGTTGTAAACAAAACTTGCGATGACTTTAGGTTATCTGAACTGACAGCGGATAATTTTAAATGTCTAGTGTTTGTGCAGGGCCTGGTATCCAATAAAGACAGTGAAATGAAGAGAAGAATACTAATGAAGCTCAAAAACGAACAAAATATCTCACTGCAAAAGCTTGCGGATTTTTACCAACAATGCGTCAGTATCAAAGATGCTAAAAAATTGAAGAATCCGGGGTAGGAAGCATAAAAAAAATTAATAGGAAGTCACGTTTTTGATCTCTGTCTCTGAGACGGAAGTATCACTCTCCTATGAGAAGTGGGAGGAAGTACGAAAAAAGACCCCCACCAAAAGCTTGTTACGGCTGTGGTGAATGGCATTGGTACAGTGATTGTCCATTTAAACGCAAGACTTGTAGAAAACTGCAACAGACAAGGACATAAAAAGTCCATATGCAGATTCAAAAACAAGAGTCACGTGAAGATAACAAGAACGGAAGAGCTAAACCAGAATATAAGAAAATATTTAGAAGTAAAAATGCTAAACCAACCAATAAGAATGCAGCTCGATTCCAGATCTGATATCTCAATAATAAACATAAAGACGTGGAAGAAATTAAATAAACCAACGTTAATGAAGGCAAACAAGGTTGCTAGAACGGTAACTGGTAAAAAATCAAGTTTGAAGGGGAACTGGTTTTGAATGTTAATTTCAATAATTAAACAAGAAAATTAAAAATGTTTGTAATGAAAGGAACTAGTAACTTGTTTGGCATAGATTGGATGAATAAGTTTGACTTGTGGGATTTGCCTATAAGTGCATACTGCAAAAATACCAATGAAAAGACTGATGAGATAAAAAAATTAAAGTCTGATATAAAAAAAGCATTCCCCAAAGTGTTTTCGGATGGTTTAGGGAGGTGCACGAAAACGGCTGCGAAAATTCGATTAAAGAACAACGCGCAACCAGTATTTAAGAAGAAAAGAAATACGCCTTATGCGGCGATCGAAAAAATAGATACAGAATAAGATAGACTGTCAAAATTAGGCGTGCTCTCAAAAATTGAATACAGCGACTGGGCCGCACCAGCGGTTTTTATGTAAAGAAAAAGTCGGGTGATATTCATATATGCACTGATTGTCTTATATGCTCCTCAACTGTTTTGCTCTTGATCAGTATGTTGTCAAGGTACGCGATAGTGAAATCCAGCCCTGACAGCATCATGTCCATGGTTTGCTGAAACACTGCTGGTGCCGTCTTTACACCGAATGCTAGACGTTCATACTTATACAACCCCCTATGAGTGTTTCTGCATAGGAGCTTCAAATATCTCATCATGAACTGGGATTTGTAAATATGCCTCACTGAGGTCAATCTTTGTGAAGTATTTCCCGCCATTTAACCTAGAGAATACTTCCTCTGGGCTTGGTAGTGGATAATGGTAGTCCTGAATGGTGTTATTCAATTCCGTCGAGAAATCAGTGCAACTTTGAAGACATAATTTCGTATCCTCTCAAACACTTCATGTATATGTCTTATATGCTCCTCAACTGTTTTGCTCTTGATCAGTATGTTGTCAAGGTACGCGATAGTGAAATCCAGCCCTGACAGCATCATGTCCATGGTTTGCTGAAACACTGCTGGTGCCGTCTTTACACCGAATGCTAGACGTTCATACTTATACAACCCCCTATGAGTGTTTCTGCATAGGAGCTTCGAATATCTCATCATGAACTGGGATTTGTAAATATGCCTCACTGAGGTCAATCTTTGTGAAGTATTTCCCACCATTTAACCTAGAGAATACTTCCTCTGGGCTTGGTAGTGGATAATAGTAGTCCTGAATGGTGTTATTCAATTCTGATGAAGTGTTTGAGAGGATACGAAATTATGTCTTCAAAGTTAAAGAAGATAAATGTGATTTCTTATTAGAAGAACTCAGATACTTAAGCCATATAATTGACAAGGAAGGAAAAAAACCTGATCCAAACCGTTCCTCAGCAATTCGGAACATGCCTGAACCCAAAGATCTGAAAACATTACAAAGTTTCTTAGGGTTAGTAAGCTACTACCAAGACTTCATCCCTAATTTACACAATTTGCAAGCGCCATTAAACGAACTATTACAAAAGGACAAAGCATGGCGTTGGGCAAGCGAATGCAAGCAAACATTTGAGGAAATCAGGATAGGTTAATATCAGATCTATTCCTTGTACATTACGAACCTAAGCTAGAAATAGTAATAGCTTGTGATGCCAGCGCACACGGAATTGGCGTGTGTATTCTGCACAAGTGGAAGGGCGGAGCGATGAAGCCAATCGCACATGCGAGCAGATCATTACTTCCTGCGGAACGCAGCTACTCACAGATTGGAAAAGAAGCTTTAGCAATAATCTTTGCTGTGACAAAATTCCATCGGTATATCCATGGGAGATATTTTATTTTGCAGACGGACCACAAACCGTTGCTAACTATTTTTGGTTCGAAAAAGGGACTTATACTGCAAACCGTTTATTAAGATGGGGTACAATATTGTTAAACTACAATTTCAAACTGCAACATTTACCATCAAGCAAGATCGGACGTGCAGATGGCCTGTCTAGACTCATCCCTAAATCAGTTGAACCATTAGAAGATACAGTGATCGCTGCGCTAAGATCAGAAGTAGAAGTAAAGAACACTCTGACACAAATAGGGAACTACCAGTTTCATTAACAGAGATTAAGAAGGAAGATGGAAAAGATGAATATATCAAGGACATAAAAGCAAAACTAGCTGAAAAGGACAAATGGACATTTAGAATGACGACTTCATTTAGAATGGACATTTAGAATGACGACTTCATTTATTAGCTCTTCAAAAAATGTACTGTCAGCCATTAATACAGCAGGAATCAACAAGATGGTAGATGACAATTTCCTCCATTAATTATATTAAGACAAAACCATAAAGATTAGATTAGATTTTCACTGTGCGATAATGTGGTACTTTACAGTGAAAGAGTAGTAATTCCTAAGGCATTGCAGAGAAGAATCTTAAAGGACTTCCATACAGGGCATCCAGGAGTTAACCGTATGAAGAGTTCGATGCAGTCTTATGTTTACTAGCCAGGAATGGACGCAGACATTATGACCATGGTTGGTAAATGTAAGGTGTGCACTCTTGCTGCAAATATTACAGAAACCCTGGCCTAAGACAGACATACCTTGGTCAAGGGTACACAGATTTCGCAGGTTAAATTGACAATTTCTATTATTTGGTAATAGTAGATAGTTATAGCAAGTGGCCTGAGGTTTTCCAGATGAAAAGACCCACGGCGGAAAACACAATCAGTAGATTACATTCGCCAGGTTCGATGTAGTGGACACAATAGTGAGTGACAATGGAACACAATTCATGGCAAAGGAATTCAAGGATTTTTGTGAAATGTTCCAGGTGAAACACCTAAAAATTCCACCATATCATCCACGTTCAAATGGATTAGCAGAAAGATTCGTGGATACCCTAAAAAGAGCACTAAAAAAGGCAACAGGGATGCCCACAATGAAGGCACTGCAATTATTTTTACAAGTATACAGAATAACTCCTAACAAAGCTGCGCCTTCAGCTCTGTCACCTGCTGAACTTATGTTCGCTAGGAAGGTTTGATCGGCATTCGATAAGTTAATTCCTAGCAAAAAGGCACATACGCCCACCACGATCACACCGAAAAGGAAATTTAATTTAAACGAAAAAGTTTATTTTTAAAATTATAAAAATAATAATTTATCCTGGCTACCTGGTGTAATAAAAGAACGTGTGGGAAACATGTTGTACATGATAAAAGGTCCTAAATTCATGCATAGGCAGCATGTAAATCAAATAAAAAAAGGCTGACAGAAGAAACTACAGACACGCCGCTAAGGGAAGATGAGAATGTAGAGGAATTGTACGACACTTTTGAGCTGCAAATGCCTCAAGCAGAAGAGGTAAAAGAAAGTCCACCAGATAAAGAAAGGCAACTCACCAATTAATTGTAGACCCAAAAAGAAAAAAGATATTAGGACTGACTATAACAAAAAAAAAATCTTAGGAGGAGGGTGTTGGGGCGCTCTCCACCTGTGTTCTACTATAATGGCCTATTCCAATCACTACATAAAGTAGTAGTGGGAAGACCTCGGGGATCAGTAACGAAAGCCGACTAACAAGTCAGTCGAGTATTTCCGGTAGTGAGCCAGAAGTGTGCTATTACCAGACTCTACGTTTTACGATACATGCTACTAAACTCTTGTTCCTGTATACTACTAACAATCTCTTTTGTAAATACTATTTCTCCTGGTAATATATCAATTTACTATATTTCCGTTGTTTGTATTTATTTACTCAATAATTCTGTTATGCACAACATAACAGTGTTGATCATGATAACAAGTGTGACACTCTACCTGGGTGAGTAGGGATATGGTGGTCTGGTGTGTGTCGCTTTGCTGTTTTCATGATTTTTTTCTTGTGTAGATACTTCTACTTTTCTTATTCATATTCATTATTCAAAGCCTTTTCATCAATCTTAGGAACCTTAGGTTTTATGACACATAACTGGTTCACGTTTGTGATGTCACAACTCTAAACCTTGAACTTCTTTAGATCCACTCTAAACATAACATGAGAGGAGTTTCCTATCTAGGACATTGCCAACCCACTAACCAGGATGTGTATGTTTTATTTGTTCTTTAGTTCACTTTTTTTCCTTTCATCTCCAATCAACAGAACCCAAAATCTAATCTTTATGGTTTTGTCTTAATATAATTAATGGAGGAAATTGTCATCTACCATCTTGTTGATTCCTGCTGTATTAATGGCTGACAGTACATTTTTTGAAGAGCTAATAAATGAAGTCGTCATTCTAAATCCACAAACAATAAGCTTATATATTAGGAATATCAGTTTAACCTTTAGCACTCTGCATTATTAATATTACTTCCCATTTTTTCAAGGCTTCTCACTTGCAGTATCCTTATTGTTAATTTCATTCAAAGTTGTTTCCTGTTGTCATAGAAGGATATGACAACCCAACCATGAAATTCAAACACACTATTATTCAGGTCAATGATAAGTCTGGTCATAAAAAAAAACATTGATTCTTTATTCTCTTGTTGAAGAAGATGTATTAAGAATGTTCCTCTTGTATTCAATTACTATATGCAAATGAAGACAATTCTTTGGATGGAATTTCAAAGGAACTGCCCCAATACTTACTTGTGATCGACTCAATTTTCTTGAGCAATGAAGTAAGTACAGAGAGTAGTGTAGATAAAGTGAGCACAAAACAGGCAGAAAGCATACAACTGTTCATGTTGCTTAAACCAGAGAACGAAAGCAAACTGTAAAAATATTTATTCGGTTTAACCTCTGCATTATTAATATTACTTCTCAGTTGCAATATCCTTATTGCCAAAGCAGGATATGACAACACAACTATGAAATTGAAACACACTATTGTTTAGGGATCACAGTCACCTTAAGTAGCAGGATAAACTTTTGTATAGCAAATGAAAGCACAAACAGAGTGATAATAGTTAACAAAACCCAACCCTGTTACACAAAAATTAGAGACAGATTAAACTGTACTTGCATCCTAATAAGCAATTTGCAAAAGCACTTCCATCACTAAATATGGTACTAGGAAAGTTGCATACTGGACATTTGCATACAATTGCATTCCTGGATAATTGTGTACCTCAGATAAGTTTTTGAAGGTAATTGCTATAAATTTTGAAAAAAGCATAGGTAGTGATCACAAATTTTTGAAAAAGACATAAAATACAAAAATTACAAGTTTATTTTTGTTATAAATGTAATAACATTAAATGTGTTAAAAAAAATTTCAAAAATTGAAAATTAATGTTGTTTCACAAATTAATCAAAAGCTATGAATGTTGTGAGCTATCCCTTTTAAAAAATTTATCTTGTTTTTAGGAGAATATTTATCTAATAGTGCCATGATTCTCTTATTTGTAGTTTTACTTTTGATAACAAAGTTGCTATGTTAAGGATCTTTTTGCTTTTTTAGAATAATTAAAAGTTGGTTTGCAATTAGTAACTGTTAAGAAAAAATGGTAACTTCAAAAAATTACCAGAGGTACGCAATTATCCAGGGACACATTTGTCCTAGTACACAATTATCCATCCACCAATAAACATATATGAGTAGTGCTACTTTTATTGATGATGTTGAATATGTTTATGAAATACCTTGAGGATTTAACACTGAGAACAAAACTATTAAAACCTACACAATAATCCATTTGCTTTTCTCATGACACAATTGCAGTTTTTACAAGTGAAATAATCAAATAATTGATAGCTGGTTAAAATGGGGTTGACCTATAGAAATACCTCTAGATTTTCTGGTTTATATATATTTTGAAATAAGAGAAAAATAAAATTTTGAGAACAGAACCCAAAATTAGCAAAAAACAAAACTGATGCTTACTCAAGGAAGATGGCTGCATGATAGAAGTTGAAAGATAATCTATCTATCTATATGTATAAAAATGGATATGTGTGTGTGTGTGTGTGTGTGTGTGTGTGTGTGTGTGTGTGTTTATATGTCTCCATTCTAACAAACCCTACTCCTTGGAAATCCTTGGTCCAATTTCAACCAAAATTAGGTCATTTGTCAATCATGACATAAACTCAAAAAACTTTTTAAATCGATTTACAGGGTATGGCAGAAATCACTGAAACACTTAGAATTTACAAACTCTTCTCCTCTGAGAGGCCTTATGCAAATTCAACCAAAATAGATCAAGGTCTAAACCTTTGATGTACACAAAACCTTTTCAAATAAATGTTCAGGGTTTGTCAAAAATCAACAAGAAACATAATTTTGGGTGGTCTTTTGTGCAATTTTATGCATTTCTCCAAGATGCTTCACTCAAACTCAGCCAAAATCAAGTCACTGGTAGATCAAGGTCTGATGCCTTGATATGCAAACAAAACTTTCAATTGACACAGAGGGTGTGGCAAAAATTAATGGAAAATGTTGCTTTTTTTGTAGCCTGGTATTGAACTCACAACTCTAAGAGTCAAGTCAGGAACTAACCAATGTATATACACTAGGCCATAGGATACAGCAGTGGTGAACAAGTAACTTGCAGGGTTAGAGAGAGATAACTCATGACTTCCAATTGAGGCTTTATGCAAGGAATGAGGATGATATACCCCAGTGATTGTAATAAAGGGTTCAGTTCGAAATTCCTAGCACCTGAAGAAGGCCAGATCATTCCTGTTTATTGGCAAAATTGACTAAACATGAATCCAGTTATATAACAGAAATCAATGTTTACTTTGCATTTTTTTTTAACTTACACATCATGGCAACCTCATACTGGAGCTTTTTGAATAAGCACTTGACCTTACCATTTCAACATAATCACTAAAAATCCCCAAACAACACCAGCCTATACAGCTAATATTTGATACATTTATCTATACTACAAATGCTAGATATGGTGTTGGTAATATTAGGCGTCTCCTTACAAGAAAACATTTAGCATTCCTTGACCAAGCAGTCAGGGCTACATTTATTTGAAATTCTTAAAATATTTCTGATGAAACAATTTTTCAGAAAAATAGGTCCATTAGTTGTTATTGCTCTTTCCATTATTAATGGGGGCTTTCTTCCTTACTTTTTGTTTGAGGCTGTGTGGAATATCAACATCTTTATTTTATCATTATTCTTTTCCAAGTTACATTTTAGTTATTGATGCTGTTGAAAGTTTTCAAGTGATTTCTGTTATTTGGTACAGTTCTTAGTGGTTTTGTAGTGTTAGTCCATGAGGTTCAAAGAAAGATGATCCTTGCTGAGACTAACATGCTTCACTCTTTTGAAGCCATTTTTATCAATTGATCTGAGAAAGCAGTTGTATACAGCTAACAGTCTAGATATTTCTGAATGAGTTTGGCACCATGCATGGCATCCACATGAAAGTCTTGTCATATTGAGACTAATTAAAAACAAGACTCAAGTATTATGGTAATGTTTTCATTTTGTAGCAACTTGCATTGTCAGCCAAAATTACCAACAGTCTATTTCATATTTCTTTCCTCCAATACTAAATCTGTTATAGCTGATCCATACATCAAGGTATCTGAAATGTTTAGTATTTACTAATTCCACATTCTGAATTTTTACAATGCAATCTGGGTACATATCACTGCTTTCATTCCAATTCTAGATTATAATTTCTGCTTTGGAAAGTTTTATCTTAATTCCTGTTTATTGGAACAATTGGTAGGGGATGATTATTTTTGGTTCAGGATCATTCTTATCTCAACTATGAATACCTATATCACCAGCTTAGAGCCCCTCATCCCCTATACATTAGTCTTGGGAGAGTAAACAGGAATGTTTTTTTTTCTATTAGTGGATTCATTTCAGATGTAGTATGGAATGCTTAAATAATCAGTGCCTATTTCTTCACATATTCTTGTATATACACAGAGCACAGTCTTGGAAAAGATTAAATAGATCATCTCTTTTATGTTTTATGAATATAAGTAATTGGACATAAAAGAAAAATATTGACTTAGAATGAAATGAAACAAAATAGTAATCATGTAGTAGCAGATTGCAGCAATTGCACTCACTGAACATTCTGCAAAATAACACTGTTTTAGTCTAGGCTCAAACAAATGATTTCCTTTATCCAACTGTATTACTTTACTGACCTGACCTCCAGCAATACTGTGTCTTTGTGATACAAGATGTTTCAGTCTAGAAGACAGTTTTTAGAAAGGTAACTAAGAACTATTTTTCTTCAAGTTGCATTACATCTCAATTGATTTTCTCTGTGGTATCTGCAATTATTTACCACAGTGATGTTAAGCAATTATATATAAAAAAATTAAGTAATTACATACAAAAAAAATTTAAAATTTAGTTCTCTGAATGCAACTCACCTGCCCGGCAAATCAAATTCTCCTTACATGTGTTTCTTATATTTTGATAAGAATGATCCTGAACCAAAAATGAGATAAGAATGATCCTGAACCAAAAATGTTACAATTCAAATGTCTAAATGTATTTAGACATTTGAATTGTAACATTTTTTTTCTCGAGAGTTTGACATTAACTGTCAGAAATGCAGAGCTGAAAATTGGTTCTGTTGAAACAGTTCTGCATTTCATTTATATGGGATTTTATTGTGGGTCATATTTGTAATAAATAAATACTTTCTCTGTCTCTCCTTTCTGAATCTGTTTTCATTGCATCATAGCATATTTATTTTAATGATTTTTATTCTTGCTGCCTTTATTCTTCTGTTTCTGATTAGTCTTACACTTCTTGTGAAGAACTTGTCAAAGAAATATTTTTCAGTTTCTTTGGATGGTATCACTTCAGTCAATTAAGTGATAACTCTCATGCCCAAAAGTCATCTCTTACTGTTACTTATACACTTCATGAGTCTTAGGAACTTCATTAACAAATTTTTTTTATTCCAACTTATATTTATTGAAAATTTAATTTGCATGTAGAAGAATTATGACAATTTTCATGTCTTTCTCCACCTCATTGTCACTGTTCTTTAAATGTTCTCATAAGCTCCTCCATTGTCACTGCTTTCTGACATTTTTCAAATGAATTTGAATACTCTCGCCTTTGAATAGGGGACAAATGACTGCTTAAATCATCAATAAAATTTTCTGTCAGCAGGAAAAATATTAACTGTTAAATTTTACCAAATGCGACAAAACACAGCCTAATTTGTACAGCACATGCAAATTGTCTCAAAACAACCAATGAAAACAGCTGGAAAGCATAAATAAAAAATATTCATTCTAAAACTAAATATAATAGGTATATTCAAATTTCATCATGAAAATTTGACACTTGAATAAAAATTTATAAAACACATAAAAACTCAATTTTATGGTCAATTTTTTTTTGCAAATCAAGAACAGAGAGAATGGGAAGAGTTCTGATATAAATATTATTTCTCTATATTTTAACCAGATTTGGATATATTTCTATTTAAAAATGTTTTTTACTTTATGTAAACACTATCACCATAAAATATCATTATGTTTTTTGTCATAAAAATCTCCCAAAATTCATGTAATTATTGAATCTTAATTAGACATCACCAGAGAAACTTAATACTGAAGATTTCAAATGAATTTTTTAAAATAATAAATTTTTCTTGAAGCTTTTATTTTAGGATTTAAAACTAAAAGATTAATTTTAATATTCCCAGTAAGTAAAATATTTTGCTGTCTTTCAATACCAATTTAAATTGACTGGAAGAAGTTTTTTCATTTTGAATTTGCTAAAATCAGCAAATTCTTTTAGTAACATTTTTAGCCATCTTTCCTCTTTATTAAAAAAATCCTTCAAATATAAAATATACTTTTCTGAAACTAATGAATATCAGCTGATTTAAAGTTTCACCGGCAGAATGTGGCTTCCCTATGTCTCTTCTACAAATATTTTCATGGCTTCTGCTCCGACGAACTTAAGACACTGTTGCCCCCTCCACAAGAATTTACTTGTGCAACCAGACTGGCAACAAGGTCCCACCCTTTTACAGTTAAATCAACCAAGTGCAGGCAACAATTCTACTCCATCAGCTTCTTTTCTCGCACTTCCCACCTGTGGAACTCTCTTCCATATGCTTTCCTGATGGCTACAACCTCCAGGAATTTAAATACAATGTCAATTCCCATCTTGACTCCAGTTCTTTCTACATCAACTCGTGTATCTTGTTCTTTTCTTTTTCCTCTACCTTTGCAACTGTCTTCACTCTTGTATTCACATCCTTCTCTTGTCCTTTCTCTGACACCTCCTGTAACTGGTTCGTCTTTCTCTTCACTCTCCTCCTGCTTAAAACTTTAATTCTCTTATGTAGCATCAGCTGCTTTGATTGGGGTGAAACAATTAAAAAAAAATTAATCTGATTTGAAACAATAAATTTAAAATATTGCAGAAATGCATTTTTTAACACAGTAGTAGGTCTTTATTTAATGTGTTGGAAGCTTAATTGACAGAAGTTTATCTAATTTTCTTCTACAGTGGACATATCTGTAAAATTTATTTGAGGAATATAATGTGTCTTTTTTTATATATAATTTTTAACTGCCTAGCATTCTTAAAATTTTAGGAAAATATTCTCCATAATCTCCTGTTTTATTGAATTATGGGTACTTTAGTTTTAAATTTGCTATAGCTATCTCTCTTATTTTCCATCATGTATGGACATCCATATTTACAATCGGCACATTTATACACACAAAAAAATTTCAAAATTCTTTTAAAAATATTTGGGGTCAATGAATTGTACTAAGCTTTTCCATTTATGATTAGTAAATGTAGATTTTATGTAATAATAATACAACCTAACTGCTGAAAACTAAGACACAAATTTTAAAAAATGAAAACAATTCTTGCAAAAATGCATTAATCATCAAAAAAATTTTTTTTTAGGACAATAGTGTCTTTAATAAATCTTATTTATAAAAGCAGTTAAAAGCTTTTCTAATTAAATAATGTCTTAGTTTTAATGCATTTTTTATTTTACAATTCAAATCTTATTTTTAGTAACTATTTTAAATGTTTGAATGAAAGGAATGAAAATAAAATAAATTCAATAATCAAAAATTCTTTTCTTTCCTCTTAAATAAATATTTTGTTGATTAAACATTTTATTAAGTTTTGGAAATATTTTTATCATGGCATGCTAATATTTTAGTGAATCAGTAGTTTTTTTAAACTTTTTTTATAATCATTTCACCCCAAGCAAGGCAGTTTTATTGCCACTAGTGCACAAGGGGTTACATAGGAGGAGAGTGATGAGAAAAAGGAACAAGTTATAGGGGGTGTCTGAGAATGGGTAAGAGAAGGATGAAAATACTGGTGTGAAGAGAGCTGATGAGAGTAGAGTGGACAGAGAAAAGAACATGAGGGAAAGGATGCGAGTCAGAAAGATACATTTAAATTCTTCGAGATTGTAGCTGTCAAGGAAACAAGTATACGGAAGAGAATTCCACAGGGGGGAAGTGAAAGAAAAGTAGGTGCTAGAGTAGAAGTTGCAGTTACTTTTCTCCCTGAAAGTAAAACACTGTGCCTCCTCGGATTAAACCACACATCACACCACATGTGGAATAACTATATAGAATCCATAGCTAAATCCGCTGCTAAGAAAGTCAGTTCTCTGTGTAGGACTAGCAAGTTTTTCCTGTCCAAAACAATCCTGCACATATGCAAATCTACCATCCGCCTGTGCATTGAATATTGCTGCTATATATGGTCGGGTACTCCTGCTATCCACCTAGGTGTCCTTGACCAAAGTCAACAAAGAATGTGTAATGTGATCGATACCAACTCGGCAGCTCAGATACAGTTACTTTCTCAACGGTGCAATGTGGCTTCCCTGTATATCTTCTACAAATACTTTCACGGCTTCTGCTCCAATGAACTTAGCTCACTGGTACCTCCTATATATGAATTTCCTCAAGACACAAGATTAGCAACTAGATCCCACACTTTTTACTGTGAAACTGATAAATTGTAAATGCAAATTCTACTCCAGCAGCTTCTTTTCTCGCACTTCCCACCTGTGGAATTCCCTTCTGTATACTTGCTTTCCTGACAGCTACAATCTTCAAGAATTCACATGTAAAGTCAGTCATCTCCTGTCTCACTAACTTACATCCTCCGTCCACCCCACTCATCAGTATTCTCTTCCTTCTCATACTCTCTTCCTGACACCCTCTGTAACCTGCCACTCTTTCTCATAACATTCCTCCTCTGTAACTCCCTGCACAACAGTGGCAGTAAAATGCCTTGCTGGGGCCACATGATTATTAAAAAAAAAAAAGTGGGATGTGCTGGTTAGAAGTTGATAATATATTTGGCAGTTGATTATACATTTAGTGAGAACTTAAATGTTGGTTTTGAGGAACTGAAACAAAACTTTTCACATGATTTCAGACCCCCTTCTCTTAATAATTTAATTCTTCTCATTTTATATAAAAAAAGAATTTCACATAGGCCCATTACATCCTTTTCTTTTTCTCAGCTAACCAGCTAATTTCTGTGAAGGCAAGGTTTCATTGGTCCCAGAACTACTTCACATAGGCTCATGAATTCCTTTCCTTCTTCCTCAGTCCTTCAAATTTGAAGAGAGCTATTATTATTTCACATTCACTACAACCTTAGATGATCACAATGTGCAGTTTAAGGAACAATTTTAAATTTTTCCTATAATCCTTTATCTTGCAGGTGATGAGGACTACATTTTTCACAATAAACTTTTTAGAGTTGTCAAACAGGTCCGTAAAACACTCGCAAAAACAGATACTGCTTAAATTTTTACCAATTAAAAAGCAACTTTTTGACTTCGTAGCTTTAAGAAGTTCTGTTTTTTCTTTGCCTGACACAGACAATTTTTCTTTTCATTGTTATGAAAAAAAAAATAAGTCACTATTTTTTAAAAATATTTCTTAACAAGACAGTGAAATTTTGATGGGCGATAAGATCACATAAAATAAATGGAGCAATAGTGCCTAATTTTCAATAAAATAAATAAGATGAGATAATAATTAGTTTTTTTTTTAGTTATAGAGAACTAGAAGACTTGCTATGGTTTATAAAATGGCGAGTGTTCTAAAAATAGAAAAAGATAGACACACTGATGCCAAGAATTCAAAATTGGGCAGCAAAATAAGGAACCGTTTCTTTTGGTAGGAGTAGGAGTAAGAGTAGGAGTAAGAAGTAGGAGTTAAGGACAGTAGTTTTGTGTAGGAGATTTGAAAAGGGGAAGACGCTAGTCAGTTGACCACTAGAGTCCAGAAGGGATAGGCTCGTTTTCTACTAGCATCCCACAATGAAGAGAATTTAACTAGTCTGCTCCTGTATCCACACAAAATTTAAAGGTTGTAACTTGATGTAAAAACCTAAAGTTTTATACAAAAAGTAAACATCATTAATTCAAGTTTGTGTTATCTTCTATTTATACCAAAACCAAGCAACACAAAAGTGGTAACCCCGACATACAAACAGAAAGCAACCTCATATACAAAATATATATATACACATATAAAAGGATAAATGGAGCAGACAGGAGAGAAAACGACTCATCAAGTCAATATCAAGGCACCAGAATTCATGGAAACTGTTGTAAATGGATGGTTTACGATATTAGAAGCCCAGTTTCACTTGCGAAATGGTACAGCATCGAAAACAAAGTTTTATACAGTAATATCATCGTTACCAGCCGAAGAAGTGGGTAAACTACCAAATACTACCCTCACATCACAAGACTACAAGGAATTAAAACGGACTCTGATAGAAGCTCACGAACAAACAAAACCGGAGCTTCTAGAAAAATTAATGTCGGCTACAACTATTTCAGAATGACCGTCGACATATTTGCACGAAATGCTATCCGCAGCTAAATGGATAGGTATTAGCGACGACATTGTGAGACACAAATTCCTGCAGGCATTACCGTCAACAACAGCTCCAGTAATATCCTCGCAAAAAGATTTAAACCATACTCAACTTGGTAGGTTAGCAGATGAACTGATGCCATTATTGAATAACAATAAGGCATTTGTTGTTCAGCGACCTTTATCTACTAAGAATAACTCACAAACAAATTATAAAGGAAAATATTGCCAAGACACTTCAGTGCCACTAAATGTCAGACCGTATAGGAATAACCAATGGTCAAAAATTTGCAGAGCACATATTTATTTCGCCAATGAAGCAAGAACATGTAAACCTTGGTATAAATGGCTCAAAAAGAACAATCTACAAATGTTGCCTAGTTCCCGACCAGCAACACCTATGGGAAGTGATTTGGAAAACTAATAGGGCAAACAAGTTCAGTCCCACGAGGTTCGCCGCTATTAGAAATTACCGCAAAATTAGGGGCTACCAAATTAAAATTTATTGTAGATACTGGCGCAAGTATCTCAATATTACCAACTTCTGCAATAAATGGTATTACATTAAAACTGACTCCCATATCACTATCCACTGCAAATGGGGAGAAAATAAAATGAGTTTGGAAATTGGAATACCCAGTTTAAGGAGATCTTTTACTTGGACATTCGTGATCGCTGATATCACCAACCCACTCCTTGGACTGGATTTCCTCAACAAGTTTGGTCTAATAGTAGACTGCAGTAACAAAACCATTTACGATCCTACAACAACCCAGAAAAAGAGTTTAAAAATATCTGCATCAGCAGTAAATCTAGTCGTAAATGAAACGGAGCTCCTATCATTCATATGGAACATGATTAAAGAAAAATATCTGAACCTAATCACACCACATAAGAACAGTAACAAAAAACACTGCAGCATCTACCACAGAATTGACACAGAAAGCCAGACGCCAGTATTTGCAAAACCCAGGTGGCTTAATGTAGAAAAACTGGAAGCCGTGAGTAGCGAATTTAAAACCCTATAAAAAGACTGAGTGATCTCCCTTTTCAAAAGCAAGTGGTCTAGCCCACCACATATAGTATCTAAACAAAGCGGAGGATTTAGATGTTGTGGAGACTATCGTTCTCTCAATAGCATAACCAAGACTGACAGGTACCCTGTACCAAATATAAACTCTTTTTCAGCAAAACTTGCGAACAAACGACGATTCTCCAAAATCGATTTGATTTCAGCCTACCACCAAATTAAAATGCATCCGGACGATGTAACAAAAACTGCTCTCACCATCCCATTTGGTCTCTACGAATATAATTATATGCCATTTGGATTAAAAAATGTGTCAGCTACATTTCAACGGTATATGGACAACATTTTTGAAGACATTGATTGCGTTTTTATATATATTGATGACATTTTAATTTTCAGCAATTATGAGATTTCTCATAAAAAAGACATTGAAACTGTTTTTAATATTTTAAATGGACACAATTTAAAAATTTCAGCCACAAAATCTGTTTTTAATGTGACTTCCCTAGATTTCTTAGGCTTTCATATTAGCGTAGATGGCATTAAACCTACAACTAGTAAAATAGAAGAATTAAAATCTTTTCCTTACCCTAAGGATGCAAAAAGGCTACGCAGATTTCTTGGGAATTTAATACCAAAATTTTCAAAAATAGTCTTACCCCTATCTGAGAGAATGAGGTTATCCCCTAAAGGCTCGTTCGCATTAGATGAATCTGAACAACAATCTTTCAATTCTCTAATTAAGGAACTTAATGATACATCCTCATTAGCTCACCCTAAACCTAACTGTACAAATTATCAATTAGTCACTGACAGTAGTAATTATGCTGTTAGTGCGGCATTGCACCAAATGATAGAAGGAAATCCAATATCGATCGGATTTTTCTCTAAAAAATTAACACAAACACAAATGAGATATTCTACATTTGATCGCGAACTTTTAGCAGCTTATTTGTCAGTGCTGCACTTCCGTCACCTCATAGAAGATCGCCAAGTGCTACTTTTAACTGACCATAAGCCATTGTGTGGTGCATTTTATAGTTTAAACCCTGCTAAATCAGACAGACAACAACTACAATTAGCTATCCTGACAGAATTTATTTCAGATATTGAATATGTAAAAGGTAGTCAGAATATAGTTGCTGATTGTCTATCCCAACCAACTCTTGCTGTACAAATAGATGTGTGTGATTTACCTGCACGTGCAGAAGCACAGGCATCTGATGCAGAAATTCAATCTTTTCAGGACTTAAAAAAATTCACCATACCTGGAGATAACCAATTTATATGGTGTGACTTATTAAACCCCAGACCTTTTGTTCCATCTAAATTGCATGAGTCCATATTCTATAGTATCCATTCCATAAATCACCCTGGCATTAAATCATCCATTAAAATGATTAAAGCTAGATATTACTGGCCAAACATGGATAAATCAATGAAAGACTTTTGTGCATCATGCACAGCCTGCCAACAAGCAAAGGTCTACAAACATACAAAATCACCTATACAGACATTGGAAATACCATCAGCTAGATTTCACACAGTCCACATAGATATAGTAGGACCACTCCCACCAGCAAAAAGCCCAAATAGCAGTTACATAAGCCCGTATAAATATACTCTCACATGTATTGACCGCACAACTCGTTGGGTAGAAGCACAACCCATCAGCTGAGGCTTTTATAAACACATGGGTCACACATTGGGGTGTCCCGCTGCATGTTATAACCGACAGAGGCAGACAATTTGAAAGTGAGTTGTTTAATGAAGTAGCAAAAATAATTGGTTTTTATAGATTACATACGACAACTTATCATCCTCAATGTAATGGTTTTATTGAGAGAATGCACAGGACCATTAAAACTGCTATTATAGCACGAAAAGAGTCCTGGCTCTCAGCTCTTCCAATAGTACTTCTTGGGATTCGCAGTATGCCCAATAGCTCTGATTTTTCTCCTTTTTATGCTGTTACAGGCACACAATGTTTGCTACCACAGCTACTAATAGATAGTGCAAGCGAGGAGGCTATAACTCAAAAGTTCACAAGAGATTTATATAAAACCACGTCACAAATTGATGTGAGAGACTTCACCAAAAGAGTTAATAAGTCCGCAAAATCTTAAGTCCCAAAAAAACTTCAAACTTGTGATAAAGTTTGGATTAGAGTGGATCATGTTCGAAGACCATTGGAGGCACCCTATTCAGGTCCCTACACAGTCCTTCAGCAAACGCCTAAATATTTTCTGGTTAAGATAAATAATGATATGGATACTCAAGTTTCTGTGGACAGGTTGAAACCATATATAGAAGTACAAAAACAAACAGTAGAGAAACAAGTAGAAGAAAAGATAAATAAAAACAAAACGCTTAGTGATTCAGAACAAGAAATAAATACAAGAAATAAAAAAGAAGATTCTCCCATGATAAATACAAAATCTCGTTCAGGTCAAAAAGTTCCTGGAAGAAATATAACGAGTACGAGTACTATTATTATTAGTAGTACACTCCGTCCTAAAGGGGGAACTTCTGTTATGGTTTATAAAATGGCGAGTGTTCTAAAAATAAAAAAAGATAGACACACTGACGCCAAGAATTCAAAATTGGGTGGCAAAATAAGGAACCGTTTCTTTTGGTAGGAGTAGGAGTAAGAAGTAGGAGTTAAGGACAGTAGTTTTGTGTAGGAGATTTGAAAAGGGGAAGACGCTAGTCAGTTGACCACTAGAGTCCAGAAGGGATAGGCTCGTTTACTACTAGCATCCCACAGTGAAGAGAATTTAGCTAGTCTGCTCCTGTATCCACACAAAATTTAAAGGTTGTAACTTGATGTGAAAACCTAAAGTTTTATACAAAAAATAAACATCATTAATTCAAGTTTGTGTTATCTTCTATACCAAAACCAAGCAACACAACAGACTCTAGAGAGTCATAATAAAATAAAAAATATTCAGAAGTTTCATTATTATTTTTGCCCTATCCTTTTTTCTATTTATTTTGTCGATCTGACAAAAATATTATAAAAGATTTATTAAAAAAATTAGTAAACGTCAATTTGGGCTTGTATCCTTTTCTTTTACCGACGTGTGACAGTGACAGCAAGCTTATGTTCAGTTAAGAGAGGAAAGAGTACAAAACAAACTAATTATAGACTAAGTGATTTTTCCGCTCTTAGATATACATTTTCTACATTACTGAAAAATATAGTGCCAAAACTGAGATGTATTAAATTAATACTTATTACAATAAGGCACTATTAGTTGTCGTAAAAACTAAGTTTGACTTCGAAAGAAACTAAGTAACTCATTTTTACTTATACTAGAGATAGATTTTCAAGTAAAAAAATCGCCGTGTTTTTGTTAGGATTCGACACAATTATACATACAAATATTATTTAATACATTCATTCAGCAATTAATACAAAAAAGTCAAGAGCGTTAAAAGGTAATTTAAAATTACAATTCCTTTAAGATAACATACCTGCAACGAGGCCATGACTCTAATACGGTGTTAGTGCAAATTAATACTATGTTTAAATTGTTCCATCAACCATAAAATAAATAAAAAAACATATATAGGTCAGTTTCAATAATTAAAAACAACCATTCATTTTTCATCATAGTTTCCGTTTAGTTTATTTTTCTTTAAAGTTTCATGAGGATTTTTTTATGTGTAATCATATCGAAATGTAAATGTAATGCAAAGTTTAACTTCCGTACCCTAAATGACTGTTTGTTTACGGAAGCTACCAGACTTGTTCACAGCTGTGCACCCTCCATACACACCACCACGAAAAAAGCGATACCCAAGGTTTAAAAACTACTCAGTCATCTCAAATATTTCACATATTTTAAGTATTCTAATATTTTATTGAATTTTAGGCATTTGACTTTATAGTTTTTACTCATGAAAACGCTTTAAATGTTACCAGTATTTTTTATTTAGCTACCGCTCGTATTTTCAAATTTCCATTAATGGACAGACGTCCATTATTTACAAAATTTAACATGTTTAGTTTATAAAATAAATTCAAAATTATTTTTTAAAATACTAGGGATCGTTGAATTTTACTATATTTTTCTTTTATGATTTAGCAAATACAGTTGTTGTTTTTTTTAACTTTTTTGTGATAATAATCCTGACTACTACAAAAACTTTACGTTTAAAATAAATTTAAATTTTTTATAAATGAAAGCAATTTTTGTAAAAATTCACAATTCATTAAAAATAAAAAAAATAATTTTCTTAAGGCAATAAGTGTTCATAAACATAAGTGATACAAAAAAAATCTCTCAAAATTTTATTAAATTATGAGTGGTGGTGGGTAAACAGTAAACACTAAACAGATGTAAAAATATATATTTCTACAAAAAAAGATCTAAAAAAAAAAAAGAAATGTTTAAAAATAATTTCATTCATTTGTGAATAAGCCCAAAAAATGTCATTAAAGTTTGACAATTATAGGATTTTTTGGTAACTTGTTGTAAGTCCCGACGCTTTTCCCCTTCAAATTTATCCAAAAATAAATAGCATTATCTCTGTGCAAATGTATATGCTGAATTCAAATCAACTGTTAGTTATTGAAGAAACTTCGCTTTTTTGTTTTTTATCTAAATGTCCCTTAAAAAAAGAACTATATCTTGCAATTTTTCTCTCCCGTAACTCTCACGAAGTCATGCAATTAGCTACAGAATGACGTACTGCGTATGTGAGCGATTTTTCTTCATTTACTGATACTTCCGGCAATGAAAGTAATGCGCTATTGTATTTCTACGCTTATTACTCTCATAACAAAAAGTACATCGCCGGAAGTTTCAGTAAAGGAAGAAAATCGACCAAAATTCAAAAGAAAATTGCTGCCTATGTAGAACGTCATTCTGCAATTAATTACATGACTTCGTGATAGTTACGGGAGAGAAAAAGTTCGAGATATAGTTCGTTTTTTTTATGGACATTCAAAGCAAAAAAGGTCAGTTTCTTCAATAACTAATTGTTGATTTGAGTTCAGCATATACATTTGCACAGAAATAATGCTATTTTGGATAAATTTGAAGGGGGAAAAGCCGTCGGCACCTAAAACGAACATTTACCGTATTTTTTAAAGAATTTCTAAATCAATGTGTTTTTCACAGCAAAAAGATACTCAAATTTCTTGTCACAAGAAATGTGATTGGCTAAAAATTAACCAATCACCACACACATATGAAAGAGCTGCTTCAGAGCTGAAAGATTAAAAGGCGACTGCGATTGCTAAATTGGCCTATACAAGAACAGTAGTGATTTATTACCCAATTGCAGACGAGTAAATGACATGGACCGAATGTGGGTAAGAAAAACATAGCAACCACTATACTGTGGTTGATAGGAAATTAAGAATTAAAATCAACCTTCTTCTTCACTTTTACAAAAATTCACAATGATGTGTGAAATCCTGGTTTTCCCCAAATAGAAAAAGGATTGATCATGTGCTTAAAGAAAAAGTCGAAACTGGATTTTGTGAGATGTTAAATTGATATTCTGACCAATGGAAGTGATTTGCAAGACTAAAAAGGACTTAGCAATCAAGTGTGAAAAATCTAGATGACTATAAATGACTTAGATCAGCATCAGTCAAACAGATGGGAGCAGCGAGACGAAACAACTAAAATGTAACGAAAGAAACTTCAACCACGACTTGGATATAGGTCCTCTTTCTCCTTCTTTCTCATGTGCTGATTCCTTTTATTTTTCTTCTCCATTCAAAGACACTCCTACCAAACAAACACTAATACATACATACTCTTTTCAACAAATTACTACTACAAACATTTGTATGAATTCTTGATACCCTTAACTTTCTCACTGAACATTAATTTCTACTACAATTCATGTTATCCTTTTCATTAATAAATTTCTATTTTAACATAAAAAATGTATATATTTTATTTTTCCACTATTCCACACTATTCCCCACAATCTACAACCAATCTGCCAATCAACCTTCTGCTGATGAAAACCTTCTGATAACTCTGAATAAATCTGTAAGCTGTAGGGAGTTAGGTTATGTATATATATATCACACAAATAAACATTAACCATGTCCCTATAGCTACAATCCCAGAAAAACAAGTTTTTTAACCAAAATTCCCAAGGTTTTAAAAAGTATTTAAAACATTTACATAAAAAATCTTTTGACCTTCCTTATTTAATAACATAAAGGTTTTGATGATAAAATTTTGTTCATCTTATGTTTTGTGCATTTTTCCATCATGTATCTTGTACTGGTATTTTTTTGGAGGTACCTACAGATAAGTTTTATCATAAAACTTTTATGAGTATCTTCTATTGCAGCAAACAAAACATTTTTAGCATACCAACTACCAAGTTACCTCACTTAGATTGTTTTACCAAGGCTTATATTCTGATAATACATTTTCTTTTCAGAAGTAAAAATTATGAAAGAATTGATTCTTTGTTTGTCACACATTGTGTATGAATTTGCATGCACATATATACAGGGTGCGATGGGTAAATTGTAGCCAATTTATACTTTTAATTTTGCACATGTGCATTGTTTGTTTTGATTTTGCCAACTGAACAACATAATAGGGTCAGTGACAGTGATAAAAAAAGTACCATGAAGTAATTCACTTTGGCATAAATTTGGAAGTGGAATGCTGCAGTGCTTTTTGCACTGGAAGCTCCAATATGAGTGTCTATCTGAGGACAGTGTAAAGGATTTGGAAAGAGTTAGAGAAGTCTAATATCTATTACAAAGCTACGACAGCTTGGGAAACTTACTCTTGTCGTTCTAAAAGAACTCCTATATTTGTTGGTGAGGGACTCAATATGGAGGCCTACATCAAATGCCTTAAGGAGGTAGTTTTGCCCTGGGTCAAGAGTGTGGCTGCTGAAAGATGCTATGTCTGGCAACAGGACTCTGCACCATTCCAAACAAGCAGGAGGAGAACCCAGTCTTGACTGTCAGACAATTTCTGTGATCATATCACCCCTTACATTTAGTCACCAAAACTCCCCAAAATGTAACCCTCTTCATTATTATGCATGAGACACAGTTGAACAAGAGACCAACAAAACTCTTTGTAACACCAAAGATGAACTGAAGACAAGGATTATGGCAGCATTCACCAACTTAAATAATGATTCTAAAGTCATCTGGATGCCATGGTTTAAGCCAATAATGATTTTATTGAATAAATTAACTTTTTTGTATTTCAGGATATTTTTGTGCAATTTTGTTAAACATATCTGTTAAAATGAGATGTCAGTGTTATTTTCATTTTTGCATAGTTTAGATGACAATTCATCTGTTGCACCCTGTAATTGTAATGTATCTGAATGTATGCATATGTGATGAGTGACGTATACGTGCTTGTGCCATTTACTGTAAACACATATACATCCATAATTTGATTAAGCTTGAAATAAGACACCAGAATAATACATTCCCCTTCTACTCAGTCTAGACAATCCCTACCCTGTGCTGTGCAAAAAGATGGAGGAAAAGAAATTAATTTAATTTAAAAGTTAATCCTAAATGTATCAGATAAGATGATAATTTTATTAAACTTTTCAGACATTATTCAGTAGTAAATGGGATTATTTTTTTAATCTTTTAAAAAATTTTGTAGAAATACTTTTAGGTCTCAAAATATATACACACACACACACACACACACACACACACACACACATTTCATTTCAATGAAATAGTAATGGACATTTGTGTTGTAAGGATTCATTTCCCTTTCTCTTTAACCACAATCTCTGAAGATTTTTTATGATTTGTCTGTATTTAAACTGAATATATTCTGTAATAAATGTAGTATTTTAAATTGACAAACAATTTATATTTAAAATTTTTTCACCTTGCTGACAGTGAAATGACAGGTACAGAAATAAAAAAAATGAAATATAATTCAGCTTCTGTAACCAATAAGAATTTATAAAAAGAAATACATTGTTTTTAGAATATTAGCCTTTAAATATAAAAAAAAGGCTTGCATCAGACATAAATATTATTGGTTATATGTCTCACTTCATTTGAAATTCAGTATAATTTATTCTAACTATAGATATAATTTGAAATCTATGTAAAAAAGATCTGTGATCAGAATACATGGTCATTCAAAATTGTTATTATTGAGATATTTCAGTCAGAGAATACAAAACTACAAAGAGCATTACTACTACTTTCTTTATTAAACTGTTGCTCAAGCAAGTTAACTGAGTGTCCTATTTCCCCACCACAATTAATTTAATAATGCTTTCCTTGACAATATTTGTATATTGTTGTGCTCAACCATAATTACTTGGATTTTGGAGAACCTCATTCCCAGACAAGTAAACACTTCTCAGGCCTGAAAAGGTTTTATTGATGATCTCTTACCAAAGATTACCATTACTATCTTGCATCAGAAAATACAGCTTTATAAGTATCCCAACAAGTTTCAAGTCTTAGCATCTCTATACCAGCTTCAGAAGAATGAAGATAACAAATGTTTTGATAAATGACACAGCTCTATAACTATAGGGGGAGTTTAAACAGATCTCTTTCAAGTTACACTAGAGAGCAGATGAGAATAAAGTCCCTTCCCTTAAAGGAAGATTCCTTTAAAAACATAAAGTGAGGATCTCTCATCAATTCCTCTACAAATGGAAGTTGTTGTTCTTAAACCAAAAGCCGAATGTTTTATAAAGCCATCACACTAAATCAGCGGTTGACAATCCTCGGCCCATGGGCCACATCCGGCCCTTGAGTGAATCTTGTCCAGCCCGATCAATTTACCCTGGACATGATACAAATATAGGTAAACCAAACCAAAGTAACAGTTGATAGTCTGAATATATTACGTCGAAAATTAAAAACAATATTTGTGATTTACTTTTATTTTTTATTTGTAGGAATCACCAATATTAGCGTACAGCCTCACTTTCACTTTTTCTGTGAAATTGCTTTCATGAGCGGGCACTTTTAAATGAATATAAAATAGTGCTTTCAACTGATTTTAATGGAATTTTTTTTCAATACAAATTTATGAAACATTTATTTTTAAGATGTAATATTTTTTTAACAAAATTCCCGTCAGATATTAAATTATATTGAATCCTTGCTTCCTTCAAACACATAGAAAATTTATTCACATATTTAATAACATGGTTCTTCTCCATGAAATTGGAGCCATAGCTTTTTGGCCCTCACTCTCCAAAAGGTTGCCAGCCAAGGATCAACATGCCCAACAGCAATCTGGAGTTTGTAGTTAATATTATCCCATTACTATTTCATATTATCCAATCTTTCCTAGTTATCTCTTGCATCTTGAACAAGTTGAAAGCAACATGTTAACTGCTTTAACTGAAATGATGTTGGTTTTAATTTATTCTCTATTTGGTAAAAGAATATTGTCTACATGGGAAGGATTTAACCAATTGTTCATCTAGAATACATCAGATATATTCTGATAAATATAATTCTGTTATATAAACTGTATTTGATTTCTCCTTCCACTTACTCCTTTATAGAACACCGATCAACAGATGAGGTAATGCAGAATGAAGCAGGACATATAATCAATAATATTCATTATGGGTTACACCATTATATTAAATTCTGTCACAAAGGATACCTCTATATGATTACACAAGGGAATATGGTTTTTGCTGTCTGGTGTTGGAGACATGTAAATTTGGGGTGCTGATTTCATAAATTAAATCCATTTTTCTCTATCATGTCAAGATTTTTCATAAGTGTCCATTTTTCCACATTTCTGATATTGTCACCATTTCTAAGGAGATCTGGTTTTATTAAACATGGACCCATGTGTAGAGCTTAAAATAATTATGAAAATAGTTTTTCAATGTCATTTAAAACAAATGCAAAAACAAAATTTAAAACAAGCCATGATTTAAGAATTTACAGTAAATAAAAAGCATCAAACTTGAGAAACTTTCACTATTCCAAAATTAGAAATGTTATTTTTTTAACCCCATTTTTCATCTTTTGCATTAATGAATGAATTCAGTTAATTCTGATTGTGCCCCCTAACTCATACTTGTGAAAGTGAAATATGGTTGTCAAAGAAAATAAAAAATAATTGGTTAATAAATTTGAAGATATTTGTGCCACTACCATCCATCTAAAAGACATTGTTCTCTTAAATTTAGACCTTAAGAACCTTAAAGATTTTTTAAATCCAAGAGTTTTTATTTGCAGACTGAAGTACCCTGTTTAAATTGTTGAAATGATGATCAGTCTTGAGGTATTGTTATGGTTAGGAATAAGACTGACAATCATCAATGGACATAGCAGCTGTAAGCAGGTAAACCACAGCACTGAGAAAGTAATAAGAGTCAATTTAATAAATATAACCCTCAACAAATAAATCCTGTTATTGCTTTCTACAAGCAAGAGTTGGTCATCACTTCCTCTTATTTTTCTTGTGACTCATCAACTTTGCTTCTGAAGGTGAAGTGAGACATCCAGTCAGGTCTCAGATGCAGCAGAATCAAGAAGACAAAAGGGTTAGATCTGGTGCCACATCAAAACAGCAACTTTAGAAGGGGAATGGGAGGCATATGATGTATCATAAAGAAAAATTTAACAACATAATGATTTGATTAAATTTGATAAGGTGAATGATTTCATCAATATCTTTTCTCTATTTTCTTTTGAATTACTTTTAGCCTCAATTAGACCAACAGCCAATAAAAATAAGGTGGGTATAATAAATGGCTATTTTGATCAGCTCACCTAAAGTTTGGTGAAGATTATTTATCAGATGAACTTCATTTACTTTTTTCTACTTGTTTTCATTTACTTTTTTCTTCTAGCACTTTTTCTAATCTTCAGTCATAATGGAGATTTTCTTTGAATAAAAAAAAAAAAAAAAAAATTTTGTTCTTTTATAACATGATCTCTGGGCATACCTCAACCAATCCTGCCTGAATCTCAACCAATCTGCCAAGGTTGTGTTTGTTTGATCTCTGACCAGCTGAAGTAGAATTGCTGGTAATCACCTGGCTAGGTTAGCCCAGACATGCAAGAGGATGATGGTATATAGTTAAAACCAGATATAACACTATCCCCAGTAGATGGTGAACAGAATATAATCAGTGCAACACCACAGGTGTAAATTTATATATTGATTATACACACAACTATAAGTCAAAGCTGGGTGATGCACAATCAGTCGTATGGTATTTCACTATCATATTACAGTAACAATGTTCTTGAGGGCGGTGGCTTGCTCAGTCAGCTCGAGCAACACGCCGATTTCAGAATGACAATTTTGCTAATTTCGTTTTCCACCTCGATTTTACTGAAAAGGCACAAAACCAGGGTGCCAAAGTTAGTTATGGGGAATTCTATTTTTCTCTCTGTATAAGTCTTACCAGTTTAAAATGAAAATAATATCATTTTAACAGAGTCTCCAACATTTCACTGCTGAGAGGGATGAGCAACTTCCCCTCTCTTATTGCTTGTCTGTCCATACCAGAAGATCAGGTAGGCCAAGACAGGAGATTCTCACAGTCCAATTTGACCCCAGCCCATACAATTTGTCAAAACAGGATGATGGCTACATTCCAGCTACACAGATTCAATCAATTCGTTTACTTTTCCCAAGAAAAGTAATTGTATTTTTCAATTTTAGAGAAATTTCTTATCTTTAAAATCAATAAAAAAATAATACTAGCCATCTGGAAATAGGGTTACACTTTAACACTGTAGTTGTCTGAACAGATAAAACATTGTAAATTACACTTTGAATTATCACAAAGTAAACTTGGACATAAATTTGAAAAATTAAATAAAAATCATGCATTGCCTAGTGTAGGAACTAATATAATAAATATTATAGAAATTAAAAAAGTTGCTTATTTGCTAAAAAACATTTGTAAAATGTTTTATAAACTATAATTACATTTAGATTTTTAGGGCATTTGGCAACTGTTACTGCAAAGATTAATTCATTTTTAAATCTAAGTAAAGATTAGGATTAAATAAAATCCAGGCTTTACAGTTTCTAAATAGTAAGGTTCTAGTTCAGCAAAATCAAAAGTTCAGCAAAATCTTGCAAAAGTGAAATTACACATTAAGTCAGTAATTTGGTCTTGAAATAAAAATAAACTTGAGCTTTAGTTAAATTTGCTTTAAAATTTAATTATTAGACCATATGACAATCCAAACATGTATGCATGCTGGTAGATAATGAATAAAACTTTTTTTTTATTACTGTTATAGGAAAGAGGTTTATCCAAATATTCATTTGTCCACTCATTTCTCTTTTAGCCATGTCAGAGGTATATTTTTTCAAGATATCTAGCCATATGAAAGAGTCCAGGAAACTGGATTTACACCTTTCACAAAGGTTTTAAGGTTAAACTAGCAAATTAGAAGATTGAGCAAAAAAATTTGAACTTGATTAACCACTTGCGTTTTTGTTATATTATGCACCTTTTCCAGTGAATACATAGCAGCAATACCACAAATATTGCAGTAACAAACTTTCATTGATACATAAGTTATAAGAATGAAGACAGAAAATACAAATGATTAAAACGTTCTTTTATCCAGCCAGAAGGGAGATAACAAACCCTGAACAACATGTCAGTGTTTGTCTTTTAGAAGGATTTCTCTTATTTGTAATTATATCAGAAAGGAACACCTTTTTATAAAATATATTTCACAATAATTATGAAGAATTATGAGAAGAATAAATTGTTACATAACTCATTCATAAATACAAAAATCAGATACACAGCATAAAAGAAGATGAAAACATAAGTATATTAGGGTTTGATGATTTATTTAATATATACAATATTCAATCTCGGCATTGTCCACTTCACAGAACTGGCATCATTTGCTTGAATGAGCACTGGAGAATAAGGTCAGTCCACTGCAGGGAAAAATTGACACAAAATACATTCACAATTCATCTACCAATCATCTTAACATTTAGTGGCAATCACTCTCTGGACCAGTCTACTTGAAGGTGAAGCTATTGGAGAATTGGGGCTCTTTTTTTCTTGGGGGAGTGGGGAGAATTACTTGAGCAAATTAATATCCTAGTTATTTTGAGTTTTTATTTTTGTTTATTTTTATTCTTTTGTATGTGTTTGACTTGTAAGTACTATGATGAAAACTTTCTTGCATATGGAGTGGAGAGGAATTTAATTAAAAGATAGGAAAATGCCAAATAGAGTTTTATAGATATACTGAGAAAAGTATTACTATGAAGAAGAAAAAAATTTAGTTCTATATACAGCCATACATGTAGAATGCATGTACAAATACCAAAGAAAAGATGGAAATAACAGTGGATTAAAATAAGTTCTTCCAAAATGTTGAATAATGTTTTTCAAAAAAGAAAAAGAAATGAAAATGGAAATGAGGAATGACTACAAAATAAAACCTAAAAACCCAACAGGCAAAAAAGGAAGAGGAAGAGAGGGTGGGCAGTGTTAGAGAGAGAAATTCTTAATCAAAATATAAATGAAGTAGATAAAAGTCCAGAGGTGGAATCTGTGACACATTTTTCTTCTTCTGCAACATTGTTGGAATTGTGCATTTCTGATGCTGCTGTAGGGTAAATTGATGCTTATAGGAACTTCAAAGACTGTCTTGAGACACTGACATGGAGTTAATGAATCCGCTGAAATAAAAATAAAATATTAGCACAAGGAGTCTTGTAAATTTCATATGTACAAAGAAAAAAATTCAATTTTTTTTTATCTAGAATTCAACCTCATTTTTTTTTTTTTTAATGATCACAAATTGTATCTTTAACAAATAATTAATATTGATTGTTCTGGAGTAGAGAAAATTTCTCATTAGTTAATTTACTCAAATATTAGTTGAAAATTATCAATATGAAAGAAAGGAAGATAAAAAATGGTTTTAAAATATTTCTTTCCCTGATAAGCCAAAAATCATGAAATAGGTATTTAGTATCTTTGAAGAGATACTGAGCCATGCCATCTTGATAGCTATCCACAGCTTCCTGTCATTTTGTTATTGCATGCAAATAGATCTCTATACAATGTCCTATAAATGCAACGCATGTCATGCAAATGTTGTGGTTGCACCATTTGTTTCTAGAATGGTGCAACCAATTTTGGACAACTTGGACTCAATGAGAAGGTGGAATAATTTATTGTTTTGAGGTATATGGTGTCTATTAATGAGCGGTAAATGAGTGCAATGTTACAGTTATTGGTCAATGTTTAAGTAGACCCAACCAATAGTAATTAGATGGCTCCATACCATTATGGAACTACAACCAGCGTGCATGCTGACTTGATGTCAACTGGAGTGCATAGCTTCATGGAATTCTGGATCACACATCAACACAAAATAGTTAAAATTGTGACTCATCAGATCATGCCATACATTACCAATACATTGTTCAATTACCAATAGCATGAAACAAGGTGAGGTGCTGAGCCCTTATCCCATAGAAGTGAAAGAACTCAGTACTGACCTGCTGGATATATGCCTGGTACTTGCAATATCGAATTTGGGTGAGCTTTAACCCAGTGTCACTGGGTTAAAGCTCATCCAAATTGTTTACCACAAACAATTCTAACTATGCATTTCTAGTCATATTAAGGACCAATGTCTACAGTGGATGGTAATACCTTCCATCAGTTATTACCAGTACACACAATATTTTGAGGGATGTAAAATCGGGCACCCACTATCATGCTCTATTTGATAATTCACATTACTTTGCCATAAGCAAACTAGGCAATGATAAACAGAGCACAATTGACAAAGGTCTGGACATTTCCAGTTGGGCCATTTACCTTTATATAATGATTTCTAATGACTTCTGGCATACAAGTGTATAATAGTTTCTTCTTTTATGTACCCTATCCTTTCAGGACGTAGGCAATAATGACTTTCCACATCTACCTATCCCTGGTGGCTCTTAGCACGCTTTCTCTTGTTACACCACGCAACCCTTGTTTTGTCATCCACCTGATCAGGTCTTTCAAACATGTTATCTGCTGCTTTTCCCTGTTTTTTTTCCCTCTATTAGGCCTGTTAGTATTAAGTTCTCCAAGCCCTCCTTCCTCATTGCATGTCCCAAGAACTTTAGCTGTCTCTTCCTGACGCTTAGTATTAATTTCCTTATCATTTCCATCCTTTTCAAAACCTCATCATTGCTCATATGCTCGATCCATGATATTCGCAGCATCCTTCTGTAGAACCACATTTCAGCTGCTTGAAGTTTTTCATTCATCTTCGAAGATATTGTCCAACATTCACTGCCATATTAAAGAACCGATATCACAGAGCAATCCAGTACTCTCTTCTTTGTTTCTAGCGAAATTGTCCTGTTTCTTAATACTTTACCCAACTTCTGAAAGGCTTCCTTCGCCATGCCAATTTGCCTGTGTCGCACTTTCCATCTTCTGTTAGAACACTTCCAAAGTATTTAAATTTTTGTACCTGCTTTTTGTACCTATCTCCCACCTGTATTTGGCATTTTGGGCTGCCCTTTTTGCTGATGATCATGCATTCAGTTTTCTTGCAGTTTATTTGTAGTCCTTTCTTGTCACTCTCTTCAGCTATCTTCTGTAGGAGGTCTTGTAATTTCCTTTCTGTGTCTGCTATCAGCACTGTATCATCTGTATACCTTATATTGTTTAAAATGTGGCCACCAATGATGAATCCTGGCATAACTTCTAGGGTTCTCAGAATAGTCTTGCTGTACAAGTTGAACAGATCCAGTGAAAAGACACATCCTTGTCTTACGCCCCTATCTTTGTATATCTGCTGAATTCGTTACCTGTCTGTATGCAGGCAGTTTGCTGCCAGTAGAGATTCTTGATTACTCTTAGTTCTTTCCCATATATCTCGAGGCTGCCAAGCATCTCCAATTCTTTGTGACGTATTTTGTCAAACGCCTTTGCATAATCAATAAAACATAGGTACAAGTCATTTCTTCATTTGTATTGCCCTTTCAGAGAGCATCCTAATCATAAATATGGCATTCCTTGTTCCAGTGTCTTTGATGAAACTACACTGTTCTTGTCCTATCTCTGGCTTGATTCTGCTTATCGCTCTATTCATCAGGATTCGGACGATCAGTTTTGTTATATGGCTCATTAAACTGATGGTTCTGTGGAGTTTGCACCTGGCTTCTTGGGCAGTGCTATGAAGATTGACTTGCTGAGGTCATCTGGTATTACACCACTATTATAAATTTCATTTATTATTTTTGTAATTTTCTCTATGCGAAATTCTTTCAGGGCTATCAGCAGCTCTATGACTATGCTGTCTGGTTCAGCTGCTTTGTTTCTATTAAGTTTGGCTATTGCAGATTCCACTTCAGACTTTAATATTTCTGGTCCATCCTCATCTTTGTGTATTATTGGTTACTCTCTCTTGTCGTGGAAAAGATGTTTTATATTTTCTTCCCATTGTTGGAGTATTTCCTCTTTCTTCAATATGAGTGTTCCATCCTTGGATTTTATACATCCTGTTTTTTTTTTCTGTCAGTTCTTTTATTTCTTTATGCATGTCTGCTTTATTATGCCTGCTCAGTCTCTCTACTTCTGCACACTTGTCATTGAGCCATTCCTCTTTAGCCTGTCTGCATTTTCTCCTTATTTCTTTGTGTAGTTCCCTGTACTCCATTTCATGTCTTGATATCATTTTTTGCCTTCTTTGCATCATGTCCAGAATCTTTTCAGTTATCCACTTGTTTTTTCTTCTGCACCTATTTTCCTTTGGAGCAATGTTGTTTGCTGATGTCACTATCGCTTCCTTTAGTGAGTCCCATTTTGAGTGTTCTTTTCCAATTTGTTCTTCATATTTAATTTTCACGCTGTCAGTGTATTCTTTCCGTAGGTTGAGGTCATTCACGAGCGTATTGTATTTCAGTTTTGGTGCTGCACTAGGCTTTTTCAATCTCCAAAGTTTCACCTTTAGTTTGCAGATGACTGGGACATGGTCGCTTCCATAGTTGGAGCCTGGATAGGCTTTGCATTGAACCTCTGCATTTCTAAATCTTCTGTTTATGGTTATGTAGTCTATCTGGTTTTTCATTTCGCCTCCTGGGCTTCTCCATGTCCATAGACCTCATGGGTGTTCTTGAAACCAGGTGTTAGTTATTACCTGGTCATTTGCTGGGCACCATTGGACCCATTTTTCTCCTCACTCATTGCAGATTCCTAATCCAAAGTTGCCAGTTGTCATACCTTCCCTTTCTTTGCCTACTTTGGCATTCAAATTTCCCATGATGATTCTAATTTCTTGGCTTTTACATTGAGCCTTGGCATTGTTTAGAGTGGAGTAAAAAGATTCTATTTCTTCCTTAGTGGTTTGCCTTGTTGGTGCATAGATGACTACAATTGCTATGTTGAACGGTCTCCCTTTCAGTTTGACCAGGAAAACGCTTTTAGAGAACTGGTAGTATCCCAGAATGCATTTCTTCATTTCTTTGTCCAGTACTAAGCCGACTCCTTTTTCGTTATTTTTACCTCTTGCGTATATTATCCTGTGGTTGTCGCTGCTGAAGTCTTCATTGTTTGGCCATCTGGTTTTGCATATTCCCAGAATATTGATGTTCAGTCTGTTCATCTCCTGCTTGACATTCTCTAGTTGTCCACAGTTGTTTAACGTTCTGACGTTCCATGTCCCCAAAGTAATTCTTTCTTTGTGTGCACAGTCGCAGGGTAATGGTCCAGAGACACCTGTTGCTCATGTCTTTCCTTCCCGGGCAAGGGACACATTTTGGGAAAAAGCATCCCCTTTACGCTGTTGGTGCTTCAATTTCAGATTATTATTATTTTTCTGTAGATTAATGTTTAATTTAAAATGTAAAAATGAATGTTTATTTATTTAAATGTAAAATATTGCCTAGCGTTCTATCTCTCCCACCCATTTCTTTGCGTCTCAACTAAAGGTCTTTCAAAGAAAGGTTTGTCTTTGAGAAATTACGGAAAGTTAAAGAAAATTTTCCAACTTTTTCTGTCTACTGGAAACGAAATGCTTTCCTTTAGTTTTGCAGACATTATCTTTTGCTAGTTAGGACTAACTTGAAAAAAAAAAATTTTTTGTTTCATATAATAGTTTAATAAGTGTATAATTATGTATATTATATGTAGGTAAATGATTAGAGGAGAGAATAGAAGTTTCTGTCCAGAGAGCAAACCTTTATTTGTTTCTATAGTTTATATAGTATTAAAATCCATCAAAATGAATCAACAAAATGTTTTAAAATAATATAAAAAGACCCAAAGCCAGTCATCACTTTTTAGTAGATTTGTTTTAACATTTTCAATTTTCAGGAAGCAAAATCTCTTACTTTCATTTTCTATTAAAATTTGCAAAAGATATTTCTTAAGTAAAAAAAAAAAAAATTTTTTTTATAAAAAGAAAGCAATATAACTGCTAGTTGTTGCTGTTAAAACTTAGAATAGGTATCCCAAATTGTCCTAGTTTACATGTCAAAATTTTTAAATTTCCTTCCAACAGTTGATATTTTATTTTGTTTTCAAGACTTTTTTTTGATAAAATTAATATGTAAACAAAAATATGCAATTCTTTCTCATGCGTGATTAATTTTTATTTCATGTCTTTTTAAATTATGTGACTATTTCAATAATGGCCACTTTTTTTTTTTTCATAGTAGTGTTTTCAAACTTGTTGCACTTTGAGTTGTATCTCTTTGCACATATCAACATAGTCCCACCTTAAAGGAAAAAAAAGATGCTTGTAAATTTGGTGGGCTTAAATTATCTTTAACAAAAAATGCTAATTTGAAAACTTTAGTGGATAAAATACCAGAGAAATTCAACTTTAAAAAAAAATGCACCTTCTTGTAGAGCAATGTCTTGTTTTTAATATTCAGTTGGCTTCATATCTGTGCCCAACATGAGGTGCATGTGAATTAAAATGAAGGTATTGCTAACTAATTGAATTAATATTGCCAGCTGAAACTCATTTTAAATCAGACTTAATTCATTAACGGATATTAATACAGTTTAAATTGCATCACTATCCAAAATTTTAGTTCAAACTACTCTTCAAGATATTTTTGTGTAATTTTTGTAAATATATCTGTTAAAATAAGATGTCAGTGATTTTTTTCATTTTTATGTAATTAAGACAATTCATCCATCATACATTGTATCTTGCACTTTCTCATAAATAACTATTCCTCAAATTATGAATAATTTGATATCATTTACTCAAGTAAGCTGTGTCTCAGAAAGCTAATGTGTTTCCACAAGGTGAAGAAAATAAAATTCTGAGAGACCTGATTATGCGCTTTTATGAGGATGTGCTAAAAGGTTCTCAGCTTGACTAAGAAAAATGATCAAGAACCATGAAATTTACAAGCTATCCCATATAGTCATCCTGCTGTTTATGTTTATTGTTTATTTAACCCTTAAAAAAAAAGTCGTGTTTGATCATTAAAATACTGATTTTGAAAAGCAGAGAGAGCAGATAATTTTTCAGTACCACTTCTTAATAATATTACCTAAATTACATTTGTGCTTATTTCAAACTTCTACTGCTCAACCTCCTTTCATTACACAAGTATGGTAAGTTATTTTTATTGAATTTACTATGTTCTTAGTTGTCTGAAAAAATTTAGCTCAAACAAGACTTAAGGAACAAATAAGATACCTTCTAAATGTATTTGGTGCGGTTCAGTGCCCGGTCAGCATAACTATCATCTGTGATTTTTTCCCAGTCATGTTGTGTTTGACCAACAACAAAACCTAACTCTCTCCGTCGTAGCTGTTGCTTACGTTCTTCCATGTCTGCCCAACGAACCTGAAAATCACATAAAACAATTAAGAAATATTTATTTTATTTATTTATTTTTTTAATAAGGAAGTAGTTGGGATATCTGGTATTGACTAAGGGAAAATAATTTCCAATATAAGAAAACAGGAAAAAAACTTTTTAAACAGAACTGTCTTAAGGCATGGGCCCAATGGGCCCAATGGACCCATGGAGCCCCTGGGCCCAATGTATATTAAGTGACTTGTGCTACAGAAGCCTCTTTTTAGGAAATATTAAAAATAGAAATTCCTACAAGCCACATGTATTGCAATTGATGAAAATATATGTCATAATAGAAAGATCTATTTGATTTGAATTGGTTCTCAAATAAAAAAGAAACTGGAAGAATGTCCCCTTTTGACCAGGAAGACACAAATGGCAAAAACTTTCTTTAAAGAGTTGCCCACTTAAATGGAACGGCTGGTTTGTTTTGCCAGTTCAGTTCAATTGCAGAAATTTTGCCACCATGGAAAAGACCAAAGGACTGACCCTTACTCCCATTAATCAGTCTTTGCACAGTCCTAACACAGACTCGTCAGTAAATTTCTATCTTAATATTTGTGATCAACACTACTGTTGACTTTTCGTTGGAGACAATATTATCTTTTATTTTTTTCTCTGGTCTGATTTAATTCTTAAATTTCCCCTTGACTGAATCAGTAGTTTTGAATGTTTAATTGCAATATATTTATATTTTTACTTTTGTAAATAAATTATTTTTATTGTTATGAAGCTCTTGCTGATAGTATTTCTTTATACTCCTTTTCTTTCACCTTCTTTCTATTTTGTTTTACTTTTTGTCATAACCATGATAAAATGGGAGCTCTCCAAAGCTATGATGTCCATTTAAAAACAAAAACAGCAATTCAGCTGTCTTAACTAAAACACATAATTTTCTCATTTGATGTTCATTTAATAAAATCAACAAAGAAAGTAATTCATATTTCTCTTCAGATATTTTTTTTTTGATAAAATGACTTTGTATTTGTGTTTGTTTAAAAATGATGTTTGCTATTGAAGAATTTCTTTCTTCATCCGATTTGGATGAAGTAAAAAAAAGCAGATGTAATATTAGACCTACTGCAGTACTATTAATAGCAATAACATGATTATTGGATATATTTATAGAGTGTATATCAACCCATGTAAAGTGCTTTGCATAGATTATTAATGATTGAACCTGAGATTCAATAAGATTGAACACTTGTAAGCATTTAGTGGTTATTTAAGATTATGAATTTAGGATGCACTACTAATTACCAGGTATTGATATATTTTGAGAACATGAATGGATAATCTTTTTAATTGTGCAAATTGAGGAAAGAGTTGAATGTAGTCTGGTAGACCTAAACATTATGGAAGCAGAATGTTGGGACTAAATAAATATTTAAGATACATATTTCCAGGTGAATAACCCTTTCAGCAAAAATGAAAGGTAATATTTTGAGTAGAGCACAGAAAAAGAAGAGAGCTGCAGAGGAGAAGGATAAAATAGGAAAACTTCCAAAATTAACATTGTGACTCAACACAGGTGCAATGACAGCTACTCATACCATTCCTTCAGATACAGCATCCACATTTACATCCATTTCTGCTACAAATCATCCAGTTTCAGAAAACATTTCATCATTGCCTTTTGCTGCTAGTGACATTATTTTTTCTAATAGCGAGTGTATAAAATGCGAATGGCTACTGTATTCATCATCCTGAGGTCGTTTGTACTGCTTTGTATATTGCCTATTTTCCAAGAAAGAATCTCCCTTTGGAGAGATTGCTGTGTTTCCAGTCATATAAACATCATTGTGGCCACAATTCTTGAGTCTATGAAATTTATCTTCAGGAAACTAGAGACAAATTTTGTGAATATGAATTCAAAGCCAGAAGTATGTGTCAGGTTACACTGATAGGAAAAAACAGGATGAAAGTGAAATGTGTCATAATAGATAGATCAGCAAAAAAAGATCAGTCAGTTGAATGCCATATGTGAAACACGCTTGAGCGATCATGTCTCGAAAGAGACATGACTGACTGGGCAGAAGGTTATCCCGCAGTAGGTTGCCATTGCTTTCTGTGGTAGACTGGTTACCAGCCAAGGCTATAGAACTCAATCTGTCCTTTTATTTAACCCATAACTAGAGGGAAGAGATGGATTAATACCTTTCCCAAGGGTATTTGTGCATAAGTGAATGCAAGGAATTCAACTGGAATTTGAACTTGGCTCCCCGATTTGTCATTCCGAGTTGATATCCACTGCACCACAATGCACATCCAGATATTTCTCAATAAAACTGAAAAGTTCAAGGTTGAACCTTTTCACCCTGTTCTGGCCACTAATCTTTGAACTGACAAAACATGGAAATCTGTTTTCTTTCTTCAATGAACTGAAAACCATTGCTCCTGATGCACTAAAGAAAAAGTGTGAATATTTGGCTAATTTGTATCACAAAGACCTGAATTATAATGACCTATTAAATGAATGTGAGTATCTCAAGCACTACATGGCTCTTGATGAAAACTGAGATTCTCTCTGCACTGTACAGAAAAATAATTTTGGACAATTTGAAACCTGTATTCCTGAATGTTGAAATTGCACTCAGAGTGCTCATGTGCATGATGGTAACCCACTGTACAGGAAAACGTTCTTTTTCAAGAGTGGAACTTATAAAAAATCTGCTTTGTGGCACAATAGGGCAGCATTGTTTAAACTGGCTTTAACTCATATGTATAGAAAACAACATCCTATTCCTGAAGACCATAAACCAAAGAAATGCCACAAATGCTTTTTCCAATAAGTTCATAGCAATTTCATACCCTGTCACCTAATCTGTGTAGCTTACTGAGTATTATTGTCTTTTAAGCTTTGTGTATTGTTCAAATGTTTATCATGTTGCTACTGTAAAGGAGGTTTTCACTGTTTTTAACACCAGTTTTGTTCAAGTGCCAATAAAATAAATATATGCTTAATATTATTGACCATTTACTTTTTATTCCTGTGAGTGGTTGTCATAGGGGCTTCAGCACATGGCTTTGCTCAGGGACCTATAATGTTGTTAAGATGGCCCCGTTCTTAAACATAGCAACAAATGGAAAAATATTATTTAAATTATTTGTGCATGAAAAAGTAACTGTTACTGAAAAAATATTCTGATTTTCAAAACATTACAAATTATGTAGTCTCTAAACTTGGGATTTTGGGAGGGTCTCTGGGCACATAAAATTAGTGTTTTCCCTTTAGGAAGCCAATATGAAACATATCAACTGCAAAGTGGATTACTTATTACTGCAAACAAACCATTCATTAAGTTCATGTTAAGTTACTATGTACATGTCAACCTAGTTAGCTATAAAGTTATCTGGAATGAAAAAATCTTACCAATTTTGGCAATATTTAAAGATAATTTTCATTATATATAACAAACCCTACTTGGCAACTGTGTGTGTGTATGTGAGAGAGAGCCATCTAATTATTTTGGGTTATTTAACGTGCAGCCAAAGTTCTTTCCTTGTTGTAAATGACTGCTCTCAGTGACCATTGAAAAAAATCATTTTCAAAAGGACAATTCTTTGTGGTTACAGCTTGCCTTCTTCAGATAGATACATGTTCAAATTGATATTTTACATTGTGCTTATCATCATTAAATTTATTTGAGTACATTTTAAATTTCAAGTTACTTTTGTAAATTTTATTTTAATAATGGTATGAACTATTTTTTTCTTTTCATATCTTTTTTAAAATGATGTTCATTAAATGTAGTGATATACACAACTTGCTTCTTTTTTACTAAACAAGAGATTTAAAGACATATCAGAGTTAAGTAACACTTCCCCCACCACCAATTATTTTTTAGATCAAGGTTTTACTATACAAATAATTTTTTAAAAAATCACGTGAAAATGATAGCTTGAATATTATAAAATGTTTTCTCATTTCATCTGAAAAATATTTAAGTTAATAAATGATTTGCAGCTAAAAGGTAGCATTTTTAAACTTCAGAAAATTTTGTGATTTTTTGAATTAATAAGTTTTAAATATAAAATTTAAATAAGCAAAAAGAAAATATGAATTTGGAGAAATAGTATGCTTGCCTTCAGCAATATTTGAAAGTAATACCAACACATCTGTGTTCTTCTGAAGATAATAAAAAAATAGCAAAAATAAATTATACACATCTTAGTCCATTTGTGTGCAAATCCCCAAGAGCAATTTTATCATCAATCCATTGTATAAAGATAAATTTTCAAAAAAAAAAAATTAAAAAATAAATAAAAATTGCTGATTTTTCTTATTAATGCTCAAATAAAAATTAAAGAGTAATTTAATTTTCACAATATGCCAATACTGAGATCAAGAAAGACAGTAATAAAATTAGAAGTAGTTTTTTAGACTTACACGTTTCTTTCCAGGATCTGTTTGTCTTGTTCTGTAAACATCCAACTGGAGATAGTCATCAAGACTTAATGTTGGAGAAGCTGACCGCCGTCTTTTGCCAAGACGAATTCCATCAAGTTTATCTTTAAAGATAAAAATCAGTAAATCAATGACTATCTGTTAATAAAGATGTAATACTGTGTGTAGAATTTCAAAATTTAGTGATATTAAGCAAAGGATAAATTTTTGAAAAATTAATTTTTTCTAGACTTTCAAAACTACCTTTTGAAAAACTATTCTTGTTTTGCATATAGTAATGAAAATTATATTTCATACAATATTTACTCTTATGTCAAAATAAAAGTTTTCATAATTCTTCAAGTGACAAAGACAGACTAAATATCATGTTTTGACTATAGTCAGGAAAAAAAGAAAACTCATAACAATGGATTATTAAAGTTCATTTTCTTATTATCTATGCTGAAAAATTCTTGAATATATAAATGGGAATTATCTGAAAACATCAATTTAAAAAGTGAAGAATGTATGTTTTATTAGCAGTCTTAAAAAATGTGTTTGCAAATTATTTTAAAATAGAAGTAATATTAATGAATAGGAAATGAATAGTACTGATCAAGGTAATGTAATTTCTTAAAGAAAAGATATCTGAATATTTAACTTGGCAAAGCAAGTTACAGTAATAATTTTAAATACTGCTTAAGATATCTATTTTTTTTATGACTAATCTATTGTTTGATTTGTGGCATCAGATTTGAAGGAATGACTGGAATTTAAAGGACCTAAGATAAGCTCTTCTGCTTGACAACATATCTTCTGATTTGGAAACACCAGGTTTAATCTGACAAAGAATGCATTCTTTCTAAATCGAGCACTTTGGTCAATTGCAACAGTTTGAAAAACAATCAAATCTTATATTAGAGCCAAAACAAAAAAAAAATTATTTAAAGTAGCCAACTCAACAAGATGCTTTAGACATGTCATTACAGAATAAAATCACAAGAGAAACAAAGCTAAAACAATTCTTTCCCATCAGAACAAAAAATAGAATTTCCTTATTATCAAGATCAAGAAAGTGATATTTCAGTCACTGACAGAGTATAGTTTCAATTTTTATTTCCAACAAGAGAGAAATTTCAGATACAAAATTTAAAAATATCCATAATGCTTACCTAAAACTTTATCTCTAACTTGACCTTAAAAAAAGAAAAATAAACAAAAAAAAACATTTTAATATGGAATCACCAATTAGAAAAACATGTAAAATATATGTAAAGTTGTTTTTATTTTTACAGGAGGATGAAAAAAATGAGTAGAATGTGGATTGATACTTGCTTAAATAAAAACCAAAGCTTCAAACACAAAATAGTAACATTTGAGATTAACATTTTATTTCTACATATCAAGGTTTATACTTGTCAAGTGCATAGATTGATGTGATATATGAATATATACAGAGGCATTACTTAATTTAAGGACACAACTATATCAAGTTCAAAATTGAAATTACTTTGTCATATTTAATTTATATATCCTTTAAACTGTAAATAAATTAAAGAACATTTTTTGCTCTTTTAATCAATATATGCAAATGATTTAGATAAATTAATATAATGTTATAAAAATACAATAGTCATATAGCTTAGATACACTTAAATTATCTGCTATTTTTATTAAATAACTGTGAATGAACAAATAAAAGTAAATGAAATAACAAATTCTGAAAGGTTAATATTTAAAAAAAAAGCACCAATATAAATTAAGGGTTTATGACAAAACATTGAAGAAAAATGTATGACCATATCTAAATTATTCTCATAAAATCCTACATCATTCAAAAAGAGCATAAAATATGCTTTAATTTTACATCTAATATAGATAAATAATTACATAAAAAGAAAATTATTATTTTAAAGTTTTTGTATAATCCTTAAGTGGTGATGCCAATATATGTCAATTAACTGTTTCTTTTAAAAGAAAAGCATTTACTTTCTTAACGTTCAATTTTTTGTAAATCAATGCAATTAATTCAATACTAATATAAAATGCAATTAATTCAATACTGGCTATAAAATAAAATATGGAAAACTCACCTACTTCATCAATTTCCCATTTACTTTTTATATAACCCTGAAGAAAAAGTAAAAAACTTTTCATTTAAGTTCCATATTTTATGGTAATTATTCTAAAATGTAGTGAAAATTAACAAATGATTTGTTAATGCTAAAGCAACCAGATAGTAAACCTTACAACAGGAGCCTAAGTATGGACATAAAATATTTTAAGGATCTAAAAGTCAATGTTTCAGTTTGGTTAATACTTTTTCATTGACCCGAAAGTAAGTCAAAAATAGAATTTTACTCTATCACAATAATTCTATATAAAAATACAAATTTAACTATTTATTCCATTTTAAATACTTTATTGAGGTCTGTCTCAAGTTAAACATTGAAGATAAAAATTATCTTGACTGATTATCTTCTTGGGTACACATAATCCTAAAGTCTTTTGAACAACTCTGACGTTTTAGATAAAGTTTCACAAATAAATATAATCAGACTTATAACAAACAAAATATTAAAGTAGATTAATCTGATATAGCAGTAATTATCATATAGCCAATACTAATTCCCTTTGCTAGCAACATTAATATTATTGATAATAATAATTATAATATTATACTACCACTCACTAGAGGAGCAGCTGGTTCATCTTCTTCATCTGCTTCAGCTTTATCTTTTGGTGAACTTTCTTCCTTTTTAATATCTTCTTCTGTTGTGTCTTCCATTTCAACCTGGAAAAGCAAAAATAGTTCTTCATAAGATGCTATATTAAAAAAAAAATATCTGCTACATGTAACATCTGATTTTTCATTATTTATAAAATGTTTCTTCTTTGGTACACAGCTACCTAACTTTTTCTAACTATTCTAACTTGCAGTAAAATATATTTAACCAAACTGGTTAAGCATCTCACCTCACAGAGTTTTTTGTCAGACAAACAATATGGCTTTTTGCTTCTCTAGGTTAATTGCTGATGTGTTAATGGTTATTGCTGAAAGAGACTGCCAAACTTTAAGTAAGCATAGTTAAGCCAGGGCTGTTTTAGATATATCAAAAACATTCAACATAGTTTAGTATACTAGTCTTCACAAATTAAAAGGGTTATGGTATTTCTGGACAAATTTTTGATCTGATCTAATCTTCCTTATCAAATCATGAGATAAAAGTGGTTTTGAATAGCAACACTTCTATATCTTTTTACATTAATGCTGGTGTCTTCTAGGCTCTACCACTGGACCTACTTTTCAAATTTGTTTCTAATTTCGTCAATGACTTTCTCAATGTCATCAATTCTCAACTTGATATTTATACTGATGACTCAACTGTTTATTCATCTTAACGGTAAGTCTGATAGGTTCAATAAGGTCAAATTGGCAACTGATATTAAAAATTACCTACCATCCCTTGTTAACTGAAACGAGAAATGGCTTGTTAATGACTCAAAAAAATTCTCCTTTTTGATTGTCTTAGAGAGTCTTTGTTTGCCTTCTATCAGCATGGTTGATGCTTAACCATTAGGAGAGTAACCCATTGTGCCTTTACCGGCTAATGTTTTCCACTGACATGAAGTGGAATGATTATATTGAATCAACTGCTAGCACAGCTGCTTGGTGATCCCTGTGTCATGCTAAACAAATTTTCTCACCAGAATTATAAGCCTACCATTTGACCATGCATTGAATATTGCTGTCACATCTGGTCTGGTGCTTCTTCTATATATCTATATATTTTTGAGAAAATCCAAAGAAGAATCTGCAATATTACCAGTCCTCACATGACATCACAGATTCAGTCACTTTCCTACTGCTTTAACACAGCTTTCCTGTACCCATTTTCTAAATATTTTTGTGGTATTTGTTCTGAGGAGATTTTCCTTTTGGTATATCGACTTTACAAATTTAAGTGCAGTACTAGATTGGCAACTAGGTCTCATTATTTTACAGCTGAAATGGTTAGAGGTAACTAAGTTCTATGCTAACAGTTTTTTCTATTGCACTTCTCACTTGCAGAAATCTCTACCTGCTTCTTTTTTTTTTTTCAGTCAACTTTGATCTTCAAAAATTTAAATGCAATATCAGTTGTCATCTTTTGTCTTCTTGACTCCTGTTCTTTTATTGTCTTGTCTTCTCTTTACAATGTTTTTTCCTCATATTCTTTCACTCTCAGTAATTCCTTGTGCTATAGTAGTTTTATTACCTTGCTTGGGGTGAAATGAATAAAAAGATGAATTTACTTATGTTTCCATAAATTTGGCATTATTGAAAAACAGAAATGATAATGGTTGTGATTAAATCACATATATACTATATATGTGATTAAATCTTACTATATGTAAGAAAAATCCACTAATTTCAGAGTGTGTGTGTGTGTGTGTGTGTGTGTATATATATATATATATATATATATATATTAATTTTGTTATTCCAATGGTTTATAAAAGCATTATATCACTACTCTAAAACTTTCATATTTCAGAACATTATTATTCTTCTTTAGGTAATATTTTAAACACAAATGATGAAAATAATTTATTTTAGAAAATATAAAATGAATTCATGGTTATTTAGAAAGTTAAGGAGGAGTGGTTGGAGGAAGTTAAACAATATAATTATCGGTGTATCTGTATTCTACCTCTCACTTTTGATTGAGTAATAAAGACACACCCATAATCATATTGTTTAACTTTCTCAAACCACCCATCCTTAATTTTCTAAATAACCATGAATTCATTTTATATTTTCTAAAATAAATTATTTTCACCGTTCATTTTTAAAATATTACCTGAAGAAGAACAATAATGTTCTGAAATATGAAAGTTTTATAAACCATTGTAATAACAAAATTACAATATTAAGCTCTATTCTGTATTGAGCATTTTTTATAAAAGTAAATGCAATGAACAGTAGGTCTTTTCATCTATCTGTTCTTTCACTTCTTTATATGACATCTAATGCCTATCTCCAGTAACTGCAAATTTACATAAATGGTAGGAAATTCTTCATATATTACATTAATATATATGGACAGTTTTTATGAAAGTCATATTTTCAAAATTGCAAGTGATTGAGGTATTTGTGTGCTAAATTCTATAAATATAAAGGGTGTAAACATTTAGTTAAGAAAATGTATAAAAACAATCAAATGTTGAAGGGAAAGAAATTCAATTCTTTTGTTTATGAAAAATAACAAAAGCTCTGGATAAATAAGTAAGGTGACTTACTTCTGGTATAGCAGCATCTTGAAGCAGTGAACGAATATCTAAATGAATATGATGTTTTGGAGTCTCCTCCCAATTTTTTTGTATCTGTTAAAGAGAAAGAATAAACACCTAATAAAAATGTTATACATTAAAACCCATAATGTTTGCTACAAAATATTAACATGTGCCATTTTAACCATAAAATAATCACTAAATTGATAGCAAACTAGTATCAAGCAAGGTTTGTTATTATCTACATATTAGCTTTATTTAGGTTTGTAATTATTTTATTTGTTTAGATTTAACTTATTTATAAAAAGTGAATTTAAAGAAAGCTGAGTAAAATTAAAAGAAAACAACTGGAAAAAACTAACTTGGGAAAGAAAGGAGATTAATCATGATCGTCTCTGAAGATTATCAACAAGTGAAGAGAGAAAATATTTCAGAGATTCAATCAAATAATCCAATAATATAGAGATTGTATAAATCATCTTCAGATTTTAAAAAGTTACCAGCAATAAACAGTGGTCATAAAGGATAACTATAAGCATATAAACAAGTTAAGTTTTATAATAAATCTACATAGTAATACTAAGGAAGCATGCTGCTATTTGAAATAAATATTGATTTCTTTACAAACCTTAGTAATGTCTTGATTTGTACGCCCGTGTATATTACGCCGAACACATGTTGCTACATCTGAATGTACTGTAGCTACATAAACCTGAAAATACAAAAAAAAATTACAAGTTTCAGTTTATGTTAATGTTTACATTATGTTAAAAACAGTTTTAGTGGAAAAGTTAAAAATTGTTTTAAATTAAGAAAGATAAGCCATTGATGAAAATATTTTGCTCATCTGAACATTTAACCCTTTATATATCTTGTAACTAGGTAATAGCATTCAAGTTTTTAATGGTCAGATGTTTTTGTCAGAAAAGCATTCATAATACATCATCAACAGGTTGATACACATCAAAATCACTATCTCTATTTTTCAGAATCTTTCAACAACTACTTGTATAAAGTCTGTAATGAAAATAGATGTCCAAAGACTTCAGGTAACAACCAGCCAACCACAATCTTCTTCAATGTGTGTGTGTGTGTATTAATAAATATACATATTATCTTACGTCTATGGCACGACTTGGAGTTCCATGTGTTAAGTAACCATCAGGTGCATATTTCAAACTGACAGTTTAATAGATTTGAATTTAAGTTCACTCAATGTTCATGGGAATTAAATATTATAAAGTTAAAGTACTGCTTTTTTAATAAGATTAAAAATTTAAATATTCTAAGGCTACATGTAGATAAAAATTTTAAATTTAAATTTAAAATTAAAATATTAAAAATAATAAAAATGTAGGAAGAAGAAATCAAAGGGGCATAAAACAAAATGTAAAAATGTAAATATTATAAGTAGATAAAAAATTAAAATTTAAAAATTTAAAATAAAAATTAAGAATTAAAAAGCGAAAATTGAAGGGTTTTATTTCATAATGGTTAAAAGTAATATTGTGTGTGAGGGGAGAAAGAAAAAGAAAGTAATGAAGAAAGAGAGAAAGAAGGGCAAACGTATACAGTAATTGATATCAATCTTGGTCTAAGAATTTAAGTATATTTTTCTATGACAGCATGTGATCAGTAAATCACGTTTTTATTATTGGATTATTGATATGGTCTAAAATGACAAGTTTTTTTTAAAAAGGCAGAGATTACATTTATCTTCTTTTCCATTGTAATGTTTGGATTTAGCTACAATATTCCTGGTAATAATTGGGTTCATGTTGTAGTTTTTTTAATTTCCAATAATGTATGGATAAAGCAGTACTTTTGCTGTATTTACTGTTGTTTAAAGACAACATGTGGTTGTTAAATCTTATCTTCCACCTGTTAGAAATACTTCCAAAGTAAAATTTAACATCATTATTATCCGGATAAATTCAAGCTCTATAAAGAATATTTTCGGTCATACATTGGCCATTTAATGGGCAGGTTTTATTTTTTTGGCAGTTGCAATTATTTTTTTTTATTATTTGTTGCTATTAGTTGGGTGACAGATGTTGTTTATGTGGGCCAAGTATTTTCTGATATCATTGCATTATGTTGTGAAATATATTTATCTATGTTTTTAACACAACAATAACTGACGTTAACATTGTTTTTGTTGCAGATTTTTTTTTAGTGTGGGTGAATATTTGTGAATTAAGTTATGAAAGAGTTTACCAATGTTAGTTGAGACGACTGAAGGGTGAAACCAAACGACTTCAGTAACAACTGAAGGGTGGTTTAAACCAAATACTGTTGTGTTTACATGATTTCTGCTTATTTTCTGCCTACCTTGTTTTTAACGGAGTATTCTAAACTAATGTTGAGTTTACTTTGTTCTAAAGTATTAATATATTTAATTTTAGAATTGTCAAAAATGTCCTTATTGATAGAGTTGGTACTTAAATGAAATTGGATAGATTTGTGTAGGTTGTTGGTGATTCTCTGGGGGTGATTTGATTCCCTGTTGATGTATGCTTAGTGTATGGTTTGTACAAACCATTCCTCAGGTCGAAGGTAACATCCAAGAAATTTAGGACTTTAGCGTTAGTTATGGTGGTAATGTTAAAATAATGGTCTTTACAGCTTTGTTCATACATTGAGCACTGTTTTATTAACACGTGAATAATAATACTATACTCTCATATGTATATTTATTAATTCATGTCAATATATATATATATATATATATATATATATATAGTCATATGGACGAGTGGTTATAACTTTCACTTTCTGACTGTGAAGCCTGGGTTCAAATCTCACCAGAGTCGATTTGTTAGAGAGGTGATTTCTTGATGTTATCAGTCTGGAGGAGGCAATCCCAGCATGTGGCACCTTTAGGAAGTGCTTAAAAAATATACCATTGATCAACCCAAGTCGTGTGAGTGAAATTGAGTAGACAGCTGTTGGGAGCTGTTGATGGTTGAAGTCACAAGTCATTGTGATCAAGGGTTTGAGCATCCTGGTTTTGTTCAGACTGTTGTTCATGCTAGATAACCTGCTCTCTCCCAGTAACTAAGGTTTGCTCAGCATAGTTGCAGTATAAACCACAGGTGGACTTTGTGGGTGTTGAACAAACACAGATGTCCCTGAGCAGGCATCTGCAACAGGGTTTAGCTAGCCACCCTAGTATGTAGGCATCTTTGGATAAGAATGGCCATGTCTACACACACACACACACGGTTACATTAATTTGTGAGATTTCTAACACAAACACGATATTATGTCTGTTAAGTATAAAACATACTTAATGTAACTTAAAGTTACCAAGTCAAAATGCCCAACACATTAATCTAGAGTGATTTATGAATACACACAAACAAAAGAGCAAAACTAAACCAGCTAATCAAAAACCGCCAAAACCTGTCAGCATCTCCTTTGCAAACATACAAAGTATATGTACTAACTTTTACAGTGTAGAATCATTCCTTCAAACAAACTCACCTGTCATCTTAGCTCTCTGTAAAACTAACCTTGACTCTTCTATCTCCTCTTCTGAGGTTTATATTCCTGGTTACTTTCCCCTCTTCAGGAAGGACTCCAATGTCCATATGCAAGAGAGATCCCCCTCTAGCTAGGGTGATCTCTCTTGAATCCCTAGATCATTCTTTCATGTGTTTCCGTCTCTTGCTTCTAAGCTCGGTTAGCTATCTTTTCTTTCTCTACCGCTCACTCTCGTCTCCCGACTGTTGACAGTACTTGACAACATCTCTAATAATATTGATAAGGCCATTTCTTCTCATCCATCTGCACATATATTTGTGTTTGGTGACTTTAATGCCCACCACGCCAAGTGGTTGGAAAACTGTCACTGATCTTGCTAGTGTCCACACCATGAATTTTTCAATCACTCAATCCCTTACATAAGTGGTGGATTTCCCCACACATTTCTCTAATAAGCCTAATGGAAGTGACTCAATGCTAGACCTCTGCTTCACTTCCATCCCAGACTCTTGCAATGTCAAACAGCTCTGCCCTCTCGGAAACTCTAACCATGCAGTGGTTTCCGTTAACATCTCCTTCCACTCCCACTCCACCCACGAAACTTAGACCAGCAGAATATCCTACTGCTACAATGAGCAGACTGTGATCGTTACGCGATTTCCTGTGTGATGTCCCTTGGAACAATGTTTTTAGCCTTCATGTTGAAGACTATGCATCTAAGGTCCTCTTGGGTTAAGGCTGGCATCAATGCTTTCCTCCCAGCCAAAAAGTTTCAGCTTAAATCCCATTCGCCCCCTTGGTTCTCACTCACTTGCTCAGCCGCCATTGCCCACCAGAATCACTTCTTCCAGCTTTATAGGAGCCACGTGTTGGACCATAACAAGCGCCTTTTCACCTCTGCTCGTAATGAGTGCAAAAAGATACTTAATGAAGCTAAGATGTTGTTCGCTGCCAGAATGAAGCAGTGCATAGCATCCCAGAAGTTAAACACCAAAGACTACTGGCGAATCTGTAAAAGTGTGCTTAACAACAGTAAATCCTCAATACCCATCAATGAATTTGTGGTCCTCACCTCTTCAGTGGACAAGGCTGAGTGCTTTGCTTGCAGATTCTCCACCAATTCGACACTGCATTCATCTGGAGTATCTACACCTGACTTCCCATCTAGAACTGAGGCCCAACTGAATGACGTCTACGTTACCGCCTTACTAGGGTCTCTAACATAATCTCAAACCTTGACACTCATAAAGTGAGCAACTGAGGCCCAACTGAATGACATCCAAATCCCAATAATAGTTTTGAAGAAATGTGACCCTGAACTCTCCTCTGTCCTCTCTAAACTCTACAACTATTGTCTATATGTTTCCTGTTTTCCCGCCTATTGGAAGTCTTCCTCTGTAGTTCCTATATTTAAGAATACTGGTGAACCCTTGGACTCTGCTAATTACCACCCTATCAGCCTCTTACCGGTCTTTGGTAAAGTGTTTGAATCTATTAGCAATGCCGAGGTGGTTCAGCATCTCACAGCCCACAGACTCTTCTTGGACAAACAGTATAGTTTCTGCTTCACCAGATCTACTGCTGATATGCTAACGACCCTCACTCAGTATATATAACAGGCTCTCAACAAGAATGGCGAAGCTTGAACTGTTGCCCTGGATATTTCCAAAGCATTTGACAGAGTCTGGCATGCTGGCCTTCTATGCAAGCTGTGGAGCTATGGTATAACTGGACAATTGTTTGACCTAATCCAGTCACTCCTCTCAAATCGCACAATGAAGTTAGTATTGAACGGACTTGCCTCCCAATACTACCATACGAACGCGGGTGTCCCTCAAGGCTCTATTCTAGGTCCTATGCCTTTTCTGATCTACATTAACGATTTCCCTGATGTAATAAGATCCTAAGTAGGCATATACACTGACGACACCATCATTTAGTCTCACCTCGATCAAAAATCTACTGAGGTTAACAAAGCTAACCTCGCTACCGAGCTTGAGAAGGACCTCCAATCTGTGGTGGACTGGGGAAGAAATGGCTTGTAAATTTTAATGTTTCCAAAATGAAGCTGCTATCTATTAACCATCATAGACAATCGCTCCTACCCACCATTAGCATGGATCAGGCAAGCCTCCCTGAGAACAAAACACTACGCCTCCTTGGCCTAACACTCTCAATGGACCGCAAGTGGACTATATCGAATCCATTGCTAAATCCGCTGCTAAGAAGGTTGGTTCACTGTGCAGAGCCAGGAAGTTTTTCCTGTCTGAATCCATCCTGCACATATATAAATCTACCATCTGCCCACATATTGAATACTGCTGCCACATCTGGTCAGGTGCCCCTGCTACTCACCTTGGGGTTCTTGACAAAATCCAACAGAGAATCTGTAATGTGATCAAGACCGACTTGGCAGCTCGGCTGCAGTCGCTCTCTCACCAGCATGACGTGGTTTCCTTGTGCCTCTTCTACAAATACTTTCACGGCTTCTGCTCCAATGAAACAGATACTTTTCATGGCTTCTGCTCAATGAAACTGAAAATGTAACCGCAATTTCTACTCTACAGTGAAACCGATAAAATGTAACTTCTATTTTTACTCTAACAGCTTCTTTTCTTGCACTTCCCGCCTGTGAAATTCTCTTCCATATACTTGCTTTCCTGACAGCTACAAACTTCAGAAATTTACATTTAATAGACATCTATCTCACTAAGTTGCATCCTTTCTCTCAAGCTCCTTTTCTGCATCCACTCCACCCCCATTACACCAGTATTCTCATCCATCTATAACGCTCCTCCTGACATCCCCTATAACTAACCCTTCTTTCTCATCACTTTCACCTATGTAACCCCTTGCACACCAGTAGCAGAAAAACTGCCTTGCTTGGGGTGAAATGATTAAAAAAAAAGCAAAAAAAAAAACAAAAAAAAAACTGACTTATTTTGAATTTTGTTTGAACATTCATGTGTGAGTAATGAAACAAGAACTTTTTCTATTAAAATACAGCCTTTTGTTTTGATGCAAGCCCCTTTTTGAAGATGCAAGCCCCTGCTACATAACAATGGCTAACAGATTTGTCTTACATGCCATAGCTAGTAAGTTTACTCCTTACTAATGTTCAGTGAATTTGGTCTTGTCTTAAAGCTGTCTTTCATGAACATGCTGATTTCCTAAAAGTATCCAATAGCTTAAAGACAAATAAATTTATAGAAGCTTCTAGCAAAAAACAAATCACCTGAAATCCTTTAGATTTGGCATAGCTCCAGAATTCTTCAAAATGACGCACTTTTTCATTAACACAGTCATAAATGATAAATGGAAAGAAACCATCATCAATTGTTTTTTTGAAACTTTTCAATATGCTTTGCCGATACACTTCTTCCAGACCAGGTTCATACTCATACTGGAGTACCTACAAGATCAAATAACAGAAACTTATAGAAAATTATGAAATTTTTTATTAATAAAATTAAAGGTCTGATAGGTTAAAATTCATGTCAGTGTGTGCATGTGTTTTTGCTAACTGCTTGCCATATTTTTTATTTAACAATAGAATGTCAGATGTACAGACATCTATATAAAACAAATTGTTAGATCAATTAATGTATTACTACATCAATTATCAGGGAATAGATTTTTACACTTGAACTTGTTCTAACATTATGCTGTGGAGTAGTTTTCGCACTGAAGGTTATAATTGTGCTATGTCGGTTGCTAATCGACTTAATGCACCCAAAATGTTAGAAACTTGGTAATCTTCCACTGAAAGCTGACTCCTTAGTATTTGGATAACTGCCGACCAATTCTACAGAACTCCAATAGAACTCTAAAGAACTCCTATGAACTTCCTAAGAACTTCTCCTCTTAACTTCCTATTAACTCTTATTAATATAGGAGGGAGTGTCCATTATCTGAGGAATAGATGTGTTTTCCCATAACACCCACCTCCTAAATTTTACTCTGCCGGGGTAAAACTTTATTTTTTTTATAGGCAATATGAATAAAGAAAAAAAAAAATCTTCACTTTCTCAGCAAAAACGTAATATATCTCCTACATTTGCATCCACTTCTAATTGATCTGTTTCATTCTTTTTTCTTTTGGATCGGCGTACTTCCAGTAAAATTATTGCTGGTGTTGGTAGTTCGAATGTGTCATAAATTACTTTCATCTGCTTTTCTTCCATGGGACAGCTGTCAATCAAATCCAAAGAGCATCTTCTGATTTGGTTAATGTGCCTCTTGCAGATAAATTTTTCTCCTTTTACCAGGTACATCATGTTGTTGATCCACTTGTCAATTATTCCAATTTCCCAGAAAGACTTGTTCTGTCTGTAGACTTTGAAATAAATTTTTTCACCTGGGTTGTATTTTTTTATGTGAGTAAATCTTTTTCTGTCTGGCTTTGATTTTTTGGGCACTAACTTGTCGAATACAGATCTAACCCTACATGTGAACATCACTTTGACAGGCAATTGTGAAGCTGGTGTTCCATTATTTGGAATAATCCTGTATACATGTAGGAATTTCTGTAGGGCTTCTTCTGCGGGTATTTCTCTAGCTTTCTTTAAAGCTCTTTTAAGGGTGTCAACGAATCTTTCTGCTTGACCTTGGGTGATAGGGAGCTGTAGTAATGTGTTCTACATTGTACTCCTTGCAGAAATCTTTAAACTGTCTTGACGTAAACTGGCTTCCATTGTCCGTTACTATTGCGTCTGCAACATCAAACCTAGCGAATAATTCTAGTAGGAAATTATTTGTACTTTGGGTTGTCGGTTGTCTAATTCTCTGTATCACCGGACATTTTGAGGCAAATGGCACATTTCTTTTCTATTTAAATACTACCTGAGTGTTTTATTTCAACTGGAATTTTGCCTCCATCTTGGTACATGTTCCTAAACCTGGCGAGAAAACAGTAGAAAATGTTTTCTTTAGTTTACTTATGAGATTTTCTGCCTTGTTGTTTAAGCTTTCTACCTTATGACAAAAAGAATTAATTGGTAGATCCCATAATTGGAATTCCGTTATCCAATTTGTACCAAGTAAAATCCACCGCATGCAAAACACAGTTTCGGAAGTTTTTGATTATTTTTTTCCTGGTATTTTTGTTTGATGATCTGCGATTTTAGTAATTTTTTTTTTTTTTGTACTTTCTTCTTTGTACCGTACTTTCCTTATGTGTGAAATGCTAGACTGTTCAATCTTTTTTGCATCTTTTTTTTACGCTAACCTGTTTTGTACAATGCTCTGCTAAATCCTGTACTGTAATATTTGGGACGTTTTCTAATTTTGTCAGTATCTCTTTTTCCTCATCTCTGTGTCTTTTTCTGATACGAAGCCCTGAACGAATACCAAGCACTTGAAATTGTCTGCGCTCAAATCGGCCAGCTTAAATTCTTCGCAATGCTTGTTTACATTTGCTGCATATGTTATGTAATCATGTTCGTCCCTCTTCATTAAATTTAAACATTTCCAACTCTTGTGGAACAGAGATGTTTTCTTGCTGAAAAGTTCCGTTAATATATTTACTGCCACGGTAAACTTTAAATCACAAGTCTTTTTAGGTAAAATATAATTTACCATTTTGCTATGTTCAGACATTCCTAACTTATTTAGAAGTCTCACCTTCTTTTTTTCTGACCATGAATAGCAGTCTACGGCATACATGTCTGTGTATTTTTTGTAATAATCCTTGAAAGTTACTTCTTCGTCTGAATTGTATATGAGTCTCGATCAAGTTCCAAACTGTGTTCTCTGGAAAAGAATCTTGAATATTTTTCTCTCCCCTGTTCTTAGTTACATCCAGAATTTTCTTTTGAAATTCCATTTGCATCTGTACCATATCTTGTTGAAATTTTAACTGCTTGTTGAAAATTTCCTCCTGAATTTGCTTCTGGATTATACTTTGCTGTTCTAGAATTCTTGCTTGCTGTTCCACTTAGAATTTTAAAAATTCCTGGAATAAACCCTTAAATTCCTCCATTTTTATGCAAGAAATTTATACTATGTCTTATGCTGTTGATGGGGAGGGGCAGATGAATTCATAATTTGTGACCTATTGAGCAAATGTATACTGAGAATACAACAATATATATATATTTTTTTTTTTTACGTGCACAAATTTCACTGCCCAAAAATTGTTTTTTTTAACTGCTCCAGGCTTTTTGAAGTCTTCTGAGCAAAAAATTTGTTGCTTTGTGACTTAAAGATCTTATTGTCAAAGTATTTGTAACTTTGCAATTTTCTTCAGCCAACTGTTGTATTGGTAATCTTTATTTGCCAAATTTCTTTGGTGTGAGAGAAAAAATTCTCTCCTACTTCACGTGACATTGCAAAATTTTTGTCATCACCGATTTTGTTGTGATGAGAACAAGTTTTCTCTCCTCTTCCGAGTGAATTCGTTGCCAATTATGTTGTGGAGTAGTTTTCGCACTGAAGGTTATAATCATGCTATGTCGGTTGTTAATCGACTTAATGCACCCAAAATGTTAGGAACTTGGAATCTTCCACTGAAAGCTGACTCCTTAGTATTTGGTTAACTGCTGACCAATATTAACTGCCGAGTAATTCTACTGAACTCCAATAGAACTCTAAAGAACTCTTATAAACTTCCCAAGAACTCCTAAGAACTTCTCCCGTTAACTTCCTGTTCACTCTTATTAATATAGGAGGGAGAGTCCATTATCTGATGAATAGGTGTGTTTACCCATAACACATTATCAATAACTTAACATTGGAAAAGTAAAAAATAAATATTTTGTTAGTTAACTCTATTAGAAAATATTTGGCACTGTGGTTTGACATCTGATTCACAGATACAGATTAAGTATGCCATTATTTGTCAATTTCAGTTGCTGCAACAAAAAATAATGCTTACTTGATAATCTCTAAGAAAGAATAAAGTGAACAAAATTCTTCATAATAGATGAATGATAGGATGATTTTTTTTCAATACTTACTTTTTTCTTAACCATTTTATTAGTTTCTGGATCTTTTTCTACTTTTTCAACTTCTACCATGAAATAATCATCCATACATAACATTCGAGGAGCTGTACCACCATTACTAGTTTCTTTGTCCTAAGAAAATTAAAGAATAAATTAATGAAAATATTAATAGCAGCAACAACATCAATCATCTCTTCTCAATTGTGACAAATTATAAAAATAGAAAGTCAAAATTTGTAAAAATAAATATAAATCAGTATGATGAGGAAAAAATAGATACTAAGTCTATGGAAATCAAGTTTATATCAGTCATTATAATTGATATTTGTTTTCAAAAGTTTGCATGTTTTTAAATCTTAACCATAGCTAATTTTTTTTAAAATAGTTTTTTTTTTTTTTTCCCCCCTGGTAATTCAAGTTTCATTATATTTACTTGTTAATCATGACTCTATGGGCAGATAATAAAAGCTAGCTGAGAAAGAAGAACATCAATAGACTTTGGGAGAATGGCGAGAAGTGTATTTTCAGTTTTTACCACCAATGCGTCCTTCTAGAAATTTTCTTAGAATATTTCATCATTTCCTGAGAGCTCTTATTCAAAGAATATATATATATATATATATATATATATATATATTTTTAGATGCTTTTCAAGCTCATCAGTCAAAAAGTCATAAAAAAATGATGACTTTATTGTTGTTTTTTAGAAGTAACTTTCCCAGCTAACAGAATAAATGATCAATTGGTTTCAGCAACAAGATGTATCAATACATGATAAAGACAGACTTTTCTAAATCATGTACCAGTCAGAATGAAGTTTATTCATGTTAAGTTTTCAAATAATCTTTTCTTCATCCTGAAATCTAATTAACATGATTAGGTATTGTAACATCACAAGCATAGAATACAAATTGTAATGCTATATATTGACGCTAATTAAACATTGCTCACACTTGAAGTAATCATAATCTCTCTCCATGGCCAGGATTGCATGGTGCATGCTCATTTATTAAAAGAGTGTGACTTTTTAGGAGAATACATTTACCAAGAACATAAGTGGTTTGTATTGAAACTGTAATGTTGATATGATTAATCTTTTCTTAATCACTTCTCCCCCAATCAAGCTTACTATTCATCTTGGTTTGAGGCATCTATCTCAGTGTCCTGCTAGAAATATAAAATTTCAGTAGTAGTTTTTCTTTTTGTATCAACCCTAAAGCTATTAGGTGTTGATCATGAAAATAAATTATACAAAAACATAAATTAAAAATATGTTGAAAAACTGTCCTGATCTGAAAGCCTTATTATTATGGTAAGTTTATTCATAATACGTTAATTTTTATCATATAGGAAAAAATACAAAGAATACTATTTAAACTGAAGAATGCAAAAAGCAGATAGCTACTTACTCGGATAAGTTTACTGACATACGTCTTACCAGAACCAGGTAAACCACGAATAATGACAACAACCTGAGGTGGTCGTTTATCTCGCCCAGGTTTGCACAATAAGTCATCAGCAGACACAACTTCAGCTTTTGTTTCTGACTGCAAAGATGGTCGACATTTGGAATATGATTCCCCAACACGAGACGAATCTGCATTGTGGTAACCTCGGTTTGGACTGTTATATCTGAAACAAAAATGATGACTATTGTTTTTTTAGAAGTAACTTTTCCAGTTAACAGAAGAATTGATCAATTTATACAGACTTTTAATTTTGCTCATTTCAAATGTAAACAATAAAACAAGAAGTTCCAGTTACTGTAAGTGGACAAGTTAGTGTGTAGTGTCTGTAATGGATAGATAGTAATTAATTTTATCTTTTACTTTAAAAAAATTAGAAAAATGAAAGAAAGCAAAAGTTTATCCTTTTAAATTTTGCTAAATTTTTCACTTACTACTACTAGATATTTCACTTTTTAAAGATCTACAAATCAAACTTTACATTAATTTTCTGCCCTTATCACTATTAATGTTTCCATTTTAGTTATATTTACTCCACTCAAGTTTAAATCATGTTAAGACTTGAATATCTGCCTTTAATTCCTTTTCACACTGATTGTTTTTTCTTTGAACTCCAATTTTTCTTTATTTTAAAGAAAATATTAAAACTGAATCATCTACTTACTTAAGTATAGTACTAATAGTTTTATTATATTTGCACAATATAATTTTTTTTTAAGTTTGTAAAGGTTATGTGACTGTTAGAAGTTTCAATCACAGTAAAGTGGAGTTATTCATCAGCTGTCAATCAGCAGCACTTAGATCTTAACCATAGGGACAGCTCTTATCATTTAACTAGTCTAGTAAAAAAAGAAAAGAAAAATAACTGCAATGGTTCTAGTTTGATGTAGAAGCCAAAAATTAAACAATCATTGACACATTAAAGTCAGGTTATACATGCTTAATATATAATCAGTACTAAAACTCAATAAATAATCAGATTTATTCATTAAATGTTTCTTTATTTTTCTACAAAAACACATTCTTTTCTATGCTATTACAAAAAGTTCTGAACATATTATAAGAATACTGAAATGTAAGTGTTAATATTAACACTTATTTTCAAAATTTTTCATTAATTTTAACTTTCATCATTTCTTTTAAATATATAAAATATATGAAGCGAATTCACCTTCCTCGTGATTCCCGGTCAAATTTTCGATCATCATGTTTTCGGTCACTCCATTTGTCATCATCTTCCAATCGTTCTCTTCCTCTTGAATACTGATCATATCGGCCATCCCTAAATTTATCTCGGTCCCTGCCTCTGTCACGGTCCCTTGCCATTGGCCTGTTACGGTCCCGAATGCGCAGGTCAGTATCTTTATCTCTTCCTCGTAGACGATCAATATCTCCATGTGTTCTATCTCTCTCACTATCCCGTAGCCTGTCTCCTCCATCTATTGGACTACGATCTCTGTCAGTATGCATTCGGTTACCTCCTCGTTCATTGCGTAGATGATCATCATTACCATCTATGACTACTCGAAGATCTGTATCTGCAGGAGATAAAAAATATGTTGAAAATAATAATGAGTAAGAAAAAAATATTGTTTTTATGTAGAATAATACAATTGTTGATTAACTCTGTTGACAATAATTGAATAATACATCTTTTGATTTTGTTTTTTTTTTTTCAAGCAACATATTTTAAAAATACTTTCAGTCAACTTCGAAATCTTATTATGGCATCATAATAATACAGTATCGTTAAGTAAGCAAAATGTAGAATTAGTTTAAATGAAGCTTTAAGGATTTATTAAAACTACAGATATATACAAATTTTCCAATTTGCATCTATCTTTGCTATTAACAAATTTATCCATTTGTTCTTGTTTATACTGCAACATGTATAAAATTTGATTGTGGAAAGTATCATTTGTATTGAATTTACTGAATTACCAAGTGTATTAGCAATTATAACATAATATTAATTTAATCATAATAAAAATCAAGTGTGCATTTACTTGAAATAATTCAAATCAGATTGCTGCTATTTATTTTATATGTTGCCTCCAGTATGTATATCTTTATTTAATAAAATAATATTTTGTTTATTCAATACATTTTTTTATTTGATATATTACACTTAACAGATATAAATATATTTTCTAAACCAAATTCATATTTAATTTATCTTCATATTTAAAGATAAATTTGTTCAGGCTTTGAATATTACTGCCACATATGGTCCAGTGCTCCTGCTACATATATAGAGATTCTTGATAAAATCTAAAGAAGATTCAGCAACACTATTTGTCCTAACCTGGCATCTCAGCTTCCATCACTTTCCCACTACCCTAATGTAGTCAACCTGTGCCTTTTTTATAAATACTTTCATGGATGAATTTTTATAAATACTTTCATTTGGATGAAATCTCTGCTATGCTATCTAAAACTTCATGAATTTAAGTGCAGTGTGAGATTAGGAACAAGGTCTCATCAATTTTCAGTTGAATTGGCTAAATGTAGCTAAAAGTTCTTTGCTGACAGTTTTTTTTCTTGCACTTTTTGCTTGTGGAAGTCTTTTCTGGCTCATGCTTTCCAGCTAACTTTAATCTTCAAAAATTTAAATACAATGTCTATCATCATCTACTGTCATCTTGATTGCTCTTCCATTGTTCTCACACTTTAATAATGTTTCTTTGCTATCCTATCAAACTCAATATTCTCTTGAGTCTTAGTAGCTTTGCCTGGAGTGAATTGATTGGAAAAATGTCTTATAAACACTATAAAAAAAACAAAACAATAATGTTAAGATAAAATGTAAGATGTTATCTGAATGTTTTAACTAAAAATCTGTGTAACAAAATGTGAATAATGAAGCAAAAATAACATTTACATAACAACAATTACATAATGAATAATAAACAAGTATTTGGCCAGTTTAAGAATAACAAATAGTAATAAATAGATGATACTGGAACATTATTTTTCAATGAAAAAAATTCTCCATAACAAGAGAATAACAAGAATTTGAAACTTTCAAGCAAAATTGAAAATAAATTTTGAAAAGTGTTTAATCATAAACAAAAGAGATTATTACCTTTAAAAATTTCTTGCCCATCAAGATGATTGGGATGTTTGTGGCCATAATCAATTACAGTAGGGGCTTTATTCCTGGGTATATCTAAAATGAAAAATAAGCAATTATTGAAAAGGTTTAGTATTTGAAAAATGAAATATGGTTTTGTTGTAAGTGGAATACATAATTAAAGCTTAATTTCTTTCAAAATTCTTACCATCAACCTGAATATGGAAAGTATTATCAAAAAAATATAAATTTTCACAAGTAAAAACACTAGATTTAATATTTTCACATTTACTTTTTTAGATTATCCACTAACATTTATTGCTAATGAAAAGAATAGTAAATTAAATATATTTGTTTAAGTTAAGATTACTATTTCCACTACTGGTTGTTGTGTATAGACAATTATAATGTCCTTTGAAACCTAACATAGAAATGAGTTGTTTCTGAAGTAAATTTTTGTCATCTAAACTTACAAAGAAAGTATGAAAAGACATTTGTAACAATAAATACAGAGCACAATAAATTATTCTGCTTCTTACTTTTCTTACTGTCTATATTTGGCCATTAAAATATAAAATAAATATATTAAATCAATTTTTAGCCTAGCTTTAGGAGAAGTGGCCATTCAGAACTAATATCCATAATTTTTTTTTGTTGTTCAAAAGTCAGATATCAGACTTTAAAAACAACATTAACACTTATTTTAATCCTAATAATTCTAGAATTTACCTTGATTATAGTCAAAAATTTCCTTTGCTGATTTATGCCTATAATCAATGGTTTCTGTGTAACCAGGATTGTAATCACTTGTAGGGAATTGGTCAGGGTAGCGGTCAAATGGCTGAGCATCATCATATGGACCTCGAGGATAATCACAATCTCTGAAGAAAATAAAGAAGAAAAGCTTAAATAATATGAGAGTTGGATATATATCTGCCTGTACAGCAATATATATATATATATATATATTTTCCTGAACTGCCTGCACAGCAACATACTCCATGAACTAGGCAAATAGGTCATGACATTCTGGATTGAAATACACCCAGAAATACTTTCCACATGCTTCACAAAAGAATTTATTACACAGAGTATGGAACTAATTTTAGACATTAATTCATTCCAATTTAACAACCAAAGTTATATTCAAACAACAGGTATGATGATGGGACAAAAATGGCACCGATGTATGCAACACTCACACTAGCATATCTAGAAGAAAATTTATACAACCAAATAGGACACAAACATGAGGAAGACGTAAAAACAGAATTCACTAAATCATGGAAGAGATATCTAGATGATTGTTTTATCTTTTGGAAATCAACATAAATAAACTACATAATTGACTCCAAAACTTGCACCCCAAAATTAAGTTCCCACTAGAATATAGCTATAATGAATTGCCATTCCTAGACATACTCATAAAAAACAAAAACAATTACATCATCACAAACATTTACCATAAACCCAGATACCCAACAATACCTACCTTTTAAGACATACCATCCTAAAAGTTGTCTAAAATCCATCCCTAACTTCCTAGCATGACAAATTTGCACAATAGTAGCTGATGAAACCCTTCGTAAAATACGCCTAGAGGAACTACGAAAAACACTACAAATAAGAGGATACCTCACTTTATAATAAACAAGGGTTTCCAACTGGCAGAAGAAATATCATTAGAATCTCTCCAGAATAAAAAAAAAAAAAACATGAAAAAGAAGAAAACATTCTCACATACATCTCCATACACAACAAAAGCAACCCAGAATTATTTATAAAGATAAACGACACATAGAATTACTTAACAAAAATTATAAAATAAAGGAAATCTTAAAGATAACTAAAATAATTAAAAGCATACACCAACCCCAAAATTTAAAAAACATACTAAACACAGGGGGTCACAAAAGACAGCAAAAAAAAGGGGAGGGGGAGTATGCAACATAATAATGGAAGGAAACCACTTCAAGTTCGAAAACATCTACATTCAAAATAAAAACAAATCTGAGCTGCAATTCTAAAAACAATCTACGCTCTAAAATGCAATGAATATGCAAAAATATATGTGGGGGGCCACACAAGGTGTGAATAAAAGAATAGCCCTGCACAGAAGTAACATTAAACTAGCCAATAACAGGAAATTGTATATTTCACAACATTTACACAAATGTAGTGAAGGTAAATTCAGAGTAATACCTACCTACAAAAATGCAGATTATGACGCACTCATGATGCAGGAAGAAATATTTATAAAAAAACACAAGCCTGGAAACATGGAAAATCTAAGACACAGACACACTAAATGCAAACACACAAAAAAAAAAAATCACAAAACTTTGCAAAAAATAGTATTCCAAAAAAAGAACTAGGTGACCCATAGAGTAGAATTGAATCAAAATCACTGAAAACAATTTTTAAGTATAAAGACAAAATCAAATTTCGCAAGTCAGTGAAAATGTTTATGGCCAATGAAAGGTGACTGACTTCCAAAACAGAAGAGATTTAATGTGAGTGTGAAAAAAAAAAAAAAAAACAACAAACAAACATACATGCATATGAATTTTATGACCTGCTCACCACTTATCTATATATCTATACACAATAATTTGGCCATTAGAAAACAAACGGATTTTGATATGTAAAATCACAAGTTTATTCACTTGAAGAGAGTCAACTTTAGACTCAAAATAATCAAGGCAGTGTTAAGTTTGAGTGTTAAGTAGCCAGATGTAAGGGGTGATGTGGTCACAGAAATTGTCTGACAGCCATGACTAGGTTCTTCTGTTTGTATGATAGTGCAGAATTCTGTTGTCAGGGTCTTCCAGCAGCCACCCTCTTGACTCAGAGCAGCACTACCTCCTTAAAGCACTTGATGTAGACATCAATGTTAAGTCTGAAACCATTAGAAGAGAAATTGAGACATGACTAGTGATCACTCCAAACATCTTCGTAATCACCATTAGACTCATCTAACTCTTTCTGAATCTTCTGCACTGTCCTCAAATTGACACCCAAACACTAAAATGTTTGTTGTGGAGCTTCCAACTTGAATTTCAAACAGTATAGCATACCATTTCCAAATCTTTGGTAGAGTAAATTACATTATGGTGCCTTTTTCTCACAGACGGTGCTCAACTGACCCTACTATACTGTGCAGTCAACAAAATCAAAAACAATCAATGTGTGCAAAATTAAAAATATAAAATTGCGACAATTTATCCATCACACCGTAGAATAAAGACTGGAGTTATAAAATAAGTACTTTAAAAGGAGGAAAATATTTTAAAAGTAAAATATCTGATCATTGACACTAGAATAACAACTACATAACATGATTAAATACATGTTCTACTTTGTTATCAGCAATAAAAGGCATCTGGTAAAAAAACAAAAAAAAAACAGACCACATTCTTATTTTATATTGTTTGTATTTGATGTTAAAGATAAATGAAGTATCATGTCAATATTTTCTACTTTGACTTTTTTCCCCATTTGTTTTTAATGACATAACTGAACACCAAGTAAAAAAGGATCAAATATAAATAGTAAACATAAAAATCAATACATGACAAGATATTGTTTTTTTTTTTTAATGGTTTCTTGCAAAATAGAAAGAGTTGCAGTCAAAGTCAATGCATCTAAAAAAGCTGAAAGACTACACCATTCTTAATAACTCAAATAATGCCACAAATTTTCACTTCTTTATAAAATTAGAAATCTAGATTTTCAAATATTAATATATTTAACCTCCAGGCAACTTCCACTTACTGGAAGATTGTGAAATATTTTTTCCAAAGTTGTAATGGACGCACAGAAGAAACCTTCAAAGGATTATTCTATTAAGATAGTCATAATAGTTAATAGTAATAAGCTCTCAAATAAACTTAATTCTGCCAAAGTTCTATGGCTCTGTCATTCAAATAGATCATCAAGATCACAAATTAACACAACAAATTAACAAGTATTAAGAAAGACTGATTTAATTGGAAGAAAGAATCTTTCCAATCAAGTATTTGTAAAAATTTAGCAGAATAATATTAATTTTTTTCACCAAAAAGTGGTTACTATTTTTGCAATAGTATAGTCAACTTGCTGAGTGAAAAGCAGAAACCTTGCTTAAATCAGTCCAAGTATGTAAATGGCATACATGTACTTAACAAAATTTACAAGGGAAAATTAAAATGATTTTTCAAAAATTTATCAGAAACAATTTCACAGAACTTGTCCCAAATTACAATCCAATTTATTCATTTTATTATTTTTTAAAAATAAATTTGCATGTTACTCTTTTATAAGAAATGGAAAATGCTGGCCAAATGTGATAAAAGAAAATAGCTTTTAAATAAGATCATCTTGTCATATTAAAGTAAAAAATGTTGTTTATACCTTGAGTCAGGAGGGTTACCAAAACGAAAACAATCATAATCCATTGAAGAGGCAGCATTTGAAAGAGGAGGGTGAGGTTGATTATAGCGATTGTCATCAGAATGTTGACCAGTAAAATCACCAGGCCACTGTGATAGGCCTGTATCTGAAGGAAAATCTCTCTTGTAACCTTTATGGTAGCCAGGATCCATATTCTGACTGGCAGAAAAGGAATTTCCACCTGGCATCCAGCAAGAATTGTTATTGTCATAACCAAATTGATTCTCTTGCCAGGAACCTCGGTCCCGAGATTGCCAAGTGTCAGAACGATCACTGGAATTTTGGTGAGTATCAAAAGGCAGACGAGAGTATTCTTCATCTTGTAAAGGATTCTTGAAAAAAAGAGAGAGAAAGAAAAATTAAATCTTACATTAAAGCCTGAAAAACTTTGAAGATTGTCACTGATTTTTTGCTGGTTAATTTCTTCTGATGTTAATTAAAAAGTCAGTTAAATATATTGGATGAAACAAAAACTTTGTTCAATTATTAAAACAAAAAAAAAAGTTTTCGACATAAATTTTAATGAACACAATATTTACCATTTTGTTTCACTAGCTTCTTTTCAAGCAACTCTATAATTCTAAATTTCCAGAACTTTTTATCTTGCACAGCAAGAACCTGCTGTAAATGAATTCTTTCAGGATCAGAATAAATAGTAATTCAAAGATGCAATATCTAGTGAATACAGCAGAGGAATGAAGAACTTACAACCAAGCTGTAACAATTTTAATTGATCACTAAAGAAATGTGAAGTTGAGCATTATTTATACTGATGAAATATTACACACTCTCTTGTAACTAATTAGGAAGTTTTGGAAGCAGTACTTAGAACATTCCTTTTAGAGAGTTGATGAGAGTTTAAAAAAGTCTCACTGAAGAGGAAAAGCAAAATTAAGCAATTAAAGCAAAATAAATGCTTATTTTGCATTAACAATTTTCATAGTACAAGGCAAAATACTTTTTTCTAACTTTTTGTTAGTGATCATCTAAATTTAGTATTTGTACCAGTAAAAATGTACTTCAGACAGCAATTTTAAAATCTTCTGATTAAAAAGGGTTTAAAATGATCTCTTCTGATAGAATATATTTTTCAGCCATTGCATTGTACAGAGACCCAGAAAATGCCTTTTATCTATAAAAAATGTAATTAACTTATGTCTTTGTCATGAAATTAATTTAGAACCAAAACTATATAGGGAATCTACTGCAAATTAGAAAACATTATCTGAGTAATTGCCTTATTACAATGAGTTTTCAAATCTTGAATAAGCACTTCAGAGTTTTTATGGTAGATAAAGATAAAGATTAAATTAGAATTATGAAAAAGAATAAGCTGTACAGGTTGGTGGTTTGATTTTAAAAGAAATATATACACCTGATACAAGTATGATGTGCAATGAACATCTGGGCATACTTTTCAAATTTTATAAGTGGGAAATTTGCACAAAGTTTTATTTACAAATATTTATTGAAATATTTTTAAATTTCACATTCATATGTAAAATATTTCTTCCACCTCATAAATTAATTAAATTTAAGCTTAAAATCAAATAGCATGCAAGTTGAATTTAAATTTGCCTAACTTTGTATAATTAATGGAAATTATTCTTTAAAGAATGTAAAAAAATGCAAACAATTTTTCTTAGAATGGGTTTTCATTTTTAAAAAAAAAAACAAAACAAGAAAGTAAATTTTGCAATGTGTCAACATTTGAATACTATTTCCTATGTTAAAAGTCTAGGAATAAAAAAATACTTCTGCAATGTGGTTTTATATATATATATATATATATATATATATATATATATATATATATAAAATGTATATTTATGCAATATATTTATATGCAAATAGAAATTTTATAACTTACTGTCATGCGTTTTCCATCTCTATTCATTTGTATAGATTTTGGTTGACAATTGCCTCTTGAGAACTGTTGACCAGGATAAGAACCTACGTTTGGATGCTGATCTGACAGAGGTGGTAAATCTCCTCTTGATCCCATCAAGCCTGCTTCTCCCTGGTTCAAACTTTCTTGATGCTTAGGACCCATAGGGTCTAAGTTAAGATCACCTCTAGGTCCTCCACCTCCTCCATCAAATCTGTTCCCAATTCCAAATTGTCTCCCCATATCATCAGGTCTAAATGGAGGTTGCATTCTCATACCTACTCCACCACCTCTCATCAATCCACGATGATGAGGCCCAATCCCAAGAGGACCAATACCTGAATTGAAGGAAGGCCTCATTCCACAAGGACCTCCCATCATCCGTGGGCCTAGGGGATCATTACCACGAATCATATTGAAGTTGAAGTTTGGTCCCATGCGAGGCCCTTGCATACCCCATGGGCTGTTTTTATACATTGGGCCACCTTCATCCTCAAAATTTCTATGTGGTGGAGGTGGTTGCTGGAGTCCTCCACGAGCTCTAACACCCTGACCCCTCATGCTACCAGGAGGAGGGGGACCAAAACGGCGCCAATTGTCATTCTGGTTAAATGTTTGTTCAGAATTGTTAAAATTGTTGCCACCATTACCACTGTTACAGGGATCTGTAGTATCATGACAGCCACTAGTTGCATCTTGCAGTTCTGGACGCTTCCACTGATAACCATTATTGATATCCACATCTGTTCCTCCACCATCACTACCCCCTCCTCTTCCTGACTCATTTTTGGCACTGTCATTTCCATCCTTTTGTACCATCTGAAGAAAAAAAATGAAAGAAAGAAAAAAGAAAACCATGCATAATTTCAGAACAATTACAAAAAATAAACATATATTAAACAAATTTTGATACATCTGAAATGATGTTTTTTAAATTAGTAAGCCAACGCTTGAAGATAGAGTTGGATATTGGACCAGCTGTTTCAACTATGCCAAAGTGAATTGATGAGAAGTTTTCACATAAAATTGTTGAAAACTAATCTTATGATGAGCACTTATAAAAAGTCAATGTCTATAGCCAAGAGGAAAAACATGTATTGGATAAATTTAACAGTATTAAAACTGACAATATGGATCTGTATAAGGTAGTTTCAACTGGAGATTATAAGTCAAATATGAATTCTTGTCTGAAGATCAATTAATATCCCATGTCTAAAATTGAGAAAATATTTATAAAGTTAGCAGGCAGTAAATGGGTCACTAGGATCAAATTGAAATAAACATATCTCCAAATGGAAATGAACAAATTATTGAAATGGTATTCAACCTTGAATAGTCACAAGAGAATACAATGAGAAAATCAGTTTGTGTTTGGAGTTACATGAAACACTGTAATCTAGCAAAATGCAAATGATCAGGTCCTAGCACAGTCCATAATAAAAATATGATCATCATAGTTGATAACAATGAAGAACATTTATGCAAAGTAATACTAGTGCTTAAATATCTCAAGAAGCTCAACTTCAGAACAAGCTTGGAGAAATGTGAGTTCTTCAAAGTAAAGGTTACTTATTATAACTATATCATCACTGTAAGATTATAGAAAATAGAAAAAAAGGTAAGCTGTTCAAGAATTTCCAACAATGAACAACAGTCTTGATCATTCCCCAAATAGTTAACTATTATCATTGGCTTCTTCTGGCTACAAAGCTGCAACTATTTCACTGGTCGTTGCAAAATGAACATGGAACTGATCATCTAAATGCAAGAGAGCATTTAAAAGTGCTAAACAAATGACACTGTGTTAACATTCTCTGATCTCATAAAACCAATCCCTATGGGAAATGATATGTCTTTGCATAATGTGTATTATTATCTCATGTTATGAAAGATGGCACTGAACACCCAACAGTATTAACTTCAGTCTTTTCACAAAGTCAGAGAAAAATTATTCTTGCATTGTGAAAGAATTGAAGGTGTGACACGATAACTAGGCGTATATTAAGGTGCTTTGTAAAATATGTATTTTATTATAATAGATTAAAATAGAAAATGGTTAAGAATAGAAAATAGATTAAAAACATGTTTCGTTTAACAAACGTGAAAAAGAAGAGAAAAAATAAATAAACGTTTTTTCTTTTATGAGGAAAATTGTGGAAGAGAAAAGGGTATCAGATTACTGTTTTAAATCCTACCACTCTTCCGGTAAATATTTGACTCAGTGATTTAATGTGATAAGAGATAAAGTTCAGGAAATAGGGTTTTGAATGACCAGGTCAAAGGCTGTCTTTTACTGTATCTTGACCACACATTAAAAATTTTCCGGCAGAAGCTTTATTAAGATAAAAAGATAAAAAAATCCTGGAAAAAATACTAAGGCTAAGTACAGACTGGGTGTCTGCAGGATGTTTACACATCAAAGGAGGGAAAATTTAAGTACCCTGAAATTTCGGACTTACAGTCGCCAGTGCTTATCACCCGGTGATCTAAAGCATTTCCGGATTTCCAGATTAATTTTAAATAAATACAAGTGATTTTTCCAGTGGCACTTGTTCGGACTGTCCACTGGGGTGTTACAATTGGTGCTCATGACTTCAGGATTTGGAACTCACGGAAGTGCCACTGGATGCTAAGTTTGGCTTTCAAGGAACTGATGCGACTGGACGAAACAAGACGAACGGAGAAAAGGAAATTGAAGAACCACACTAACAACCAAATTCTAATTGCTTGGTATAAGCTTCAAAAGAAGAAGGAAAAAAAATTGTAATTGTAGACAGTCCGAACAATTTCTCCGGCGGCCGTTCTCCACATTGTGATGTTTCCCAGGAGTTTGTTAAAAATGTCGGAGCCTCAAGCTGGGGGTACAAGATTAAACTATAAGGAACGAACTTCCATAACTTGGATGAGTTGAAATGATGCTTTATTTCATTTAGAGTTAGCCTTTTTGGTTGGAGCAAGCGAATGTGACACACAGCTCTAACTCTAATTAATGGAGATCAAATCTGAACTGACTGAAACAGGACGAACGGAGGTTCTACTTCAAGCACATGCCTGGCGAAACTAACTCAACTCAACTGACCTGACTCGGAAAAATCACTTGTATTTATTTAAAATTAATCCGGAAATCCAGAAATGCTTTAGATCACCGGGTGATAAGCACTGGCGACTGTAAGTCCAAAATTTCAGGGTACTTAAATTTTCCCTCCTTTGATGTGTAAACATCCTGCAGACACCCAGTCTGTACTTAGCCGTAGTATTTTTTCCAGAATTTTTTTTATCTTTTTATCTTAATAAAGCTTCCGCCGGAAAATTTTTAATGTGTGGTCAAGATACAGTAAAAGACAGCCTTTGACCTGGTCATTCAAAACCCTATTTCCTGAACTTTATCTCTTATCACATTAAATCACTGAGTCAAATATTTACCGGAAGAGTAGTAGGATTTAAAACAGTAATCTGATACCCTTTTCTCTTCCACAATTTTCCTCATAAAAGAAAAAGCGTTTATTTATTTTTTCTTTTCTTTTTCACTTTTGTTAAACGAAACATGTTTTTAATCTATTTTCTATTCTTAACCATTTTCTATTTTAATCTATTATAATAAAATACATATTTTACAAAGCACCTTAATATATGCCTAGTTATTGTGTCACAAAGTGAATGAAGAATTTACATCAAATACCTTTTCAGACACAAGTTCACTTTTGTTACAGATTACAAGTCTCTAATTTTATATCAACATAAAAGAGTTCTAGTAATGATGGCAGCAAAAATATATAAAGATATGTGCAATATTCCTATCATAATATCATTTCTAGTTTTAGTAATTATGCTAGCATGCACATACAAAGATATTCAAGTGACTGGTCAGGGAATGATCATAATATCATTATTGAAACAACAGAAACCATTGTATGGATGATAGATTATTTTCGTTGCCACAAGAAACCAAACAGCCTGATGTGTATAAATGATGTTCATGATAATCTGCTTCACATGACCCAAATTAAACATTTGCTGTTAATGTACATAAACATACTTTATGCAATGATAGGATAAAGCCCAGCAATTATGTTTTTGAAGTGCCCCATACATTGTAAACTTGATGTATTGAAACTCATTTAATTACCAACAAACTTCCCTGAAACTATTAAAAACAAAAAAAAAAAATCACAGTTTTTGTGACCTCACTATGAAACAACATGTTCTAGTGCAGAATTACAAAGAAAAATTGATGCAAGGACTCAGAACTATGTTTAAGCAACTCAGTCCTTTGAATCGATCCCATTTTGGAAATGCTACATATATATATCAGATCAAAAAAATTCTTCAGGGATATTAAGGAATAGGACATTTTACTAGAAACAATCCCCAATGGCTTTAGGGAAGTCTACCTCCATAAACAGATTGCAAAATTGATAAAAACTGTCTAAAGTCTAAGAGTAGTATCACCACCTGAGGTTCAGATGTGAAAGGAACATCAACATGTGACCCTGAAAGATGTTATCCAGTTTGAGAAAGTTTAAGAAACTAGACTTGTAATTTGAACACAAATATTATCCACCACAGGGCAGAATAAACACTGAACAATAAAAATCAGTATAAATTTAAATCCTGTAATACTGGATGTGTGTTGTGGTGCAGTAAATATAGGCTTGGAACAAGAAATCAGAGAACTGAGTTTGAATTTGCTGCATTCACTTACATGCAAATACACTTGGGAAAGATATTAATCCGTCACTTCTTTCTCCAGCTATGAGGTAAATAGCAGAACGAATTGGGTTCTATAGCATTGGTTGGCAACCAGTGTACCACAGAAAGTAATGGCAAACTACTGTGGGAAAATCTTTTGCCCAGTCAGTCATGTCTCTTTTGAGAAATGATCGTCCAAGTGTGTATCACGTATGGCACTTAAATGACTGATTATTAAAATATTTTTAATTCTGCAGGGAGGAAATCTTAGATGCTTACAAGATAAGTATGCATGAATACGTTACTGCATGTGTATGAAATTGGTGCACTAAATGAAAAGACCATTTCCATAATCAACACATGTAAATCTGATTATCTTTTCAAAACAAGCTGATTTATTTCCATTCATCAAAATTTAATTTTTAACAGGAAGGTTACAAAAAATACTGCCTTTATCATAATTTTATTACCAAGATGAAAGTATAACAGCTGTTATTCCAATGAAATTGGAGAAATTTTTTTTTTATTTAAACATCAAATTCCATGAAAATATCTATCTAATATGTATTTCAAACTGCCCTAGTTTACAGTCAAATTTCCTTTCGTCAGTAGTAGTTTGACTGAATGTTTATATAAAGAGTGCTCACCTTATTGGGAATTTCTCTATCTGACAGAGTAGAGTTTTTGGCTTCTTGAACATCACTTAAAGAAAAGGAATAAAGAAAATTATGTACTGTCAATAATAAACAAGCATCAAAAAAAAATTTTTAATATGAACTTTCCCCATTCAAAATCTACTGAACAATAAAAGAAAACAATAACTATTTTTGTCATTAACAGTAAAATAAATCTTCCATAGTTTGAGGAATTTTAAGCCTTCTAAGTCATTAGGATTCCAAAGAGATATTCAAACAACTGAGCCTATTCTGTATGTTGCTTATGTTGTTAGCACAATGTTTCAAACAATCTATTCTACAGATTTCTGTAAAAAAGAAAGAGGGATTTAAAAAAAAAAAACAAAAAGAACATGACAGTTCTTTACAAGAGAAATAAAAAAGTTTAACAAAAATATTGCATTTATAATATCTCTTGTAAATGTAGAAGAGAAGTAGGATAACAGCTGTCCTCTTAAAATCTGATTTAAGGAACATAAGAAAATCTTAGATAAATAGGACATAAAAAAATCTGGTATTGTAATCTATATTTAAACTCACTAAAAATAACTGACAAGAAAACTGTTGGAGATTGCAAAAATTGAAAGCAACACCAAATATCAGCTGAATTTTATTTGCTCAACAGAGAGGGAATTGAAATTGAAATTACCTCCCTGCATAAACTAGATTCACCTCTTACACAGGTAGCAGTGAATGGTATCATTATATATAACACACACACACTTGGGAAATTAGCAACTCAAAGAGAGCCTACTTAATTCCATACAGAGAAAAAAAAGTATTCAATGCTTCACATTGAGGTAGAACATATTTATACACTGATTCTCACTAAACATGACTGACTAAAAGTTTCATGCACATATGCATAATCCTCAGTCATTCAGGTTTAGTGGGAATCAGTTATTTTTAATGGATATTCATATTTAAGAGATGCTTAGTTTTTATTATTAAACAGTATATTTACCTCCTTACATCTACCGACCTGAATACTGAAGAAATTTTGTTAGAATATATATTGCCTATAATTTTGAGAAGAGTCACACACACACACACACACATATATATATATATATATATATATATATATATATATATATATATATATATATATCCAAGTAGTTGGAATTAAATTAAAATATTAAGAAAAATTATTTTAGTTGTGAAGAAGATAGGTTAAGAAAGTTGTAAATCACAAATCACCAGTTTTAATTTTTTCACAAATAGGAAACAGTTACACCAGTTTTGTTTTTCATGGATTAATGAACAATTTGTTTTCTTAAAAATCTGCTTAAATCTTTGTAAGAATATAGTGGCACAGTTGTTCATAAATCTGGACTAAGTTGCAACATGAATAGTAGTAGTTTGTACCAGCTTAGACCACTGGTATTTATTGCATGTTAACTACTCCCCCCATCCTTAAGAAATCTACTAGCCCATGTGATTCTGCTAGGTGTCCAAAATGGAGCAAATGTTTGGCATAATCCTCAGTTTAATTTAGAGAATGGAAGTCATTTAGCACAGGCTTTGTAAAATGCTGATTAAACAACTTTCAACAAAGAAAAATGGAATTATTACATTTATTCATGTATATTGCAAGTGATTTTTTATTAAAAGTTGAAACAGATGGTTTTATATTGTATGTAAACAATTTATCAATTTTGTTGATTTAAGTAAAATCTATGTGGATTAATTTAATTTTAAAACAGTTCTTTTCATAAACAACTAGAGCTATAACTGTTTTTTCTTGGTTAGAAATACAATTTTAATTTGACCTTTATGAAAAGTTACCTCGTTTATACAACTGGTTAATGGCAGAAACTCTCATCTTTGCCTCTTTTAAATATAGCCAATAACATTCAAGTTCAGAGTTTATACGGGTTTCTAAAATTATCTTTATTATTTTATGATTATTATTATTCATCATATCAATCTAGGATTCTATATTCTTTAATTATAAGAGAAAATGTTGGATTAAAAGAATCTTCTACTGATAAACTTGACCCTAGACATTGGCTACACATTTTTCATGGTGATCATTCTCACCACTTAAGTCGTAGAAGCTCATTTGAAACCAACAGGATATAAGGTCCCAAGAAAATAAATGTTAATAATGACCAGTTGTTAATGTTTGTAAATAATTCCAATTGGTTGTTACATAATATTGTAGTAAAGTATATATCTACTCTTAAAAATCTTACATTTAAAAACACTAAGGATCTAAAGTTAGTGTTAATTTATAGGTAGCCCAATGAAGTGATTAATGTAGAAAAGTAAAACTGCTGACATGAAATGATAAAGCAAAGCACAATCCAGTCACACTGCCATTTCCTCCCCTTTGATTCTGTAGACATTCTTACTAATTCTTATTACTAACATTTTTAAATAATGTGTTTTGCTATCATTATTTTTCTGTTTTTACTTCATCTTATTACTGTTGCTATTTCCATGACACTGCATTATATGTTTTATTACAGAGTTTAACAATCTAAAATATGATAAGTAGGAACAAGATGGAGTGAACTTAATCAGAAAAATGAAGAAAAAGATAGATTGTACAAGATGATTATTTCATAACTTCCATGCATAGTAAAGTAAACATAACATAAGCCAAAATATCATTCAGGCTTTTTATTGAAAAAATGTAGAGGGAGAGGGCTTGCATTCTACATGAATAAATATAGTAGTTAAAGTTAGTGAATGATTTTCCAACATGAGATTTTATACACGTTATTCCATCTTGTAATATTTTCAGCAAAGCCTCAAAGTTTCTAAAACAGTTTCAATGTTTAAGTAAAAGATACAGAATTTTACATTTCCTTATTTTGTACAAATATGAAGAAACTGATAACTTCATATCTTTGATTATACAACACACACACAATATGAAATTACCGAATTAATTCCAAGTTTGATATTTCCATATTTTTTTAAAGCTGAAAGGGATATTTTTAAATAATATATTTGCTGATCATCCAAGAACAAATTTAATTCCATTAATTTGTGACATTAGTAACTATTGGAAAAAAAACTTTTAATTGTTGATTTTAAACATTTTGTACTTGTGTGTCATAATGAAGCTCCAACTGCAAGGAATATAAATTTTGAACTTGACACTCCTGTTAGTGAATGATGCAAGACACTAGCTTTAAAAATTTGAAAAATTTCTTAAGCAAAGACAAGAGAGGTTGATCAAAACCATCACTCAATAAATTTTAATAACTGTAGCAGAAAATGGTTAAAAAACATCAGTTAGAGAACTTGCAACAATTTTATTGTATCACATCTTAAGAGCAATTAGCAAGAAAAAAGCAGCTTAATAAATGGTTTTCATTTGAATTAAATAAGGAAAAAAATCAGACATATTGTATTATGTTTTAATAGTATAAAGTTGATTTGTTTATCCAACACTTATGATGAGAAATGTATTTTTCAGAACTTCAAATGCAAAAATCACTGGATGCAGATTTGAGTTTGAAAGATCAATTGAAATCATGCTATCATCTCAGATTGGTTATTGCAAGCATTTAGTTAGATAGAAGTAGTCCAACATAACTACATTTTCTTTAAAGTTGTCAGACTGCACAGACATAAGTAGACATTCTTGAAATAGTGTATTCAATACTCATTTTGGTGAATAGAAAGAGCATCTTTTTGCCAAATAATAATGTAGCAAAAATGTTATTAGTAAATTTGAATTAGTCAAAAATTATGGAGACTATGTCACACTGACTATTTACTGGCCTCTCATCTACAAATTTACATTATTTTTTCATTCATCTAGGTCATTTCTTTAGACAAGGATTCTTTAAACTAAATCTATCAATGACTACTTTGAATGAATTATTTAAGGGAATTGACAAGCTGCTGCATCTATAGAATAAATGCATAAATGCTGAGGTTGATAGTTTTGATTGAATACATAATTTTTTGTTATGAATTTTTCAATGTATTTTGTTTTAATAAATCAGAAATAGAATGTTGAATACACATAAATGGCTAAAAATAATTTTATTTTTTGAAGATCAGTCTTTACATAAGATTACTTTTATTTCATCCATAATTGAAGGATTATTACAGAAAGTAGGATTTTATGGTCTATTTTTGCATAAATAGTATTTTTTTAATCATTTCTCTTCAAGTAAAGCAACAAAGCCACTAAGATGCATCTTTTTTGTCAAATAATACATATTCTAATGTAGCAAAAATGTTATTAGTAAATTTGAATCAGTCAAAAATGATGAAGACTATATCACACTGACTATTTACTGGCCTCTACATAAATCTACATTACAACAATGGTAAAGTGACCGAGTCAATAACATTGTAGCTTCTTCTATGGATTTTATCAAGAATCTTTAAAGACCAAATGTAGGAACAATATTCAATGCCTGGTTGAACAGTAGACTTATACAAAACAGATTCTGGTGAGAAAAAAAAACTGAACAAATTTTCCTAGCAATTAACTCAATATAATCTTTCCATTTCATGTCAGTAGAAAATGTTAACTCAAGAAGGTGTTATGAATCACTCTCTTTCAGCTATGCTGATGAAAATCAAAAGGAGTTAAAAGACAGCAGTTTCATTAACAAGCCATTTCTTGTCCCAGTTAACAACAAATTGAACATCATTTTTACAATCAGCTGCCAGTTTGACTTTATGAAACTGACTAGGATGACAGGAATAAATTGTTGCCATGAGCATAGATACTGAGTCAAAAACTGATGACATTGAGAAGGTTATTGATGAAAATTAGGAACATAAGTCCAAGGATAGAGCCATGGGGGACATCTGCATTAAGGCAAAAAGGTCTAGAAGAGTGGCTGCTCAAAACAACTTTCATTTTGCAATTTGATAAGAAAGACTGAATCAGATCAAAAATTCAGCCAGAAATATTATAACTCTTCAACTTTGGAAGAAGACCAGGATGCCAAACCTTCAAGATATCCAAAGCCATAGCCTGAGTTTCACCATTCTTATCTAAAGCTTGATAGACTCTTTCAGCAATAGCCATTAAGTCATAAGCACATCATAGAGAAGGAAAAGCATAATTACTTTTCTGGACAGAAGACCCTGCGAGATGAGATGCTTGATTACAGCCTCTAGTAGTTTGTCAAAATAGAGGTAAAAGGTTAATAGGCAGATAGAAGCATCAAACAATTCATTTGATTTCTTAAAGACTGGAACTAGAAAAGAAAGCAAGAAACAGCAAGGCATTTATTGTATTTAGAGGGAACAGGAGTCAGTTCAGGGGCATATTTCTTAAGCACTATTGCAAGGATATCATCCAGTCCACATGCTTTGTGGAAATGTAGCTTAGGGATGATAGCCAGGGACATAGATGAATTTATATGTATATCACACAGTAGAAGATCAGTTCTAAGTAAAAAGTAAGAGAAAGATATTCTAGATGAACCAAGAGTAGAATTGGAAGAGAATTTACAAACAAATAATTCTGCTTTAGGATTAGAAGTTGATAACACACCTCAAATTGAGTGAAGAGAGGCAAGATAGAAAAACTTACTCTTATTTAACATACTATAAAACTCTCTTATTACTTAAAGAAAAATAGAACAATATGTTCATGTCCTTTAAAAACCTGAAATAGTATGAGTGCAAGTGCATTTACTCATTTGACAAAGTTAAAAAATATATCCACTTACTGATTTCTTTCTGATATATGTTGATTTTTTGCACCAGAGCTCATGCCTATTCCTCCATGACCTGTAAACCGAGAAAACTGACCATCAGAGGGCCCTATATGATGTAAAGGGCCACCAATTCTTTCCATTGGTACTCCACAATTTCCTGGATTACCTAAACCTCTGCACCCTGCTGTCTCAGCTCCTGGTCTGTTTTGGTTAAAACCTCGAATATCTTGGCTGAAACTAGGTCCCCCAAAAGAACCCTGATTAAAATGTGGGCCACTCTGAGGACCTTGACCAAAGCCTGGTCCTCCTCGAGGACCATTAAATCTTGGACCACACATTGGACCTTGACTAGGTTCTTGAGAGCGCATATCAGAATCCCCAAATTCAGGTTCGTTATCAGTTCTTGCCCCTTTACATTCCTGTTTAGGACCTTCTCCAAGAACCCCTGAACCTGAAGTGACAAACTGCCCTCCTTGACATCTTGGTCCTTGCGAAGACCCATCAAATCTGCTTCTATTACCATCAAACCTCCCTCTGGGTCCAGTAAATTGGTTACACCCAGTCTCACCTAAAAATGGTCCACCGGGAGAAACATTATCTTGACTAGATTTTTTTTTTGAAAACAGTGGATCATTTTCATCTTTCTTGTTATTTAAATCCTGAGATGATGCCACTTCTGTAGATTTTGGACTTTTAACTTCATCACCAGACCCAATCCCAGTAAGTTTAGATATTCTACTTTCTTCACTTGCCACAGAAGATCCACTTTTTTCATGTCTGTCTAGTCCACAATTATTTTTCTCTTCAGGAAGGAGACCACTTGGGCCAGGTCCTCCATGTACACCGAATTTGTTTTGGTTCCTGAATTGTGAAATCTGATTGGACAAGCTATGTCCACTACCAGAGTCTGACATTCTGTCACACTTGCCCATCATATAAGTGTCACTTGAATCTGGTACATATTCACCCTTAAGCATTTTCTTCCGACAAATGATGTCGCGTCTCTTTTCACTCATTTTGGCTTCAATTTCTGTAAACTGTATTTCATATTGCTTGAATTGTTCTCTGTCTGGGTGATCTGGACAAAGAAAATTAAATTGAAGATTAAAAACTAAATGATAGGAACATCAAGCAACTATTTCATTCTAAACATTTAATGCATTCATGTAAAAAATTTGACAAACTCAAATGCAAGCTTTTAGAAACAGAGTTTTACTCATTATTTCAACCTTAATTAGATTAATTAACTTTATTGGGTTAAGATGATGTTTAATTTGCAAATGTCACATTAAGTCCCAAAATAACATTGTTGATACCCACAGAATATAAGATTTTATATTTCTAGTATTGACTAGAGATTAAAATTGCAATGTTACATTTATAGATGGACAGTATCTAAGAAGTTTTTAATAGTTATGTTTTTTTTTATACACCCCACTTACGTTTTTTATACACACTGCATCAACAGCAATGCCGTATCAAGTTGATAACCAGAGCACTAATTTTAGTTGAATGGATTAATATTACATGCCTACAAGTCTGGGAAACAAAAGTTCCAAACCAAATGAAATATTAAAAACAAAAATTAATATTGATTATTTTATGCATCTTTTGATATTAATTTAAAGATTTGGTTTGATTTTAGAATTATTTTTGCCAGTTTGGTATCTGTTGCTTCGTTAGCAGAAATTGTTTAAACACAGACTGAATCATAAAATTTACCAAACAAAAGAGAAATTAGCCCTAGCAATGTAGCTGTCCATTTCCATTTCATTCAAATTGTGTAACTGTGTGTGTAAGCATGTATAGTTTAATTCAGTGACAGCCCTAAAAGTAATTGTAGGAAATCTTTTAAAAATATATATTAAAAAAATAATTTTATTTATTAACAAATAATTTCTGAAAAGTTCAATAAACTGTAGTAATTAGTTGATTTTTGAAGATTGAAAAGTTTTTTTTTTTTTCTCATTAAAATTTATGATTATATTTGTCAGCCCAGGATAGAGAGTGGAAGGGAGAAAGATGTCTTATTTCAAATTCAGTGTGTGTGTGTATATTAAATTTCACAAACACATGTAACTCACGCACAACACATATTTATGGATAAAGAATGCAAAGTCACACAGTGTATGATGGACAGAGAATCAACACTTCTTTTATCATATAGATTACTTGGAAAACATGGCCCTTCGTGCCTTCAAAAGAGCAGTGTCAAAAGAACAGTTTTTCCCATGATACTATTTTTATATGAACTACCTTCACTCTTTAGCAATGTTCATTGTTTTGAAAAGCAATGATTATAATTGTAATAAAACCTAAACATATGAAAGTAAATTTATACATTTTCTTTGTTCTTTAACATTGGAAAGGTTGGCAAAACATTAGCTAATTGCTAATTGAGTCACATTAATAATAATAGCAAGTAATAAGGATTTACTTATAGTGGGCTCACATATTTTAATAATTTAAGTGCTTATAAATTTATGAATAAAAAATTGTGTACATATGTATTTCTTTATAAATTGGTAAATGATAAATATTGCATTGCAATATTCTTAATACAATTGTATTAGTTTTTTGAATGTTGTAAATATAAAATTATTCTTGTAAATAAACAGTCTAATGAATAGTGTTTAAGATTTTGTTGTAAATTTTCAAGATAAAAAAAAATCATGTTTAAGTTTTATTCCAATTCTAAACATTGCTTTTTAAAACAAACATTGCTGAAGAAGAGTGAAAGTAGTTAAAATAAAAGTGTCGTCTTGGGAAAAACCATCCTTTTGTGGATACAAAGGTCCATGTTTGCTGATTACTTTTTCATCAACATCACAATGTAAGTTTTTGATATATTTCTAACCTAAACAATGTTAAACTCACTGATGTTATTTATCTCACTGCTAAGTATGAAAACAATACACATGATAAAAATGTTTACTTATATTTATTTTTTATAAGTGTCACTGTTTTCATTGATTTCTTTAAAAATTGAAAATGTCTCATTGCCATTATACATATAAGGAAGGTTAGAGGAGAAGAAAAAAAAAACTATTTTTCACAAATGACTCCACACATGAAAAGTTGGTTTAAAAGCAACTTGATTACTCAGTAGACACTAGCTTGGTTGATATTTCTGACCAATATATCAGAGTACAGCATCCAAACATTTTATTGATATAAAAAATTCAAAGTGAAATTTAATGGAACAAAATTTTCAGTTAAAAGCAACTTTAGTTTTTTTGAATAAAACTTTGAATTCAACTTCAATTGTGTTCTGCATGTAAAGTCCAGTGTTGACTTTCAAAAAGTTCAGGTGGTAGACAAAACTTGCTTTACAAGTTGTCTAGTAATAGAGTAATACAGCACCTGGATTTTTATTATTCCTTCTGTTTTAATTATATTTTGAAAGTAGATGATTGCAATTGAAACAGTAATTCCAGAATTGTATATTCTGTTATTATCTGATGGTGGCAGTGTCCTATTGATATTAATAAGCAATCACTACAATAACTCCCCAAATTGATATTATTTCATTATTTTCACAAATATTTTGAATTCCGGATAATGCTATAATTTCAATACACAAACACAAATGAATAGAACACTGGAAACATATGCAATGATTTAGACCAGATTTCACAAGTACCTTTAAGTTTCTTTAATCAAATCGTTTGTAAATTTTTCTTTCAATACTCTTAATTAGAAATATTGAAAAAAAAAAATTGCTTTGTACTGAATTAATCAAATTGAGAAAAAGCTAATTTCCATTTAAAAAACAATTTTCATTAAAAAAAAAAAGTCATTATCAATTTTAACCTTGTTTCTTTAGGATCAATGAACTTTTTTTATAATTCTTGACAGACAAGACATCTTGTAGCAGTTAAACAACAAAATTATTTCACCTCTGTTCTGGTCACGCCACTCATCATATTGTTTTTTCCATTGTATATACTGTCGATTGAATTCTTCTTCTTCCTTTTCCACTTTCTTTAGTTCTTCTCTCTGTGTTAATTCTGTTTTCTTTTCAAAGTTTGACTGTTTCGGGGGATCTAAGGAAATTTAAAAAGAACAGAAAATAAAAGCAAATTCTATTAAATTAGAAGCAAAACTATCATTATTGAAATTTTTATACAGAGAATTTCTCGTATCAGGTTAACCAAGTGAAAGATAAAAATTTATAAAAAGTTAGGTTTCAATTGCTAGGGCTGTTGCTTCTAAGTATTTAGAGATTCTTAATAAAATCTAAAGAAGAATTTGCAATGTTATAAGTCCTGACTTGGCATTTTGGCTTCAGTCACTTTTCCACCTCTGTAACATAGCTTCCCTGAGCCTTTTCTATAAATATTTTCATGGTAATAGTTCTAATGAGATTTCCTCTTTGTTACTTAACTATAGAAATTTAAGCTCAGTGCTAGATTGGCAGCCAAGAATTCCAAACTTTCTTTGTATAATGCACATTTCAATTGCTTCAATATGAGGACTTCATGATATATATAATCTAGTTAATACTGTTTTAATATCCCTTTAAATATTCTGCTGAAATTAGTAATGTTGTCTATATAGACTTATACCCATTTGGCAAAAATTCCTGAGAGATCCATTACTCATATATAAAAAAAATGCTTGCATTGCATAAGCTATATTGTATGACATTGAATTCAAATGTTCCTCATTAAATATAGTCAATGATTTCTGGCTACTATCTTATTGGATTTTAATAAAAATTGCCCTGAATTTTCAGTAATTATTTTATGTTCAATTATTTTGTTTCGGGAGAGTTCCTCGTGGTTTTGTGTGAATATAATTTCATATTTAGAGAAATCTTGGGCATTGTTGTTTTTCATCAACTAAAAGTTGGATACTACAGGCAATTGAGGAGAAATTATTTTGAAATATTGGTATAGTGGTTGTACTTATAGCTGCTTATAACTTTCCAAATGGTTTGCATGAAGCCAAAATTATATCTTCAGCTGAAATATTTAAGAGAGCTATTTTGAAAATGTCTAAAGAATTTGGATTTATGTGCACTCAGGTCACATAGGCCCCTATTTTAGAGGGGTCAAAATCCCCTAAGAATGTAGTTTGGGCATTGTATTACATTCAGATAAGTTTTTCAGAAAGACCCTTTTTTTTCAGCACACTAGGCATATTTTATTTTTTTATTTCGGCTTATCCATTTTATAGGAGTTCTCTTAAAATCAAACGTTATTCAGCCAAACATTTTTTTTAAAACAGTCTAAAAGTTACACAGATCACTGTAAGTTAAAAATATTTACCTTTAAAAGGTTACTGTTCCTAGATCATTTCTTTACCCAAGGAATCTGTCAGTGTTCTATTTGAAACATTCATTTTTTGAGTTTCAAATTTTTAAGGTCAATACTTGATAGAGTTGCTCCCAAGTTTAACATAATATTACAACATAAACCATATAAGAATTTTGGGTAGTTTTTATCCCAAACATTGTGTACATCACAGACATAGCAAATCTTGTTGGACATTTAAGAAGCAAGTGTTTGGTACTTTGACATATCCTAAATTGCTTCTGAGTGTGTTCAGGTTTTCTTTCTGAAAGAACTGTGAGTCTCTAGCCAGAGGTTTTGGTATGAGCTTCTAAACGGCAATTCCTTATAGTAAAATTGATTTTGTTACTTGAACCTTGCTTTCCAACACTTATGGAAGTATTTTAAAATTTTTCAATTACTCTCTCAGTGATTATATCAACAACAGACTAGCATTGGTATCAACTGCTAAAAAAATTATTGTTTTCCTCTAAGTGTAATGAACAAATTCAAGACATGTTGTTGTGATGGTTTTGAAAAACAAAAAGGAAAAGTATTTCTTTTGATTCTCTTGTTCACTCTCTTACCAGTTATTAATTCCTTTAACTCTTTTTTATTACTTTTTTGACTTACTAAATCTCCTGCTACTAATACAATAACATATACATAGACACTTCTGTAAATTCTCTGCCATATACTTTCCAGCAATGCCATTGTATACAATACCAGTAATAAAAAAAAAAAAAATATTTACCTTTATTAGTAAAACTCATCTTTGACTTATTGATGGCAGGTGTGTCAATTTTCTCTGGGGATTTCATTTTCTCTACAGATTTTGTAGGTTCTTCAGCTGTAACCATTGGCACAGAATGTGTTTTACTTAAGGAAGATAATGAAGGTGATGATGTTCCAGGTGGAAGAGCTGTTACCTGGGAGCCTATTGCTCCTCCTATGGGTGGCATGGAGGTAAGGTCTGCATGTTGAGGTAATGGGGGTACAGATGCAGTGTTAGGAGGGAGTGGAGGTGGTGCTGTCATCAAGTGATCAGTTGGAGGTGGTGGATACTGTGTAGCCATCCACATTTGATGAAACTGTTGCTGTTGCTGCTGCAACTGATACTGGTACTGCTGTTGGGCATCATCTAGCTGCTTTTTGTGTTGCTGCCATTGAACAGCCTGTTGCTTCAACTGTTCCATCCGTTGCTCTTCTTCAGGATTCTTAGCAGTTAGCTCTTGCTGGAAATAAATCAGCATATATTATAAAAAACAATTGCTTTACTGATTTAAATCAGATGAAGAGAAATGTACAATATATATATTTCTTAAAACATAAACAAGAAATAAAATACTGAAATAACAAAAATTAAAGTAGTACTATGTAGGATAACAGAAAACTATATAATGGTAGAAAGACTGATTCAGTGAGGAAAAAAAAGAATTATTCTAGAGACTTAAAATTATAGTCAAAATAAGCTTAAAGACTGTTGAACATTTTAACAGCATATAAAAATGTGACATTAAAAGACAGATTCTTTTTTACACTTCTGTGTATCATAAACTTATTTTTACTGGATATACAACATGCTGTCTTTTTGTCCTAAACAATAAAAAATGGATTGGATCAAGACTTTGGTTCATAATACTCTAATTATTTGTTCTTAAAACAAATTAAATTTTGAAATTGATATGACAGTTTTAGTTGAAAATGTACAATATCAATCATGCATTCATGCTAAAATTGTACAAGTTAATAAACCCAAATTGTATAGCCTAGAAAAGTGCCCCATCAATTTGTGATTACCTTGGCATGTTGAAGTTAGAACAAGATTTATTAGGTAAATTTCTAGTTACAGCTTTGTTATTTTTCTGTAAATTTATAGCTGGTTTTCACTTCCCAACCTATTTTGAAATCAATGTGTAATGATGTTCTATCTTAAAAACATGTTAGTTCAGCAATTTATGATTTTAAATATCATTGTGATGCTGCATGGGTCTGATATATAACAGTGAATATCATTCATCCAAAAACTAGACCATGAACTCAAATTGTGGTAGGATCTATTCCCCCATTAATGAATCTATCCTGAATACATATATTCAGGAGAACTCTGCTTGTACTCAAAGTTCATTAAAGCTTACATTTAAGCCAATACAAATTGTTTCTAACAATCCTACTACAATTTAATGAACTCTTGTTCATAACTATTTTGATAATGGCTAATCTACTCTGTTCAGAGAAACTTATTGACCCCAATGTACCTGATGTCAAACTAGAATATCATCACTGAAGAAGTTTCATAAACTTCTTAAGTAACTATTGCAATGAAAGTTCTAATGAGCTGTACTACCTCATGAAATATGCCTCAGCAGAAGTTTTCAAGTATCTCACAGATGCACCTTTCTATGAAGAGGCTTTAACAACCCTGGACAGGATTTACATAAAAAAGAGAAATGAAATGGTCTCTAGACACTTACTGGCTATGAGACATCAACAACCCTCAGATTCAATTGACAGATTATCTCAAGCCTTAGTAAAATTAAGGACTATTCGTTTTCTTCTCTATCAGCAGGATAATATTGAGCTGAATTGATACGAGATGCCTTCACAAACAGATTTTGGTTCACGGATATCCAACTGAGTAGTTGCATTGCTTTATTGCATTTCTCACAAAGATATTTTATATGTGATATGAAGGATAATTTTTTGTCAAAGATTACTCCTAGATATTTTGTATTGATCTACTACAGGAACTTCTGTACCATAGTCTTAATTTAAGATTTTGGTGTGGCTTTCAAAGTTGGAAAAAGTGTATAAATTGATTTTTTTGTCTGGAGAATCTGAATCCATTCTCTGTGGCTCACTTGTTTACTTTATTAATACACTGTTGAAGTTGCCATTCAATTGTATGGATATTTTTCCATCTGTAACATATTAGAAAATCATCTACATATAGTGAACAGTCAACTCCAGGGTTCAAGAATTTAATAAGGCCATTTATTTTGATGTTGAAGAATATTATCTATAATATGCTTCTTTGAGGGACATCCATTTTTTGCTCATATAGGTCTGAGAGCGTGGTACCGACATGAACATTAAAGGTTCATTCCCTCAGGAAATAATAATAATTGGTAATCTTTCTTTAACACCCATTTCATTTAAATTTTTCATGATACCATATCTCTATAAGGTATTATAAGCTTTTTCCACGTCTAAGTGTTTAATGAAATAATTTCTGATAAAAGATTTCAGTCAAACCAGGTGATAAGTGTACTTTTGTTCTTTCTTAAGTCAGATTGGAAATTTGTAATTTTGTTATTCAAGAAATCAAGAGAGTATATTATCAACAATTCTTTCAAACATTTTGCATAAGCAACTTGTAAGTGCGATTAGACAATATTTTAAGGGAATTTTTAAGTCCTTTGTAGGTTTAGGGATTGGAATTATGGTAGCTTGTTTCCAGAAACTGGGAATATTACCACTGACTCATAGATTGCTGAAAATTTTGAGCAGGTAATTCAAGGAAATAATTAGTATTTTTTTTTAGAAATTCATAGTGAATTTTGTCTGGGCAAACTGCTGAGTTTTGTGATTTTTTTTTATAGAATCTAATAATTCTGGTAAAGTAAGAGCCTGGTTGTAATTTTCTTTATTGTTAGAGTAGAAATTTAATTTTTTCTTCACTTCATTTTTTTTTATATTCTTAAATAGTTTAAATAATACTATTTAAGGAAGATTTTTGAGAGAAGTTTTGTGCTAAAATTTGCAATATTCTCTTTGTTAGTTGCTTTGACAATGGAGTACTTTTATTTTCCCAGTGATTTTACAAATCATATTTCATACTGTTATGGTTTTGATGTTATAATTAATATTGAACACAAAGTTGTTCCATAAGAGTCACTTGAATTCTTTGATTATTCTATGTGCTTTAGGTATATTTATTTCATAGATATTCAGATTTTCTTGAACTTATGTAGAGTTGCATGACACAATCTGATACCTCTTTTACACTCATCATTAAACCAAAGTCTGTCATGTTTGACAAGATTTTGATATGTATTGTTCTGCAATACTAAAATTGTTTTTTGTAAAATATGTGATGTGCTCCGCACTCTCTACATTGGATTCTGGTGTAAGTTTTTAGGCACATGCCTTTTTAAATTCCTTCCAGCTTCTTAAGTTTCCAATATGGTATTTTTTCATCTGGCAAAGACCCAGAGTTTTCCTAATACAACTGGGAAGTGATCACTATCACATGTATCATGGAAATGTAAGTTTCCACATTTGTGATTGTAAAACCTATTTTTATTTCATTTGGTTGTTTGGGTATTGAATTTTAATATATATTGGTGTTTATGGCTTGGCCATTTCTTTTAATTGTTATTCTGATTACATCTATTACATTTTCTTTTTTCTTTTTTTAAGGTTAACTTTGATTTCTTCTAGGGAGCAAACTGCCAGGTCTGGACTTTTATTACACCTCTAGATATGTTCAGAGTTTGGTGCAGATAAGTTTTGATTTTTAAGTTATTAAATGTTCACCATTTGAGGATTTTTTCTGCATACATTTTTTTCTACTTGAAATGTGGTACTGCACTGTTTAATGATTTTTTGATAGTTATAAGAGTAATTTGAGAGTATATTATTTTTTCAATTATAAATGGTGTAGTTTTGTAATAGCCCTATCATGGGAGATGGAGAATCCCATTCACCCAAGCCTCTCAGAGATACAAAAATGGTATACTCAGGTATACCATTTATATGTAGTCATCAATAATTTCTTTCATTCATCTACACCTGTGAAGTTGAATATAAGTTATAATTTTCAATGATACACTTTGGTTGTAACCTGATTGACCCTTGCCACTGCCTTCTAGTACCAATTTGATTAATCTTGGTTGGTGTGTGTATGATTTTTTTTATGTAGTTTGTGAAGCTATTGTGTTTTTGGTGGGTGGAATGGTACTAGGATTTGACATGGTTAACTGATTAATCAGATCAGGCCTCTCTGACTGCCATCTAGCCCAAGTAAGAGCCAAAGTAATGTGTTGGAATTCAGAAGTATTCTACCTAATGCCTGAAGCCCTCAACTACCAGGATCCTTTCCTCAGGCATCACAGGTTGCCACTCACGGCAAACAGGTGGCCTTGTTGGTGGAGGGAGGTCTTACCTTTCTGCAGAGGTGCAGTTGGCATATTTTGAAGCCCCAGCCAATATGGCAGGTTTACTAATGAAGAATTTATGTAATGACCTTCCATCAACATTCATTGGTAGAAATACTCTTTGGAGGCTCTAAGCCACCCTTTAAAGTCTGCAGCCTATAAGCCATGAGAATGCCATACCCAGTACTTTTCAAGAATCTAACACCTGTTTCTAAACTTGTAGCTAGTAAATCTAGGCAACACACAGAGGAGGATAAATTATCCAAACTGAAGTTACTCATATGTTGAAGGAAGGTAAAATCAAACTAAGTCATTCGCCACTTCGGAGAACTGGAAAATCAAACGGTAATTGACAATTCCTAAATGATATAGTGGTTCACTTTACTGGATGCCTACCTTCTATCAAGAATAGATGAGATGAGAGAAAAAAATAGTATTCTGGACTTCAAAAGTGCCTATCATCAGGTAGCTATAAGACCCATTAAGATAAAGCATAAACAGCCTTCAAGGCTAGCAGCAAACTTTTTCAATTTTGCAGAATATCAGGTGACGTAATCTCAATTATTCATGGTGACCAACGCTTAACCAAGACAAATGTTATTTTAAGTGTAAAAATATAAAACTCCTCAGATACATAGTCAGTAAAATTAATATAAAACCCAATTCAGAATATCTGAATTCATTACTCAGCTTACCAGTTACAAAAGATTTGCCTGTTCTACACTGTATATCAAGAATGTTTGTACACTATGTTCATTGGATACTGTTGTTATCAGATAAAATCCCCCCTCTAACAACTGTATCAAAATTTCCATTATATCCCATAGTAGAGAAAGTGTTCAATATAAAGAGTGACATAGCGAAAGAAGACATTACTACACTTGATCATACACTAACTATAACACCTCAGGATGCACCATAGCTGCTTCTTTAAGACAATCAGGAAGGCCCATAGCCTTTTTCTCCAGAACCCTGTCTAAATCAGAATGTAGGCATTCTGCAATAGAGAAAGAAGCCTATACTATTGTCAAACCATTGAGAAAATGAAGGCATTAATTGATCGGACGACACTTTAATTACAGGTCAAAAATCAGTCACATTCATGTTTAATACAAAAGCATCAAGCAAAATTAAAAATGAGAAGATAGCCAGTTAGAGGATGGAACTCTTCTTACTCATTCAACGTACCATATCGCCCTGGTAAAGAAAACGCAGCTGTGGATACCTTCTCTCTCTTGTATGTAGCTCAGCTGCTACCAAAAAAATTAAAGAGATTCCATAAAGAGTTGTGCCAGCCATGTGTTACATGCATGATCTAAATGACAAAAATAAAAATCTTCCTAACTCAGTAGAGCATGTGAAGAGATTATCAACTCATATAAGACTTGTGCTGAAAATAAATCCAGGTTCTAGTGTTCTAACACCAGCAAGGTCATAAATGTGATGCAACTCTATGAATAAATTCGCAACAAATACATGTTGACAATAAGTGACAAATATTCGTGATTTCCTTTCACAATACCCTGCCCAGATGTATCCCCTCTAATGATCATACAAGCACTTTGCTCAGTTTTTGCTGTCTTCAGGCTACCAGCATATATTCATTCAGACAGAGGGACTTCATTTACGTCCGAATACATATAGTTATTCCTACAAAAGCAAGGTGTAGCCATAAGTAGAACAACATCATATAACCCTCAAGGCAATAGCCAGTGTGTGAGGTATAATGGAATAAACTGGAGGGAAAATTGTTGAGTTAGCAGATGCTAATAAAGGGGGTAACTATAGGGAACTGGAAACAACTCCCAGAGACCCATGTATGCTATTAGAACGCTGCTATGCCCAGCACTAATGCAACACTCCATGAACAATTCTTCCCATTTTCAAGAAGTTCAACTGGAGTGTCTCTACGTTTTGGGCTCTTGAAACTGGGTATTATATTACTAAAAAGACTCATGCAACTGATCCCTCAAGTGGTGACAAACAAATTTCTCAGAAGAGAGCACAGCCACTTCAGAGGATAAGCAAATCACTGTCTACAAAAACACAGCAGGATTAAATCATGCTTCTGGCAAACTGTCATGGCATCACAAAAAAATTCCTACTTGGTTCAAGGACTTCTTTTCTCTGTAGGAACAAGGCAGCAGAGAATGTGGCATGATCCATTCCCCCTTCTCATTAATGAACCTGTCCTGAATACATATGTTTAGGAGAATTCTGCTTGTATTCACAGTTCATTAAAGCTTACATTTAAGCCAATACAAATTGTCTCTATCAATTCTACTACAGAGATAACTATTATATCTGAATGGTTCTTTTCTTAAATTAGGTATCATTTAAAAGTTACACTTTTGGGCTCACAATCTGACTCCTCTCAAATGACTAATCAAAAGGTGCACTTGTACATCTTCACATACACTGTAGTCTTATCACCACAGTGAATTTTATTGTAGGATGCATCACTATCTAAAGCTCAGACAAAGATGGTGAGCTGGCACATGTGTCACTATATCACAGGATCATCAGACTAAACATTTTGATCAGAATATCTACTACATCTAATATGTTCATAATGTACTCTGGTCAGAATTAACATCTTTCAGGATGTTGAAATTTTATTTTTTGTTAATAAATCCCTAAAAATTAATTTAATATTTTGAGATTTACCTATCATTATTTGCAGATTCATTCAACACTAACATTTAAAAAATGTCCTTAGTAATTCACATGTGATATATATGCAAAGCAATCAACCAAATCATCAAACTATACCTATCCTCAAAATATAGCATTAATTCTATGTAAGATTTCATCCAAATCATCAAAAACTGTAAATCAAACAATGATATATTATCATCACTGAATGCTGAAAACCTATTCACCAATATTGCCAACATAACTGTGTACGAAACAAGACATAATAATAAAATACATTTACAAACACCTTTTACTCCCATCTCTGAAATAAACCAAACCAAGAAAAATTTAAATACAAAACAAACCAACAATATACACCCACTATTTTGATGTTTATTTATATTAACAACAAACATGAAGTAAAAAATCTGAGAACAACATTTGACAATAACTTTTTTCTTAATTGTGCATATGAACTAAACATAAACAGAATCTCCTTTATAGACACTGATTGAAATAATGACAGCTTTAGAACCTTTGTCTATAAAAAATAAAACAAAAAAAGCAACCAACTCAAGCCTATAAAAACATAACTACAATAGCCAATAACCACATATGCAAAATAGCCATCATAAATAACCTCATAAAGAGAACATACTTAATATCCTCTACATAAACAATATTTTCTATCAAACTCGAACACATAAAACATAGTCATTTCAGAAAATAATTGCACATGTTGAATGTAGTGAGTCAGTAGAACTTTGATGTTGACAAACATAATCAATTTGACTGTAGACCATGCTCTAGATGAACATGTAGTATAGATGCTTGACTAGATCAATTCATGACATCTACAACAAAGATCAGAGCAAATATAGTTCTTATTGTGTAAAGACAAGCGATTTACTAGCAGCAACACTATGAGCACACATAGCTCTAACCAAATTTCCATTTAACACCACAACAATTCTACATGTGTACATCTCCATTGGTATTACAAAAGGTTTACCTGGTATCCAGTGCTCAGTGATGACAGCAGGTTCTGCCTTCATGCAAGTGATAATCATTTGTATGTGCAACATAGACCTGGGGAAATTTTTTTTCCAGAGCATATTCATATACATTCAATTCCTGGCAGCATAGTGTAAAATGCTGTAAGTTTTTTTTTTTTTTAATCGTATCATCCCGAGCAAGGCGGTCGGTAACGCCACTGATGTGCAGGGGGCTATGTAATAGTGAAAAGATTAGAAAAGGCTTGCATTTGATGTTTGTGAACATTGAATAGTACCATCTATGTCCAGAACAGTGTAAAACAATTTCTGCTGCCATTCTACAACAGGAAAGCTACATACTGTTCCAGCTAGATAATACCTATCCACATGATGCCTGTATATGTTGATATTCAACAATATGTTCAATAGCTTCTTTGGTTAGCATGATTGCTGGATATAGAACAAGAATGAGAAACCGGGGAGCCGAGTTCGAATTCCAGTTGAATCCATTGTATTCACTTACGCACAAATACCCTTGGGAAAGGTATTAATCTGTCTCTTCCTTCCAGTTATGGGTTAAATAGCAGGACAGATTGGGTTCTATAGCCTTGGTCGGCAACCAGTCTACCGCAGAAAGCAATGGCAACCTACTGCGGGATAATCTTCTGCCCTGTCAGTCATGTCTCTTTCGAGACATGATCGCCCAAGCGTGTATCACGTATGGCACTTAACTGACTGATAGGACATGAGGTAATAACACCTAACTCATTATAGCATCTGCAACTTTTGCTGTATTATATTAACAAGGAAAAAAAGCATGGGATAATTTTTTATGGTATATGCATGTAAGAGTAAAATAACCTTTTGGCTTTTCTAAAAAAAAAATTAGCTCAAAAATTACTTGTTTTTTATGACAATCAGCAAAATGAACAAGAGAAAGATGATTCTATTTACAACTGCTTTAAAGTCATTTATATACTGATATCTTTGATGATTATCAGAGACTACCAATTTTCAAGTCTTACTGTTATAACTAATAGCAATAAACATCAGACTACTTTAATTGTTGATATTGTAAATTTATAACCTAACATAAAACTAGGAAAAGGGATGTTTATTTAGGATTAACAATATAATGCTTTCTTGTAATAAAGTTATTTTTTACTGAAAGATTAAATTACTAAGAAAACAATTTAAATATAGATTGTTATATTATGATATATTGTAGTACAATAAGATAAAAATCTAGGTGAGATTTTGTTTCTGTTTTATAATACTTACTAAAGAAAGAAAATGTGAATCCTGTATACATGCATGAGCTTATATTTTCTATTCTAAAGCACTCAGCATACTCTGTTTTTCATAAAAAAATTAACAATTTTGCTTGCACTTAACAAAATATAAACTAAGCAATTTTTGTTTAGATTTACAAAAAAGTGGAAATTTCTAGCAGATAATATTTTCCATATTAAATTTAATTAATCAGTTTTAAATTATGATACCAACAGTCAGTTAAGTTTTAATAACTTTTTTTATCTTTTGGAAAGCATGTGTATATATTTTAGTAATATGGGATTTGTTGAAAAGCGTTGTAGTGTCCTTCCTCTAAAGAGTCTATGTTGGACTATTCTGCCTACTATAAGATTAGTAGAAGAGGAGACCTTGGGGGAACAGTTGAATTGATTGAACACTAGACGACACACGCACTAGTCATGTAATACTCTTCTGTTGTATTTACTGTTAAATATACAATAAAAAGACAGATCAACTCCAAAATTTAAACCTTTGAAAATTTTTATCTTCCATAGATTTATGACCATTTTCTATAATTTAATAAATCCAGTATACACTATATAATTAATTAAAATATAAACTACTGTGATTTATGCTTTAGAAATAGAATATACAGTACTGAGTACAATATATACTTCTATAAGCAAGCAATAATATTTTAATTGCTGAAAAAATATTATACAAATTCTATTGAAATGCAATCAAAAACTTTATATATTTCATGTCATAATGTGAATTATTATTAGAAAAATAAAAAACTAGCCTAAAAAATTGTTGTTAAAGTTTAAGTTGCTCAAGAAAATAAAAAACATATTAGAAAAACATTACATCAGCGCTTTATAAAATAAAATAGTGTGTTATTTAGCCAAGAAAATGCATCACATTAAATCTTTATAAAATATACAAACTACAAAACAAAAAATTAACAATTTCATTAACAGTAACAATAAAATTGTGGCCTACATTGACTGCAGATAATACAAAAAAACTTTCAATAGATAGTAGAACAGTTAAATTTATGATAAAATTTTAAGAATCATTCAAACCACTTCAGTCTCAATAATGTTTTGGTGGCATGTACATAACACTGTCACCAATGTTGTGCAATTTTGAACACAATCGCGGAGAAATGTCACCACCTATAAAGTACTGTTAGAATGACACGAAATGAACTTTTTTTTGTTTTCTTTTTGGTTGATTGTATTGATTTGATTGTCTAACATGGAGACATTAAAAAAAAATTTTTAAAAAAGCTTTTTTTTTTTCTTTTTTTTTTTTAACAAATAATCCACGATACAAAAAATATATTAATAAGTAACTTTAGTTCTACTTTTAAAAGCTAGCTCATTTTTAACTGCATTTATTTTGATCACTAATATTTTGGAAGGAATTAATTACGAAAACCAGAATGAATAACCGAAATTAAATTAAGATTAAAAAATGAGTATTTTTCGCTTAATTCAACATGCTTGTATCCCCCATATTTGTTCACTGGTCAGTGTCTGGAGTCATTCTTAAAATAGTAAAAATACACAAAATTCGTGAAACTTAACGCACCATAGAAATTGTTAAAGAGTTTTTTCTAGATTTTGATATCGAGGATAAGTATTTCCATAACACATCAAGCAAGCAAGACTAAAGAAAAGAAAGAATTCATGAAAAGTTTTTACGCCTTGATGTCACAACAAAACAATTTTTAGTTTTGCGGAATTAACAAACGACCATGTCGCTTTCTACGTCAATAACTTCATCATGATCTGTGTCACAATAACAAATCAAAATTTTTCCTTAAATACTTGGTTACTTTATTCAACTTTGCACTCATACAATGACAAGTAGTAAATCGAACATGAAAACTAAAAAAGTGATGGACAGGACAACAATTTGCATAAAGTTTTTTTTTATTATTTTGTAAAATATGCATTTTGAACTGGAATGATACAATTTTACTCTTTTTTCTATGTACCTTACGTAAAAAATATAGCCTTTATCGATTATTAAAATTTTAAAATAAAATTTTGTTTAGTTTCGTAAATGCAACATTTAGAAATATGAGTCAAGTGCGAGTTTTAAGTAACATTACTGAGTCTTTACATAAAAAATGAAACAATTACACAAGAAAAATAATCATTTCAAATTTTAAAAACAAATCACGAAACTTTTCAGATATTTTTCTGTTTTTTTCTTATTTATACATCTTTGATAACGACATTATGGAACTAAAAAAAAAAGCAATATAATTACTGCCAAACCCAAATATTGTGAAAAATCTTTTCTTTTTTTTTTTTTTAATTACTTCTCTACTGGCTACTATAGTAATTATTTAAATTTTTCAGCATGCTAACGATGGAAAAATATAGCTATTGTTTATTTTAATCAATCAATTAACGTGACACTACCTAACTGAATGGTTTCCTTTGATTTGAAATAGTTTCATTAGGTACAAGTTAAGTATATAATCGAAAATATTTTTACGTCTGTGGTACCAAACTTTAACAAAGAATTTATTATATACTGAACCTATATATATATATATATATATATATATATATATATATATAATTTTACTTAAACGAAGTACAACAAAGTGTTTGTTGTGGATATTAAGTCGGGGTTCATTTTTTAATGATCAATCAATGGTAAAAAACGCATAAAAGATTCATTCAGTTTCTAAAAAAATCGACAGAATATAGATTTTTTATAAAACTAGAGACTAAGGTAAATTTACTTAGACATTTTGGTCATTATCTGTCAAGTCAAGTTCTTTTGAAATTTAATAAAACCTTCATTTTTTAAAAGTAGTTTTGTAATATACGTGTGGGAAAAGGATAGAAATAGAAAAAGGATGGTGTGTGTGCCTACACAATAATATTACAAACCTCTTCCAATGCTGATTTACGATCTATAAGATGAAGAGGTGAAAAACGGCTAAAATTTACAAACCTTGGAGTCTTCATCAGGTGGTGGAGGATCCGGAGGTAAAGGAGGTTTTTCTTCCGTTGGAGGAGCCGGGGGTGCTGGATTCGAAGGTAATGGAGGGGCTGGAGTAGTACCACTGCTGACCGTTGAAGAATCAACTTCTCCAATGCTTGAAGAACCATGCTCAAGAACAGTATTACTCGCAGAGGGCACTATAGGAGGATGGTTCATGGTTGGAAAGACCATAGGAGCCAATTGTCCTCCAGGTCCCCATTGATGAGGATGAGGAGGTGGCCCACTGGCTGATGCAGCCGCAGCGGCTGCGGCCGCTGCCTCCTGAGATCCCGGGTACATCGGATACATCATATTGGGCTGGGCAAAGAAAGGTGGGGGAACACCCCCCATGCCCATTTGTTGCCAGTTGCCGAACATTGGAGGGTAGAAAAAATAAAATAAAAGAAAGTAAGTTACAATACAGTTACTTCCATCTCTTCTGTGAGTTATGACTGACAAAATGGCGATTTGGTTTGGTCGCCGGATGTTGACTATAGTTAACTCCCCTAGTTTTTTTTACTGGAATTACTTGCCCTTTTCGATACAAATACATGCAAATACTTCAAGGAAGTTAATTTGGAATACCATTTACTGTAGTGAGTTCGATCCTCAGTGGGTAATGATCTGGATATGTAGGAAGAAAGACATTTTTGTGTAATGGCATGATATTGTATTTTTAGAAGGTTATGATTTTAAGAAATTATTTAAACTGGAATACTGGATAATAATGAAAGAAGCGATGTTCAAATCAAACAGAATATAGGTCATATTAAATTACTTTGAAAATCTTTTCTTTTTCTTTCTTTATATTTTTCTTTTATTTCACATTTCATTTTGTCCTTTTTTTTTTCTGTATAGCTTTAATTAATGAATCAGAATACAGTGCTGTTTCATATGGTATGCTATTTGAATCATGTGATTAACCATCTATTTCTTTTATCCAGAGTTGTTTTTGTGCATGTTGGTGTGAACAATTTTGTTGATTTTTAATTATTAAATTATTTTTATTGCGTTTACTAACTTGGTCCTTCAAAAAGTTTCATCTGACCTTTGCCTTAGCGTATATTATTTTGTTTTGAAAATATTTTCGAGTTTCATATTCTGACAAATTAAACAAAATCGCAAAATTTATTTTTTTAAGCAATAAATCAACAGAAAAAAACAAATGTCAAATATGTACCTTTGTTTCAATTTAAAAGTAAAATTATGTTGACTAATAATTGAAATTTTGAAAAAGCCTCCATTACGTCACATGAAAATATGTACTTTTAGACTTATAATTTAATTGATAATGATAGTGGGTATTTTGTTTCATAAAATAAAAATATTCATGAAAACTGTACATTTTATTATATCTTAACAATTTTTTACCCTTTGTTAATGTAATTGTTTTACCCTTTGTTCATGTAATTGTGATTTTTGTTGATTATTATGGATAAATTAATTAGATACTTGTTCTTAACTGAGAAATATTACTATTTTATCTTTGTTTATTGTGCCATGTTGCAGAAAAAATATAAACCTGTGGAGCCCCAGTTGAAGCGACAATTTTTCCATCGCGGGTATTAATTGTAAAGAAATGTGACAAATTGAATATTAAAGTGGATCCAAATTCAAATCTGAAACAATCACTGTTTATTGGTTAAATTTTTTCAATAGATGCTTGCGCAAATATTTTCGATTGAAAACTGTGCCAAATTTTCAGATCCTATCATATGTGAATTTTATACTTAAGTAAGCCCACTTGCAGTCAGAACCAGTTGGTGACAAGGAAGCAGACAGTCAAACACCCATTATGAAGCAGTAAATAATAAAGCTGTTACTATTGACATCACAACATGTCCAGATGACACACATTTCACTTAAGCGCCAATAACAACAATGGAAGTGAGAACTGTGAACCTGGAAGAAGCAGGCACATTGAACCTTTTCTCCTTATAGTTCAAACCTAAAAAGTACCACTCATCATACAACTCTAAACTTTCTTGTCAAGGGTTGTTGAGAGGTTAATAATCAATTAACATTGTAAGAATTTCTCCTTCTTTGTGTTTGGGACGTCTCTCTCTACCCGCATGTAGTCCAATCTCGCAGCATCACAACTTTTCTCTCTCTGCTCCTTGAACAAAAATTTTGAACAAAATTCTTCCTTGTTTTGTAACACCAAGAATTCACTTATGCAAAACAGTGATCATGTGCAAAAGCAAATTCTCATTATTGGCCAGCACATAAAGTAAAAAGAAAAACAAGATTCTCTCTTGCAAGTAGTTCACTCTAGTTTCAATCCCGGGTCTCTCCCCAATGGACAACACATGGCGCAACCCTTACTCTCTTTTTTGTAGATTTGCATGATGGCTGCCACACTCCCCCCTGATTTACTGATCTTGTGATACAGGACAGGGGTGGCTTTTGGTCTGAGTGCTTCTTGTAGTAGGACGTGCACCTCAGTTTCTGCCCCTGAATTATTGGATGAGCTTACAGTTATATTTTCAAGGAGGCCACTGGTGCCACCCATTAATAGTTCACTGCTGGATGACTCATCACTGTCCTCATCATTTTCTTTGGTTGTCGAATGGTCTGCCTCCAAAGCAGGGTGGAGATCGCGCACGTGACGTGGGATTCCATTGACCAGGACAGATTGCTGACTGATCACACCAGTCACTCACCCCCACTTAAATCTAGTGGTACACTGATTGCCTGACAGTTTTACCCAGACAGGATCTCCTACAGCATATGACCCACCCACCATCTTGTCGTCAGGTGACTGAACAACATCAATCACTTTTACTCGAGCCCGGTACATGTAGATGGCATTTGCAGGTGTGGTTGCTGGGGACATGCTGTCCTTCGGCTAACATTACACCAGTATGTTGCTTCTGCAATAGAGCACTTCTTCCTGGCAGCAATCCTCTTTATGGTGTTGTGGCTTCTTTTCGCAATGCCATTGCCTGATGGCATGTATGTGCATTGCAGCTGCAGTCAAACCCCCTATTCACACAGAAACTGTCTGACCTGCAGGCTGCAAAGACTGAGTCATTATCATTATCTTATCTTGTGTGCCTCAGTTGTAAAAGACGGATGATAGCTGTTCAATTACACTTTCCAAGTCTTGCTGTGCAAGTGGTCGCCAAACCACAAACTGGGTGGGTCCACAGTTGATGAGGGTAAGAAAGTGCTTGCTATTATAATGGATGATATCCATTTCCCCCCTTTGCCATGCATCACTTGCTTCCAGTTGTCCATTTCGTCACAAGACTAGTGCTGGGTCAATAGACTGGCACACCTCACAGTGCTTGATGACTTGTTCAACTTCCAGTTTGGCCACTGCTGGGTTGACATCACAAGATACAGTGTCCTCTTGATGCCTGGATGTCTGCTCTGTGTATGAATGTTTTTTATCTGCTGCTGGCTCATTGTGTTCACTGCCTTATGAGCATCTTACTTGCTGCCTTGGTGTATTTTTGCTTTTCCGGTCAGTGTGTCGGACACCCAGAGAGTCAGTATGCAGGTGCAACTTCTTTGCTTGCCACTGTAATGCTAGGTTAATGCTCTTCATGGGCCTCAACCAGCAGACATCCTCCAACACAACTCCATCTTTCTCCAACAAGACTCCCAATGTTAATGAACTGGTGTCGACCCATACATTTATTTCTTCCCTATTGACGCACCACTCTCCTCAGGCTGGGTCCTCACATGTTGCTCTCCAAACACTTTCTGCAATCATTTGGGTAAGGAGGGTATCACTTGTTTGATCATCCCACCCTGTGGTTACTGCATTTGTCCTCCATTTTATTACACCCTCTGCTACATGAAGTCAGCCACACACTGGCAGTTGTCCCACAAGTTTTCTGCACAGGGAAAAGATAGTCCACCTTGTGAGGACTTCAGGAATGCCCAGAATCACACTTCCTCATTTTCATTGCAGGGTGCCATCATTTCCCTCTTATGTCCAGGCCCAGCATGCACTCTCCGTCTACAAGCTTCTCTGGCTCCTTGCATTTTAGGCCAAATTCTGCCAATTTCACTCGGATATGCATCACTGGTTAGACATCTTCATTGATATAAATGTCGTCAAGGTATGCCAATGTCACCTTTTTAACTGTTTCCTTCTGAGACAACACAACACTGACAATGGTCTTCATGATTAGCTGTGCCACATTTAAGCCAAAATCCAGTCTTGTCAGACAGTACCTTTTACCACAAAATATCACTGTCTGGAATGGTCAAAAGGCTTCTACAGATCCAACAATGATATGTTTGACCCTTTCTGGCACCACTCCCTCAACTTGCTTGCACATACATCAGCATCGGCCATGTAAGCCTCTATGATTGAGCTCACGGGAGTCCATGACATCGCACCTTTGACTTGTTTTGTTGTACCACCACCATTAAAGAGATCAGATCTTTGGGAGGTCTAAACTTTTGGTTGGGGTATGGGATCAACTAGCCATCTTTGATCCAGGCATCAAGCTCTTGCCCATATGCGGCCCTAACGTTTGTGGGTACGGACTACTCTGCGATGCCATTCTGTAGCTTGGTTGGCACCTTATTGTCCATCCACTTCCACAGTTTGGTCCAGATTTTCTGTTGTTGATTGAACTCTACTTTGATGTCTGACCAATCAATCTGGAGTGCGGCACACACTGGGGTCTTCAGGAATTGCAAAGTTCCAAATTGAGTAATGAAGACACTACCTAGTGTCTTGATAGCATCATATCTGAGCAACAGATTGAAGCCCAGTATGTCCTTCCACATTACCAGCATGTTGACCTCATCAGATGCACTGGAGTCCGCACAAATCCTCACTAACCCTACTCCACAACATGCTTGTGTCTTGTCATTTATGGTCGCTATTTTAACACTTCTTTTGCTCCAAGTGCGGCACAACCTTGTGCTCACTATGGTATGGGAGCAGCTGGAATCAAGCATTGCTGAGCAAGACTTTTGATAAACATGCACTTGAATAATTAGTAGTGCTTTGTTTACATCTTGTCCAGGATGCAGAGTGGCACTTGTTCCCAGCTCCTTTCCTGGACAGCTTGAGGCCATGTGTCCGATCCCCCTACATTGGAAGCAGCGTATATGCCCCCACCCTTTGCAATTCTTGGCAATGTGACTACTCTGCCTGCAACAGAAGCAATTCTGTTTAGAACATAGGTCTGGTCTGGGATCTCAGGGCCGACTATATGGCCATCACAACAGGCTCCTCAATGATGATGGCCCATGCACACTCAAGTAGCTACTCAATCGCCGTTGCCTCAATACTTGTAAACGCTCTCAGGAGTTGCTTTACTAAAAACCAGTAGTCCAGCCACAAATGCATATACAAAAGTCTGTTCAGGTAATCCCCCAAAAGTCTGTTCAGGCAATCCCCCAAACAGCACAGCCAGCTTCTTCAGTGCTGCAAAGAAGACATCCACTGTCTTGCCTGCCAATAACGTTTGGGTGGTAAAGCATTCGTACACTGTACAAGGGTCCATCGCAAAGGCCCTGTACAGCACAGTCTTAGCTCAACATTGGCCTTATTCCTGTCACTTAACTACTGGTAAACTGTTATGAGGAAACACACCTATTCCTCAGATAATGGACTCTCCTATATTAATAAGAGTTAACAGGAAGTTAACGGGAGAAATTCTTGAGAAGTTCTTGGGAAGTTCATAGGAGTTTTTTAGAGTTCTATTGGAGTTGGCAGTTAGCTGAATACTAAGGAGTCAGCATTCAGTGGAAGATGACCAAGTTCCTAACATTTTGGGTGCGTTAAGTTGATTAGCAACCGACATAACACGATTATAACCTTCAGTGCGAAAACTACTCCACAATATAAACATCCAGAATGCCTCCTGTTAGTCGCAGGAGAATAACTAACTCGACCTGTTTGACCCCACACAAGCAAAAGGTTAGCTCCACTCTCTCAACTCAGTCCACCACAGATATGAAGCTGCCAAACTCAGGAATGAGTTTCAGGTCAAACTTTGCATTTGCCATTATGTGTTAAATTAATAAAAAATTAGCTGCACATTAAAAGGTCAAAATAGCTTGTAGAGTTTCTCCTTCTTTGTGTCTGAGATGTCTCTCTCTATCTGCACGTGGTCCAATCTCCCCCCCGTGTCAGCATTTTTCTCTCCTTTTGTATTACTAAGAATTTGCTTATGCAAAACAGTGATCATATACATAAGTGAAAAGAATAACAAGATTCTCTTTTGCAAGTAGTCTGTTCTAGTTTCAATCCTAGGTCTCTCCCCAATGGATGACACATGGTGCAACACTTACTCTCTTTCTTCGTAGATTTGCATGATGGCTGCCACAAACATATTAAACTCTCATAAATAATTCTTACGAATAATACTTGACAAAAACCTGCATCAGAAGAATCTTTTATTTTAAAAGAAACAAAAAACCTTTCTATGAACATAAAAGTAATCCAAAATAAATAACTTTGAATGCACCTTTTACCATATTCCTAATTTATGAAGAAAGCCAAAAGTATTTTGGACTATATTGACAAAACAAATCACTCTAACAAATATTTAAGTTGAACTGTATAACTAAAAATCATTTTTCTACATACTTCTCCAACAATCACTTGCACTTGTATTGTAATTGCAATACATACATAATCTTTTCGAAAGCATTGTTCATATATATATATATATATATATATATATATATATATATATATAGCATAGTGATGATCCACGTATACTGTCTTAATATGTATAGGAAAGAATATTAAAACGTTTTGAGTTTAAAAATGTGTTTTTTGACAGTATTTGTTTGAAGGACTGAGGGCAGTCTGAAATATAAAATATAATAGAAATAAACAAATACAGTAAAAAAAAACACATTTTTAAACTCAAAACGTTTTAATATTCTTTCCTATATATATATATATATATATATATATATATATATATATATTTGTATTTTTGCATAAAAAATTTTTATTGTTGGACAGTGTCTTTTAATTATTGATTATTGAATATTGACCTTGTGCCATGAACAAAATTTAAATGTTTGCAAACTGTCAGTCTTGTTGCATATTTGTACTATTTATATAAGTATTTTTAAAATTTAAACATTGATTTTGTGTTATTCCACTTAATGAAAAACATTTTCAAATGAAATAAGTTTTTCTAAATATTTATATGTATATATTTTGCTGTTAGTTTTCTCTTGAGATAATTTGACAATATTGATTAAAGGATGTAGTAAAGAAAGAATGACCTTAATAGTAAATTAATTTCTTGCAGATCATCACTCACTCAGTAAATGTTTACATTAATTATGCTGGGTAACAAAGAATTTGCTACTATAGTAAAAGCATGTCTTTTTTTAATAAACCAACTGAATGTACTCAGAATTATTTAAGCGCATCAGAATTTTGCATTATACCCATGTACATTTTAAAAAGACATTGTCTTACACCGCTTACACAAGAGCAAAATAAATACTTTGTAGTATTTGTGAAGAAAAACTTTAAAAATATATATAAATATAAATTTGATAAAATGGACAAATTAGGCAGATTCAAATTATAGCAGACACATTATTAAAACATAATATATTAATTAATCAGTTTCAAATTGTTATAATTTACTACTAACACATACATTCAGTCAAAAACTCCCCAGCTCCTGCATACATGTGATCGGGCTTGTCTATTTTTCTTAGCCAAGTCTCTACCCATAGACATAGCCTTAACTGAGTCACTCTCTACCCAAAGACAAGAGAGATTGACAAGTGTGAATTCTCCCAGAACTCTGGGTATTTACTCAAAACTTCCCCACTGAGGTGGAATGTGACACAGCAGTTTTTAATGTAGAAGTCTTCATCAGATAGTGGAGGATCTACAGGTAAAGGAGGTTTTTCTTCCATAGACTCAGGATAAAAATTCCCCCAATCCCACAAGTGAGATCAGGTTTTTGTCTATTTTTCTCCAGACGAAACTCTGCCTGTACATATAGTATCATCTGAGTACCTCTCTGCCTGAAGGCCATCTAACAAGCTTCAGTTTACATGGAACTCTGGGTATTTACCTTTAGTTCCCCCAGTGAAATGGGATGTGACACAAGGTTGGTGACCCCAGGCACAGACACTTAGGTCAAATGTCAAAACTTGCCCAGCCCCCATATCCACAGGATCAAGCACTAAGCCTGTCTATTCTTCTCAGCTGAATCTCTATTCACAAACAGAGATTCAATTGAGTTGAACTCTGCCTGAAAGCAGAGAGCTCTGTCTTTCTCAGCTGAGTCCCAGTCCATAGATCAAGCCTCGACTGAGTCATTCTCTGCTCGAAAATAGAGAGATTAACAATTGTGAGTCTGACAGTGGACCATCAGAACCCTGAGTATTTACCAGAAACCTCCCCACTGAGGTCAGATGTGACACAAGGTTAGTTTTTAACGTGGGAATTCCGAGCCCTTAAGCTCAGGCGAAAATTTCCTATAGATCTTGCATAAGGCAAGGTCAAGCTCTTCTCTAATTTTTCCCAGGTGAGATTCTGCCCTTATTTCCGCCACAACATCCCCACTTTAGAGATTTTTTATTTTCTTAAATATTTTATTTCTTATTTTAAATATTTTATTTCTTTATTTCCTCTTTCTGGCAAGTTTTTCATGTACTAAACTTTATATTTCTTTCGTTTTTGGTCAAACACTAATTTTTCCATACATTTCTTTTTTCTGGTATTCATACTTGTACATTCAAATTTGTGAACTTATTATGCCATCTTCTCATATTTCTTTTCTGTTTTTATATACCCTGAAAAATACTTTTGTCAATTTAAAAAAATTTTTGCCCATTTTTTTTTTTTACCCATTCTTATTCTTTTTTGACCTAGTCTCAACTTGTCAAACTACAATTTAATTTTTCTTGCAAACATCAATTCTGCAGCCAAATCCCAATACATTGTCAGGCATATGTCTGACAATGTATTGTGATTTGGCATTATCTGGTATACTCTCAAAAATTTTTGTAGTACTTTTTCACTCACTTTTTCATTACTTGCTTTTATCAAAGCTCTCTTAAAAGTACCCACAAACTGTTCAGCTTGTCTGTTTGACCTTGGGTGATGTGGTAGAGTAGTAATATGTTCAAAAAAGGATATTTTACAAAATTCTTCAAATTTATAAGCAGTGAATTTTGTACCATTATCCGAGACTATGATATCTGGAATGCCATATCTTGCAAACAATTTATGTAAAAAATTCACTGTAACCATGGAAGTTGATTTTTCACATTTACAAATTTCTTGCCACTTAGTAAAGCTATCTATAACCACTAGATAATGCAATTTGTTTATTGGACCTGCAATATATGCCTATGTGCAATCTTGACCCCAAAGTACCTGTCTCTGGCTAAGGTTTTAATTTTGTGGTAAGGGATTTTGCTGCCAAAGCACAAATCTCTGCAAACTTTTTTCAATGTCTTGATGTACAATGTAGTGTACTGCAAACAGTACACTACATTTTGATTTAAATAATGGCACTGACTTTTTTCACTAGAAATTTTGCTTTGACTTTGGAAAACCAACCAAACTCACCAAACAACATCCGGAAAACATTTTTTTCAATTCTCTCTTCAAATTTTCTCATCGTTTTTCAAACTGGTCACTTTTCCACATATTTTTGCAACAAATATTTATAGGTAAATCCCATAACTCAAACAATTTCATCCAGTCAGTACTATATAGGTTTGTAGTATTTTTTAACATATAAACCTTAAATTTTACACACTTGTTACAAAATGAAATGTTGCATGTCATTTCAGCAATAACATAATTTCTCACCTGACATACCACATGTGATGGAATTTTTAATATAGGTTTTTGGTTTGCTTTCCATGGGGCTTCATTGATTATTGATATATTACTACCAGTGTCTAGTTCTATTTTTATATTCACATTATTAATTCTCACATACACAAATTTTCTTTTCTTTTCTGTAATTATTTTTTCATCTCAGCACTATATAAAATTTTTCCTGAGAAAATTTTTCCTTGCTTTAGTTTTACAGTCTGACTTTTTATGTCCTACTTTTCCACACATGTAGCACTTTAAATTCTTAAAGGGACAGTTATCCCCAAGATGTAACTTTCCACATCTGAAACATGGATTAATTTTTCTTTCTCCACATTTTTCTTTGGTTTGTATGTATGCACATTCATTTTCTTCAATTACCTCTGTATTGCATCTCAGATTTAGGATTCTTTGACATTCATTCGATATTTCTTGTAATGCTAGTTTTTTTTTATTCTGATCCTTTTTCCTTAGGATTCTAGCACGTATTTATGTATCTTATTTTGGCATTAACCTTTGAATGAAAATTAATCCTTTAAACATATGTGGCATCAGCTCATTTAATTTGAATCTTTCACACCCCTTGTTAACAATTCCAGCATATGTGATAAAATCTTTGTCTTCTTTTTTTTTGTCAGAATGAGTATGGAATAACAAACTTTTCTTACTGAAAAATTTTAGCCAGAATATTTACCATTTCTTCAAAGCAAATTTTTCTTGTTTTCTCGGTACTACAAAATTACAGTGATTTTACTATTCTACTGGCGCTAATTTTCTCAAAAAAGTTTTACTTTTTCTTGTCTTCCCAGTCACTGCATTCTTCTTTATGAATTTGCTTGTATCTTATAAAATAATCAGAAAAGGTAATTTCATTATCTAAATTGTATGTGAATTCAGATATGTCATATGTCACCATTTCGAGAGTGAAAGAGATTGGAGAATTTCCCATTTTCTTCTGAATTATTTTAATTAACTTTTGTTTTTGTTTCTGGAGTTCCAACAACTGCCATTGTTGTATTTCTTATCTCTTGAGCCAATAATTCTTAAGAATATGTTTTTTCTTTATGCACATCAAAGAAAAAAAATTACACCAATGTGATTCTAATTTCTTATTGTCACTGTTTTGTGTACAGAAGCAAAAAGGTATTTTTCCTACTCCATATTTTTCCACTGTTATAACTCACTACTAATGATTATAATATTATGTCTTGACTGACTCCAATGGTACTCTATCAGAATGCCATCAGAACTATCTTGGAACTGTGTCTCAGAACTCTCTCTGAGTTCTTTATTTAAGGTGTCTTGCCTAGTCAATTTGTATTACCAGGGGAGTATTATTTACTACACAAGGCAGATAAAATGAAAATCTCTTTTTATTGTAGATTATTAATTAATTATCCAACTGAATTTCACTGCATTTAAACATATATTAATCTACAAATTTTCAGCTTTTAAATTAGTAAGTAGAAATTTTATACTTTTCAAGTAAAACACATTCAAATAGAGTTAAGTATTTTTATGTTAAATATTCATGTGCATTCTAGCGTAATAATATGTCCACACACCAGATATGAATAAAGGTAGTATATCAAATGGCCTTAGTAAGTGAAGGCATTAAGAAATCATCTTGTATCAAGTCTATTTCCTGCTATACAAGAATTATCTTCATAAGAAGAAACTGGACTAAAAACAAGAAACAATTTTTTTTAATCAATCAATGATTTCTGAAATGTAAAAATTTTGGATTAACACTTTATCTGCTTTCTTCTTTCCTTTTGCTTTTTCTTTGCAGATAAGTTTAATATTTGTACAAAGTCAAATTATCAACCCCACAACCTTCCACAACTACAGTTATGCAACATTTATTTAGTTTCAAAATTATCTAAAAATTCTCGTATTATTTTACATTATTAAGTTATTAAGTGAAAACTATATTTATTTTCAATTAGTGAATATATAATATACGCTTTCTATAATACAGTATTCTCTTTGGAGCATTTCATTTGTTACTCCAGACCACAGCCTGCTCCCAAAAGTCTCATCTGACCCTCACTTTGAAAAGGTTGCCTGCCTCATGTTAAAATGTAAAAATAAGAAAAATATCTTGCAATTTGAAAATTCCAAAATATTTTAATATAATAAGAATTATAAAAATGTTCACATTTTGTTATTTGAAAAGTCCAAAAATATGTTGAAATGATAGAAATCACTATTTAATAATAAGTGTTTGATTACAGCTACAGTTCTGTCACAAAATTCTTTTAAACAGTGGAAAACCTTTTGTCACTCATTTGGTTTGGGGTAAATTGCTATTTCTTTTAGTTCCAAGCATTTTTTCATATTCAAAATCTTTTCACAATTTTCTATCTCAATGTCATTTCCTTACCTTCTGAATAAAACAGAAATTCTGAACAAGTTTCAGTTATCCAATTATTACAAATACTTCTAAGTCTATGGACATAGTCAAAAAGTTAGAATAAACCATTTGTACATGTCCAAGATTTATTTTCAACAGTGTCAAATTTATTGAAAGAAACTTGATTTATATGATTATTGTCATATACAACTGCAATCACATACACTTTTAAAAAGTTGATTAAATTATTAATACTTGTCACATTTTATATAAAAATAACAAATTTTTACAAGAATTGTTTAAAAAAGAAAAAATTAAAATAATTCTTGTAAAAATGTGTTATTTCTCAAAATGTTTTTCTTCAGACTATAATATATATTTATTAATATATATATATATATATATATATATATAAGCAATCAAAAGTTTGTTGTAGTTTCATTGCATTTTTTATTATACTATTCAGAGCAGATCATCCGGAAAAAAAATAGATGATTTACATTCCCCACGGAGTCCTATATTTAACTCATAACAAATTTTTCATACAAAATTTAATTTCTTGAAATTTTATGAATTTACCTGGAGGTGGTGGGAAGAGTAACAGATGTAAAAAATATTTTTACCAAGATATACCAGAAAAAGTGGAGGTGCCTACCATAGTACAATTGAAAGAATGATCTACTTCTTCAAAGAAAACAGTTTAAAATTCCTTAAAATATTTACATTATTTGGGCTACTGATTTCATCTTAGTTGCCATTTGTACATTGTTTTGACTGTTGTATGCTTTGGCCTTCTTCAGATGCAAGGAATTTTGAACTGAACCCTTTATTATGATCACTGGGGTGTATCATTCTCATTCCTTATGCAAAGCCTATTTTTGGTAGTTGTAAAAATGGCAATCAAGATGAGGACAACAGTCCGAATAATGTAGCTATTGTAAATACTCCCTCATCTCAGAAATATACATAAATAAATTAAAATATAATTTTAAATATGGAACAAAGGTTAATAAAAGAAATGGTAGCAATTGATTTTTCATTTGTTTCTTAAAACACTTTGTAAATTTCTTTAGTAAGAAAAGAAAAATACATACAATTATGTTGAAGTCAAATTTCTTTGGTTTTTCAGATTTTTACACTGAAAGAAGTTGACTACATCATGAGAATGAAAATGTAACTGTTTCAATAATGACCAAAAATCTTTTTTTAAGTAGTCTTTGATTTTATGGCATTCTATCTCCGGATGTGTGTTGTGGTACATTGGATATTCAAGTTCGAATTCCAGTTGAATTCATCGTAATCACTTATGTGCAAATACTCTTGGAAAAGGTATTAATCTGTCTCTTCCCTCCAGCTATAGGTCAAATAACAGGACAGATTGAGTTCTATAGCCTTGGTTGGCAACCAGTCTACCACAGAAGCAATGGCAACCTACTGCAATAAAATCTTCTGCCCAGTCTTTTGAGACATGATTGCCCAAGTTTGTATCACATACAACACTTAACTGACTGACTGACTGATCTCTGCACCCACCCTTTATATCTTTTGAACTTTCTTTTCACTATCAGTTCACAGACATGAAAAAGCAAAATGAAAGAAATGATGTGAGCTTCTCACAAAGGTGTGAAAAACTTTGGAATCAAGTAGTAGGTACTCACAAAAACTAAGGAGTGGTTTTGTGGGCTGGATTGCCTTGTTAATATCCAGCAGAGTGGCAGACCAGACATTAGACCATCACAGCTGGATCTGTCCCAGGAGGCAAAGGTTGTCAACCCCTTTTTTAAAATATTTTTATTTTTATAAATTGCAAATTATTGTACATATGTATTATTTTGATTATGACATAGTTCAGTCTTTTTAACTTGCAAGATTGTTTTTATAAATTGTCTCATTTTAATACATTTTGGACTTTTTGAATTGCAAAATATGTAATTTCTTTTGTTTTCTCATTTTAACACATCTTTGATTTTTCAAGTTCAAACATATGTGGATTCTAAATTTATTATTTTAACATTCCAAATTGCAAGAGAGGAACATTTTTAAAATTTTACAATATTTTGCACTTTCCAAATTACAAGATTTTTTTTTATTTTACTGATTTTGAGCTTTTCAACTACCAAGATATTTATATTTTTATTATTTTTATCATAGGAATATTTGTTGTGAGTACAATATAAAATTAACTTTCTTTTCTTCGCTGTTTGCAAATTTTGTGAGCCAATGTGAAAATATTAATTAACCAATGAAAAGAGAGCAATTTGCAGAAAACAGCAAATTGAACTTTCAGTAACCTGTGTCATGTTTCTTCCCACCCAAAAATGTGTTTGGTTGAGAGCTGACCATGTGATCTGAGTACACATTTTCCAGCCGATGTGAGTAGAGAATGAAGAAGCACCAGACAGGCCATGCTGAATGCAATATAGCAAGAAAATAATCAGGCCATCCCCGGCAACCTACATTCACACCCACTCACTTTCTCTCTCGTGTTGCTTTCTTTATCTCTTCTTCTTCCTCTTCATCTACCCGCCATACAAAAAAAGAAAGCAAGGAACAAGACAATAGTACTATTTTGTTGATACACTCAGGGAAAATATGGACTTATCTTTAGCCATACAAATCACATTTTGCAAAAACAAACCAACTTTTAATTCCTTAAACTTTCTCTGAGAACATTTCACAGTTAATAATTTCATACCTACAATTTGATGTAATACTGTTTGATAAATAAATTTTCATTTATTTATACAAACAAAACTGTTTCATCTTTCCAACCTTTTGATTACTTTTAGATGTGGGAAGTTCAGTTATGTTTGCCACAAGGCCATTTTAATAAACATAATTGATGTCTCCATATAATTTGGATCTCAAGATGGTAATAAGAAGGTCTATTGTTTCACTGGTCATTGTGGCATGAACATTTAGAATAATAGCTTAAAACAAGCATAGATTTTTTTCAAAATAATAAGTATATTTTTTATTAATTATTAGTTAATAATAAGTAAAAATATTTCCTAACTAAAATCAAATAAAAAGCACTAAAAATGCCTTAATGCAAATATATCCTGATTTAACGTATGAAAACAATCAACAACCATCAAGCAGATACCATCATTGCCTGAATTGAAGAAATCACATTGAATATCCCTCAGGCTCAGGTGGATGAGCTAAGATGGAAATGAGACAAATATTAGAGAAGCCAAGTTGCTCAAATCAAACATTGCAAAAGAGGAAGGGCTGGCAATGAAGACCCTACAGATGAATAAGAACATCATCATACTACCAGCTGACAAAGGCAATGCAACTGTAGTGATAGACAAAACAGAGTACACCAAGAAACTGGAAGGCCTCATTAGAAGTGGTAGTTACAGCAAAGTAAAGACCCTATGTTGGAAACTGAACAACAGCTGTTACAGATCCTAATCAAGAACAAGGATCACTTCCAGCGTAAAACATACAGGCAGTTGTCTCAATGCTACAGCAAACTACCTCACATGTATGGTCTACCTAAGATTCACAAAGATGGTATTCCACTCAGGCCAATTGATAGCAGCCAAGGCTGTGTGTGCCACCCTCTGAGTCACTTCTATGTGGATATAATTGACCCACTGATAGGGAAGTCACCATCACATGTCTGAAATTCTGCTCATCTCATGGAACTAATTAGAGATCCTCTAATTCAATCTAACCAAATGGTGAGCCTGGATGTGGTGAGTCTGTTTGCCAAGGTGAAGGCACTATTGGTAGTCAGGGACAGACTGGCATCATACTCATCCCTAGGAGAATATACCAGTATACTACTAGATAACCTGATGGCATTCACTTCTCTAGGTCAACTGCTAATGTGTTAACAATTATTACTGAAAGAGTCTATCAATCTTAAGATAAAAATGGTAAAGCTTGGGCTGTTGCTTTGAATATCTCAAAGGGATTTGACAGAGTTTGGCATACAAGTTGGAAGGTTATGGTATTTCTGGGTGAATTTTTGAACTGATTCAATCTTTCTTATCAAATCACAAAATGAAAGTTATCTTGAATGGCTACTCTTCTAGATCTTTTTGCATAAATTGCAAACATAGCCTACAATCTGCTGTAAAAGTGGAGGCAAGGAATAGTTTGTTAATTTTAATGCTTCAAAAATGAAAGTGATCTCTTTTAACCATCTGAGAGAATCATTTTTATCTTCCATCATTATAGCTGATACTAACCTCCAGGAGAGTGACTCATTGTATCTTCTCAGACTAACATTTCCAGCTGAGATGAAGTGAAAAGAAGATATTGAATTAATTGCTAAGTTTGCAGCTAAAAAAGTTGGTTCACTATGTCATGTTAGACAATTTTTCTCACCAAAATATATTTTATATATTTATAAGACTACCATTCATTCATGTTTTGAATATTACTGCTATATCTGGTCTGGTGCTCCTGCTATATATTTAGAGATTCTTTATAAAATCCAAAGATGAATTTTCAATGTTACTCATCCTGACCTGGGACGTCAGCTTCAGTCCCTTTCTCACTGCTATAATGTAACTTCTTTGATAATTCTAATGAACTTTCTGCTATGGTACCTAAACTTTATTGCTTTACTGGGATGTGTGGCAGAGAGAGAGAGAGTCAAGCACATACATACATTTAAAGGGTTCAAAATTTTTGACACCTGAAGAAGTCCGAAAAGGTTGAAACATCATGTCATTCGTTTCTTTCTTCTTAATTTCTGTTAAGAATTTTTTAAACAGAATTTCTACTTCCAGTAAATGTGACAATATTAAATTAAATTGGAAGTAAATTAGAATGGCGAGATAAAACCAGTGTATTTGCTTACCAGTAGCAAAATTTGATTTAAACATAAGTTGTGCCGTTTAATTTAGGTCATCAGAAGACAATAGAAATGAACAAAATTTTTTGCAAGTGAAATTGAAATAGCGCTCACTAAGCCAGACACTCATGTTAAGTGCATAGTGACCTGGCTTATAACTCTCCGGGTTATAAGCATGTAGTAATGTTGAAGAAAAGAAGAGCCAGATCACAACTGTGGAAGCGTACAATTGTGTATGAGATCGGGATCTCCCCCCAGCCCCCGCTGAAGTAAGAGTGTTGACAAGTCAGAAACAAGGACTTTAAGAAATATTGTCATTGCAGTAGTCGCATTGAAAAACCACTGAGTATATGAAACTTAACGTTTGTCACTAGCATGACAACAATCAGAATTGCATCATCCATTCAGCACCTTTGCAAGGCACTGTGGTCCCAGCATTTTATTTGAGAAGAATTGACTCCGTCAAAAGTGTCTGGAGAATATTGTTGAAAAGAGTTATATATCTTCTGAGACAATTTAACAAGTGAACCATACACACACTGTCTTTGTCTGGACTCCTGTGTGTGAGTTGTTTTGCTAAACAAACTTTTACTTTCTGTAACTGTTTTTCTTTTTCTATTCTTTTCTTGTATATAAAAGACATTAACAGTGCAACCATTGAACAGTTGTTTGTTCAGCTTTCTACCGGCATTATTTTTTTCCTTTCTATTTCTTTTTGCTGTATTCTAAATGTTTAACACAGGCTTCCCAGCCGTGTCTACATCTTCAGTCAATCGTGAACGAACAACACTTCTGCTTTCTGGATCACAACATGGGCAGAAAGCAGATTTAAACCAGTGGGCCAGTTAACTGACCTACGGATACTCAGGTACCTACGGCCAACCCCGTGAGTTTGGTTAAGATCAAAGAGACATCTCAACCCAAAGAGAAAGACGCCGAAGGTTGCAGGGACAGGGTGGAAGAGTTAGACCTGGTGCACATTGATCAGAATAGGATCGTGGAGTGGAAGTATTAAATATACGGTCATGTGACCAGGATTCCTACCCCCCCCCTTCCCCCGGACAGAATGTGTTTAAATATATGGTGCCGTGATAACCAGGATTTCGCTCATGGGAATTTCCATGACCGTCTGAAGGAGGAGGGAAGGTTGCATTAGTTTTTGTCCAGTCGAGTAAAACCTTAATCTGCGAACAATATTCGTCTGAAAGAGACGTAAGGAGGAAAAGAAAACACCAGCAAAATAAGAAGGAAAAAGAAATAAGGCACAGAGCGGCGGACTCAGGTAAATCACTTTTTGGTTTCCTTTGTTTGCTCATTACACTTAGATCTGCCAGTAATATTGTTGATCTTGTCAACTTTGTACACAGTTGAAGCGCCACCACCGTGTTAAGTAGTTTTTCTTTCATCTGTCATTGGTCTCTCTTCTCGTGGGGAAGTAGTTAACAATACGCTAGGATAAGTGTAGCAGGATCAAACGCCACAGATGGCTCTGGGGACATGGGAATCCCTGAAATAACAATGGGTTTCAGGAGGCTGATAGGTAGCATGAAGCTACCTACTGATAAAGGAAACCCTGCAGACTTGCACAAATGGATTCTGTCCATTTGAAATAAGCAAGTGATTTATGTCCTCTCAGACCAAGAAATAGTGCTCCTAGCTTACGGCACAGCGGGACAGGTGTCCAAGTGCATAGTTAGGTGGTACAAAGAAAACCAGGCCCTGACGTGGAGAGAGCTTAAATTCACTCTGATACAGCAATACGCAAGTAAGCGTACAGCCATTGAGGCAGTCAGAAGAACCACAGGGCTAACGGCATTAGCTTTACCGGAGTTGGCAACTCTAGACAGTGGTCCTATTCAGGCCCTTTTGGCTGATGTGTATGTGGATGCACTGAATGACAGGGACCTGAGGGGCGATGTTCTTTGAGAAGGACCAATTACCTTGGCCGCAGCCCTAGAGGCGGCTCAGAACAGTGAACGACTATGAAATAGAATAAGACGGGGTAGAGAAAGCAAGTTAATATGATGATGCCTCCTACCGAGAAGGAAAAGGGTCCAGGAAATGCTGATGGGTCACCCATGGAAAAGCAAGAAGCAGTGTGGCCCCAGTGCAAGTTAGACCTCTGAGATGCTGGATATGTGGTGTGGTTGGGCACCTTTCGGCCATTTGTAAGGAGTGAAAGTGTTGGCACTGTAGAGGAGCAGGTCACCTAAGATGAATGTTCTCACAGGAGAAAGATGAACCACACCGAATGGAACAACCCTAACTCAGATGGAGGGGAGAAATGGGTTACTAGTCCAAAAAAGAGAGTCACTCGAGCTCTACTCCACCCAGGCGGGCCCCTAGACAGAAATTGGAGCCCCTAGAAAAAGGTGAACTCCTGTTGCTGGCTCCCATGTCTCGGTTGTCAAGAAAGCGGGAGAAAGAGAGAGAACATACAGGAAGGAGAAAGGCAGAAGTATATTGTTTGCTGAAGGAAGGGCCAGACTTCACCTGTAATGTGTTGCTGGGTGATAAGAAGATGAAGGCCCTTGTCGATACTGGAGCTTCAGTGTCACTGGTTAGCTCCAATAGTTGAGACTGATGACGAATCTTAGTCCCGTCGATCTACTAGTAAGTCAGGCTGATGGTAGCAAGATGAGGATAGACGTGGCTACCTTTCCAGTTAGCAAGAACCAGAGGTAAACTTAAGGTTTATGTGGCACCTGACTTGTGTGGTGAGCTAATTTTGGGGAGTGACTGGCTTAGGCAGAATAAGGCACAAATCTGTTTTGACCCCGCCACCTTAACCTTGGATGGGGTAGGGATGTGACACTTTTGCCCAGGCTGGCTAATTGTGATATTGCCATCCGGCTGACTAGTTGGTTCAGTCACTCGCTGGTTCGGGATGGATCCCACTGAGATGATGTCAAAATGGTACCAGTTATGCCGACACTTTCGGGCCGCTGTTGCTGGTCGTGATGATCTCGTCACAGAAGCTAGTCCTCAAGACATTTATTACAACAACAGACCACTGTCCATGTTGTGATTTGATCTCAGAAAGTCACATTGTGCAATTACCAGATCCAGACCGGACATTTGTGTACACTTGTGGTTAAAAATAAATATGGCACCAAAAAAAAATTAAATAAATGAATAAGGTCGAAGACACCTAGAGAGTTGCGAATAAAGTCTTTATAATAAAAAAAATTATTAATTACAAAAGCGGAAAGTACAATTGTCGGAATGCCAGTTTACAATGGAGAGAGGATTTACTTAAAAATATCAGAGCTTTACAATTTCTTTTTAAAGTCTTTTCACATATTTTCTATAACAAGTGCTGTCAATTTTCTATGCAACTTTTAAAGCAACAAAGTTCTTTCGGGTCCTTATCGGAGCTTAACAGAATTTACCGAATCAGAGGCGGGTAATGGCAGTGACGTGACGGTGGTGTTCTGGGGGTTGGTTTATCCTTGTCGCCTGGAAGCTCTCTCCCAACTTATTTGATTTTTCTCGCTGAGTCTCTATTTTTATAACCATCTCCAATCCTCTCGAGGGATCTAGCCGACTCAAAGCCTTCGACCAATGAGATTGTTTTCCACCCACATGATTTGCAGGGCTCGATGAATGAAATATCAACAGTTCACATGTCTTTGTCTTCTTTCTTTCGATTACATCATCAGTTTTCCGATCCCATAATTTCTGTTGGGGGATCTAACCCTACTTGACCTCATCAAGTAAATCCTGACATTTTGTTATGGCTACTTACAAAATTTTAGCTTTGCCCAAAACAATTCGCTTCGAACACGAAAAAAGAAGAATAATCATATATATTTTTTCTTTCTTTTCCAACTGTCAGCCAATTTTTCTATTCCCTGGATTTTACAAGCACATGATAGTATTAAAAATATTTTTTTTACATAAGCTCACATCACAAATTACAATAAAGCACAACTAACAATACCACTAATATTAATTTCTCTCTCTCTGTTGTAATAAATCAAACAAAAATATATATCAGCGGGAGATAGTGTCACAAGAGATACTGTTGGGAGAGGAAAGTTCTGAACAATTGCCAGTGGTGGCCCAGACAGATATAAAGCTTCCCCCTAGCACTACTGTATCTGGGAAGGGCAAAATTATAACAGAAGGAGTGCTGAACAGTGACCTGTACCATGTGGTCTCTCCTGATAGATATAATAATAGTGAATCAGAAATAACTGTGTGTGATTCATTGGTGAAGGGATCAGGGACTGTTCCTTTACCAAAGCTACTAATAAAACTATTAAAATAAAGCAGGGAGAGGAGCTGGCACAGGCGTGCCCAGTGAGAGAAGTTGAACAGGTGAGAGTATCGAATGAGAATAGGCCTGGGAATAAGACAGGTAGTAATGAAATCAGGGATGAGGATAAAACAGCTCCTGAGCATTATCGGAGGAAATTGAGGAGATTGCTGAATGGTAATCGGGAGGTAATAGCTATTACTGATAAGGAACTGAGACAGACAGAGACAGTTGAAATGAAGATAGACTTGGGTAATCCCCCACCTATTAAGTTAAGACCATATAGGACCCTAATCCACAAGAGCAAATTAGTAGAGGACACAGTGAATGAAATGATAGAATCAGGGATAATCGAAGATCCAAATCTCCCTGGAGTTTTCTAATAGTGATTGTTGAAAAGAAGGATAGAGGGCATAGGTTTTGTGTGGATTTTCATCAATTAAATGCCATTACGAAACTGCTGGCAGTGTCCTTCCCCTTGATTGATGATATTCTAGTGCTTTTAGGAAAGTCTAAATGTTTTCCACCTTAGATTTGAGGTCGGGATATTGGCAGGTAGCAAAAAGGATCAGGAAAAGACCGCTTTTACCTGCCACATGGGTCTCTTCAATTTTAGAGTTATGTCATTTGGGTTAGCAAATGCCCCGGGTGTATTTAATCAGTTAATGTCCATTGTTTTGAATGGCACAGAGACATTTGCCATGGCGTATCTAGATGACATCATGGTGTTTTCAAAATCGCCAGAGGAGCATTTTGAACATCTACAGAAGGTGTTTGATAGGACCATGGATTAAAGTTAAAATTATCAAAGTTTCAGTTTATGAAAGAAGAGACAAAATACTTAGGGTTTATCATAATCAAAGAAGAAATAAAAACAGATTTAGACAAAGTAGAGGTTATAAGAGCTATGCCCACACCGTGAAGACCGTAAGAGAGATTAGGAGATTTGTTGGAGCCATCGGATATTATCGGAGGTTCATACCAGCATTTAGTCGACTAGCAGGCCCTCTAATAGCTCTAACTAAGAAGCATGTGGACCAAGGATTGTCAGCATGTATTCTAAAGGACCAGCTGATAGCTGTACCCCTGTTGGCCTAACAAAACCTGAGTAATCTCATTGTGCTGTACACCGATGCTAGCGATAAGTGTATCGGGGCAGTTTTTATGCAACCATGTTCCAATAAGGATGGACCACTATTGGGTGTGCCTGAGGAAGTGCCAATCTATTTTTTGTCTCATCGGCTCTCTGAGACTCAGCAAAGGTGGCCAGTAATAAAAAAAGAGGCATTCACCATTCTGTATGCTGTGCAGAAATTAGATTATTATTTGAGTGGGGCTGTGTTTACCATTAAAACAGGCCACAAACCCTTCAAATATTTTTTAGAGGTGGAGTGGACGAGTAAGAAGATGCAACAGTGGATATAACTGCAAAATTATGCAAGTTAAGTGGGTATAACTGCAAAATAGAATATTTGGCAAGGAAGGATAATACCTGTGCTGACCTGTTATCGAGGATTCCGAGGCAGTTAGAGACAGAATCTGTCAGGTTGGAGCCGGGTGTGGATGATAAAGCATTCCAAATTAATGTGATCAATTCACAGGTGTTGAAGGAGAGAATTAGTAGGGAAAATCAGCAAACGAGTGAAACGGAGGTTGTTTCCAACCCCCACTGGAGAGATATTATTAGGCAAAACCAAGAGGATAACAAGATAGTAACTATCAGATCCAGGATAGAGGCAGGGCATACCTCCAAATATATGGTACACAATGGAGTGTTGTATTACCTTTCAGGAAGAGATGAGGAAGTAAGTTTAAAAATGATGATACCAGAGAAGTTGAGAGCTGAAATTCTAGACCAATGTCATAGAAGGTTAGGACACATGGGAATGATAAGATGTATGAATTAATAATGAGAAATTACTATTGGCCTAAGTTGTTTAATGATGTTGTGAACCATGTAAAAACATGTGTAACATGCCAAGTACAGAGTTGAAGGAGTAGGGCTACCCCAGTATTAGAAACGGATGTCCCAAATTATCCATTTCATAAAGTAAGCATGGATATTTTCGGGCCCTATGGAGAAACATATAGTGGTAATTTTTACATAGTGAGTTTTGTGGACTGGCTGACGAATTGACTTGAGGCATTTGCCATACCAGATGAGAAGGCATGAACGGTGTCAGATATAATACTGAACAAAATATTCCCTAGGTATGGGGCCCCTGAACAGTTGGTTACCTATAATGAGTCGGAGCATGTAAATCAGATTATGAGAGAGACGTTGGGAGAATTAAACATATGGCACATAACCACCTCTCTGTATCACCCCCAAAGTAACACTAAGGTAGAGAGATTTAAATAAGACTCTCACTGATGTGTTAGCTAAACTAGCAGAGGATAATAGAGAAAATTGGGATTTATTCGTAACCCAAGCGTTAGCAGCTGTGAGATTCTTGATGAACGAGACAAGATTTTCCTCTCATTACTTGATATATGGCAGGGATGTAGTCTTACCTATAGACAATCTATTACGATCTAGAAGGAAGTATTTAGAAGCGGATCATCACCAAATAGTTTTAGAGCAACAGCATAAAATTTTTACGCAGGTGAGGAGCAGGATTCAAAGAGCCCCGAAAAGGTAAAACAATAGGATAAATAAAATAGAGAAAAAGCTTCCTTCCAGACAGGTGATGCAGTGTATTATAAAATACACCTGAGAGAAGGTAAATTGGACCAGAGATGGAGTCCATACTATAAGACAGTAGAGCAGATGAATCCGGTTTCCTCTGTGACCAGAAAGGTAAAGAGAGTGCATGTGAATGATATAAAATTAGCTGAAACAGGAGAATGGAAAGGAGCCAAAACAAAAAATCAACAGAAAAGCTGAGGAAAACTACATTGGTAGAACCTGAAAGGTTAGAGACTGAATGTGAAAATGAAGGGAGTGAGGAGATTGAAATTAGCCAAACTACCCTTCGAAGGATGAGGGAGGTAAATTGTACTTGGTAGTGCAGCCTGAGCCCAAAGATTAAGTAAAACCAGTATGGTGGTTGTGTTGAATGAGTGACGATCTGGTACTAACAGTGCACTTATCATCAGTGTTGGTAGATTGTGTGGAAGGGCCCCTATGCATGCACTGTGCTGGTGATGGTGTGGGACGGTGCTTGACATATCACTCTAAGATATAACCACCAGATAAAAACAATCAGAGAATGATTGAGTAAGACAAACTCTCCATCTCTGGACGAGGAAAGGCTTGTGGTACTGACGATGTTAGTTGTGTTAGCTAATACCTGGGAACACAGTGAGAATACCGTATTTAAGAAGACTAGCGAAGTGATTATAACAAGATTGTGCAGAATTTTTTTTTATACAAGAAAGAAGAAAATGTACCAAATTTCCAGATTTTTATATAAAAGTAGGAATATTTTTAAAATATGATTTATTTTATTTAAAATGAAAATGCATTAATGTGCAGAAAATGTACCAGATTTTCATGTTTTTATACAAAACAATAGTAATATTTTGAAAATATCACATATTTTATTATTTCAAAATAAAAATGCCGGTATGTACAAGTAAAGAACCAGGTTTTCAGATTTTTATATAAGAAACAGGAATATTTTGAATATATCACTTATTTTGTTGTTTCAAAATGAAAATGCAGGAAGGTGCAGAAAATGTACCAGATTTTTAGATTTTCATATAAAAATGCAGGAATATTTGGAAAATAGCACTTATTTTGTTATTCCAAAATAAAAATGCAAGAATGCGCAGATAAACAACCTGATTTTAATATTTTTATATGAAAAAGTAAGAATAATTGGAATATAAAATTTATTCTGTTATTTCCAAATAAAAATGCCGGAATATGCATAAAAAGTACCAGATTTTCAGATTTTTATATAAAACATAGGAATATTTTCAAAATATCACTTATTTTGTTATTTCACAATACAAATGCAGGAAGGTTCAGAAAATGTTGAATTTTCTCATATTTTTATACAAAAAAGAAAAATGTTTGTAAAAATATCACATAATTTTTTATCTAAAAATAAAAATACAAGAATGTGCAGGAAATAAACATGATTTTCATATTTTTATATAAAAGCATAGGGATATTTGGAAAATATGACTAATTTTGTTATTTCAAAATAAAAATGCTGGAATTTGTTGAAAATGTACTAGATTTTCACATTTTTATAGGGAAAAGTAGGAATATTTTGAAAATATCACTTATTTTGTTATTAAAAAAGCAGAAATGTGCAGGAAATATAATTGTTTTGTTATTTGTAAATAAAAATGCAGGAATGTGCCAAAAATTTACCAGATTTTCATTTTCCTATATAAAAAAGAATGAATACTTTGAAAATATCACTAATTTTGTTATTTCAAACAAAAAATAAAATGCGGGAATGTGCAGATAAAGAACCAGGTTTTCCTATTTTTGTATGGAAAAGTAGGAAAATTTTGAATATAACACATATTATATTATTTTAAAATAAAAATGCTGAAATATGCAGAAAATGTAGCAGTTTTTCAAATTTATATGTGTAAAAAAGAGGAGTATTTTGAAAATATCTCCTATTTTCTTATTTAAAAAATGCAGGAATGTGCAGAAAATATTGAAGGTTTTCATATTTTTACATAAAAAAGTAGGAATATTTTGAAAACATCTCTTATTTTGTTATTTCAATGTAAAAATGACAAAATATGCAGAAAATATACTAGATTTTAATATTTTCATGTAAGAGTGTTGCAATAAATTGAAAATATCACTTATTTTGTTATATCAAATTAAAAACAGCAATGTGCTGAAAACGTTCAAGATTTTCATATTTTTTATACAAAAAAGTAGGAATATTTTGAAAATATCACTCATTTTGTGATTACCAAATAAAGAAGCCATAATATGCAGAAAATGTACATGATTTTCGTAATTTATATAAAGAAGTAAGAATAAATTGAAAATATCACTTTTTACAATAAAAAACAGCAATGTGCTGAAAATGTACCAAATTTTCATATTTTTATATAAAAAGGAAGAATATTTGTAAAGTTTCAAACATACACACCATAATGGGGGCACTAGAGGGTGTCGTCAGTGATGTCATCGCGAGGATCACTAGGGGGTTTCGTTTCTTTCAACATCATACCCCCCTCACCGTGCCGACCCGACCAGAGATGATCAGCCTCCAGCCCACCCTCAATAAGCGCTTTCAGACACTGGAAAATTATGTTTAGGCCCGGTACAAAACCCTGCAAATGCTTCCGATTGGTGACAGTCAGAGCCACTTTCCATTTAGAGGCGAACCGCACATGAGCTCGTCCGAAACATTAATTTAGATGCAGAATTTCAGGGAATTTTAGCTAACAATTTGGAATCCAGGCACTCTCTTTTGGTCCATAACCAATTAGCTGTTCTTTCCGCTGTTTCGGTTATGGACTTGAGTGCTTTTCTTTTTTTTACTCCCACTATCCCAATATCTGTTAAGGCTTTGCATAAGAACCTTGCTGCAAATCCTCTAGTCCCCACTTCTATAGGAGTGCAGCTAGCCCTCCAGCATTTAACCCTGCAACACTCCAGCAGTTCGTCATATTTTAACTTCTTCCTTTCATGAGCTTCCTCTGCGTTTTCTTCCCAGGGGACCATCAGTTCCCACAAGACTATCTTCTTCAATTTATGTGAGAAGAAAACTATATCTGGGCAAAGTTTTGTAATGGTAATTTGCTCTGGGAATTTAAATCTTGAGCCTATATCGACCCTTAGTTCCCAGTCTGTTTCAGGAGATAGCAGGTTTGGATTTACCTTTCTATTTCGTGGGATTTTCGTGCCCGCTTTAATAAATATTTTTGTATATAAAGGAAGAATATTTGTAAAGTATTACATATTTAAAAATAAAAATGCAGGAATGTACAGAAAATGAAACAGATTTTCAAATTTTTTTTGTAAAAAGATAGGAATATTTTGAAAATGTCACTTATATTTTTACTTCAAAATAAAAATGCAGAAATAGGCAGAAAATATACCAGATTTTCATATTTTTTACAAAAACATAGGAATATTTTGAAAATATCACTTATTTTGTAAGTACAATATAATAAATACCACATGCAGGAAATATGCCAGATTCTCACATTTTTATATAAAAATGTAGGAATATTTTGAAAATATCACTTATTTTGTTATTTCAAAGTAAAAATGCAGGAATGTGCCAAAAATATAACTCTTTCATATTTTTATATAAAAAAGTAGAAATATTAAAAAAATATCATTTATTTTGTTATTTAAAAAATACAAGAATGTGTAGAAAATATTCGAGCTTTTTATATTTTTATATAAAAAAGAAATATTCTGAAAATATCATTGTTTTGTTGTTTGTAACTAAAAATGTGCCGAAAATGTACTAGATTTTCATATTCATATATAAAAAACATGGCTACTTTGAAAATATCACTTATTTTGTTATTCCAAACAAAAAAGAATGCAAGAATGTGCAGACAAAGGACCAGCTTTTCATATTTTTATATGGAATAGTAGAAATATTTTGAATATATGTTATATTATTTTAAAATTAAAAAGCCAGATTATGCAGAAAATGTAGCAGTTTTTCAGATTTATATATAAAAAAAGGAATATTTTGAAAATATCTTCCATTTTCTTATTTTAAAATGAAAATGTAGGAATATGTAGAAAATGTAGGAATATGCAGAAAATGGACAAATTTTTCGTATTTTTACGTAAAAAGTAGGAATATTTTGAAAACATTACTTATTTTGTTATTTCAATGTATAAATGACATAATATGATGAAAATATACAAAATTTTCATATTTTTATACAAAAGTGTTGGAATAAATTGAAAATGTACCACTTATTTTGTTATTTCACAATAAAATGCAGCAATGTGGTGAAAACCTACCAGATGTTTATATTTTTATATAAAAATGAAGAATGAAAAGCAAGAATGTGCAGAAAATGTACCAGATTTTCATATTTTTATATAAAAAGAAGGAATCTTTTGAAAACATCACTTATTTTGTTATTTAATTGCAAAAATGCCATAATATAAAAAAATATACACAATTTTCATATTTTCTTAAAAGAAGTTTGAATAAATTGAAAATATCACTTATTTTGTTATTTCGAAATATAAATTTAGGACTTTAGAGAAAAAGTACTATATTTGGATATTTTTATATAAATAAGTAGGAACATTTTGAAAATGTCACTTATTTTCTTATTTCAAAATAAAAATCTAGGAATGTGCAGAAAATGTACTATATTTGGTTATTTTTATATAAAAATGTAGGAATATTTTGATAATATTACTTATTTTGTTATTTCAAAATAAAAATATAGGAATTAGGAGAAAAAGAATTAGATTTGGATATTTTCAAAAACAAAATCTGAAGAATGTGGAGAACATGTAAAAGATTTGGATATTTTTATATAAAATAGTAGTAATATTTTGAAATTATCACTTATTTTGTAAGTTTAAAATAAAATCTAGGAATGTGGAGAAAATGTACTAGATTTAGATATTTTTATATAAAAATGAAGTAATAATTAGGGAAATATCGCTTATTTTGTTATTTGAAAATAGAAATATAGGAATGTGGAAAAAAGTAGTAGATTTTGATATTTTTATATAAAAATTATGAATATTTTGAAAATATCATTTTTTTTTAAATACAAATGTATGAATGTTAGGAAAATGTAATAAATTTGTTTATTTTTATATGAAAATGTACGAATATTTTGAAAATACTACTTATTTTGTTTATTTCAAAATATAAATGTAGCAATGTAGAGAAAAGGAACTAGTTTTGGATGATTCTATATAAAAACATAGGAATATGGATATTTTTATATCAAATGTAGGAATATTTTTAAAAAAAAGTACTAAATTTCAATATTTTTTAAATAGTATTATTTTGAAATAGGAATTTTCAAAATTTTCAAATAATAATAATGGAATGTGAAGATAAATACTAGATTTGGATATTTCATATAAATTTGGTATGCATTAAAAATATCACTTATTTTGTTATTTTAAAATAAAATTGAGGAATGTTGAAAAAATGATTAAATTTGGATATTTTTTATACAAAATTGGAATGTTTTGAAAATATCACTTATGTTGTTTAGAATTAAAAATGTAGGAACGTGAAGAAAACTTACTATATTTGGGTATTTGTATTTAAAAAGTAGGAATATTTTGGAAATATCATATATTTTGTTATTTCAAAATAAAAATCTAGGAATGTGGGAAAAAAGTACTAGATTTGGATATTTTTATTTAGAAACGTAAAAATATTTAAAAAATATCCCTTGTGTTGTTATTTTTAAAATAATCTAGGAATGTAGAGAAAAAGTACTAGATTTGGATATTTTTCTATAAAAACGAAGGAATTTTTTGTAAATACTACGGTTTTATTATTTTAAATTAAAAACATTAAAATGTGATGAAAAAATCACAGATTTGGATATTTTTATATAAAAAAGTAGGAATATTTTCAAAATATCACTTTTGTTTAATTCAAAATCAAAATGTTGGAATGTGGAGGAAATGGATATTTTTCAATATTTTAGATTTTTGGGATATTTTTATCTTCAGATATTTCCATATGAAAATGCAAGAATATTTCATAAATTTAATGTATTTTGTTGTTTGAAAATGTCACTTCTTGTGTTATTTTAAAATAATAATGCAGGAATGTGCAGGAAATGTACCAGATTTTCATATTTTTATATAAATGATAGGAAAATTTTGTAATTATTACTTATTATGTTATTTCAAAATAAAAATTCCGGAATGTCCAGAAAATGTACCTGATTTTCAAATTTTTATATAAAAATGTTGAAAGTTTTTGAAAATTATCACTTATTTTGTTATATCAAAATAAAAGTTTAGGAATATGAAGAAAAATACTAGATTTGGATACTTATATAAAAAAGTAGGAATATTTTGAAAATATCACTTTTTTATTTGAAAATAAAAATCTTGGATTGTGAAAAAAATGATATTTTTACATAAAAAATTACAAATACTTTGAAATAATAATTAATTTTATTATTTAAAAAAAAAATCTTGGAATGTGAAGAAAAATAACAGATTTGGACATTTTTATATTAAAGCGTAGAAATATTTTGAAAATATTTATTTTTTTATTTAAAAAAAATGTAGGAATGTGGAAAAAATATACTAAATTTAGATATTTTTATAAAAAGTACACATATTTTAAAAATACCACTTATTTTTATTTTTCAAAACAAAAATGTAGGAATGTGGAGAAAAATTATTAAATGTGGATATTTTTTTATAAAAAAGTAATATTTGGAAATATTTATAATCTTTTTATTTCAATATAAATAAATAGGAATATTTTGATAATATTACTTATTTTGTTATTTCAAAATAAAAATATAGGAATTATGAGAAAAAGAATTAGATTTGGATATTTTCAAAAACAAAAACTGAAGAATGTGGAGGACATATAAAAGATTCCAGGAATATTTTGAAACAATCAGTTATTTAGTAAATTCAGTATGAAAATGTAGCAATGTAGAGAAAATGTGCTAGATTTGGATGTTTTATATAAAAATGTAAGAATAATTTGAAAATATACCTGATTTTATTATTTAATTATAAAAATGTAGCAATGCAGAGAAAAAGTACTACATTTGGGTAGTTTTATATAATAAAAAAGGAATTTTTTGAAAATATCACTTATTTTGTTATTTCAAAATAAAAATGTAGCAATGTCAAGAAAAAGTAGTAGATTGGGTATTTCTATATAAAAAAAAATTGAATATTCTGAAAATATCTTTTATTTTATTATTTGAAAATAAAAATGTTGGAATGAAGAGAAAAAGTTTTGGATATTTTTATATAAATAAGTAGGAACATTTTGAAAATGTCACTTATTTTCTCATTTCAAAATAAAAATTAGGAATGTGGGGAAAATGTACTAGATTTATATATTTACATATAAAAAGTAGGAATATTTTGAAATTATCAGTTATTTTGTTATTTCAAAACAAAAATATAGGAATGTGGAGAAAAAATACTAGATTTGGATATTTTATATTAAAGCATAGAAATATTTTGAAAATATCACTTATTTTGTTTTTTCACTTTTTACGGGGAAAAAGTACTAGATTTGGATATTTTAATAAAAAGAGCAGTGATATTTTGAAAATATTACTTTTTTTGATATTTAAAAAAATGTAGGAATGTGGAGAAAATGTATTAGATTTTGATATTTTTATATAAAAACATTGTAATATTTTCGAAATATCACTTATTTTGTTATTTCAAAATAAAAATGTAGGAATCCAGTGAAAATGTATCAGATTTTGATATGTTTATAGATAAAAATGTAGGAATATTTTGAAACAATCAGCTTTTTAGCAATTCCAATGTAAAAATGTAGAAATTTTATGTTTTATATAAAAATGTAGGAATATTTGAAAATATCAAAAATATTTTTTTATTTAAATATAAAAATGTAGGAATGTAGAGAAAAAGTACTACATTTGGATATCATTAAATAAATAAGTTGGAATGTTTTGACAATATCAGTTATTTTGTTATTTAAAAACAAAAATGTACCAATGTGGAGAAAAAGTACTAGATTTGGATAATTCTTTATCAGGAATATGGAATGTATTGAAAATATCACTTTATTTTTGTTATTTTAAAATAAAAATGTAGGAATGTAGAGAAAACTAACTAAATTTGGATATTTTCACGTAAAACTGTAGGACTATTTTGAAAATATCCGATATTTTGTTATTACAAAATAAAAATGTGGGAATGTGAAGAGAAAGTACTAGATTTGGATATTTTTATATAAAAATGTAGGAATATTTTTAAAAATATCTTTTATTTTATTATTTCAAAAAAATGTAGGATTGGGAAGAAAAAATACAATATTTGGATTTTTTTATATAGTAGGAATATTTTGAAAATATCACTTATTTGGTCATTTCAATATAAAAATGTAGGAATGTGGAGAGAAAATCCTAGATTTGGATATTTTTACATCAGAAAGTAGGAACACTTTGAAAATATCAGTTATTTTGTTATTTCAAAATAAAAATGTTGGAATGTGGCAAAAATGTACTAGATTTTGATATTTTTATATCAAAACATAGGAATATATTGACAAGATCACTTATTTTGTATTTAAGAAAAAAATGTCGGAATGTTGAGAAAAAGTACTAGATTTGGATGTTTTTATATAAAAAAAGGACAAATATTTTGAAAATATTATTTATTTTGTTATTTCAACCTAAAATATAGGCATGTGGAAGGAAAATACTTGATTTGGTTATTTTTATATAAATATGTATGAATATTTTGAAAATATCATTTATTTTGTTATTTCAAAATAAAAAAATGTAGAAATGTAGAGAAAAGTACTAGATTTGGTTATTTTTATGTAAAACGTGGTAATATATTGACAATATCTTTTATTTTGTTATTTCAGAAAAAAATGTCAGAATCTGGACAAAAAGTACTATATTTAAATATTTTTATATAAGAATGTAGGAATATTTTGTAAGTTTCATTTATTTTTTTCCTTCAAAATAAAAATCTAGAACTGTGGAGAAAAAGTACTAATTTTGGATATTTTTATATAAAAACGTAGGAATATGATAAATATATCACTTATTTCGTTATTTCAGAAATGTAGGAATGTCAAAAAAATACTAGATTTAGATATTTTATATAAAGAAGTTTGAATATCACTCATTTTGTTATTTCTGAAAAAGAAATGTAGGTATATGGATAAAAATTATAAGATTTGTATGCATTCATATAAAAAAGTACAAATATTTTGAAAATATCATTTTTTTCTTATTTAAAAAAGTCAAGTAATGTGGAAAAAACTTCTAGATTTGGGTAATTCTATATAAAAATGTAGGAATATTTTGAAAATATCACTTATTTTGTAGTTTGAAAAAATAATCTAAGAATTTGAAAAACATGTTCTAATTTTAATATTTTTATATAAAAATGTAGGAATATCCTGAAAATATCACTTATTTTGTCATTTCAAAATAAAAATAAATTAATGTTGAGAAAAATTATTGGATTGTATATTTTTATATAAAAAGTTCGAATATTTTAAAAATATTACTAATTTTATTATTTCAAAATAAAAATTTAGGAATGTGGAGACAATGTACTAGGTTAGAATATTTTTGTAAAAAACATAATATATTAAAAGTGCTATATATTTTTCCATGAAAAAGTAGGAATATTTTGATAATATCACTTATATTGTTTTTTCAAAATAAAAATCTAGGAATCTGGAGAAAATGTACTAGATTTGTACTACATATGAAAAAGTAGGAATATTTTGAAAATATAAGTTATTTTGTTATTTAAAAAAAAACCTCTAGGAATGTTGGAAAATTACTGGATTTGGATATTTTTATATTAAAGGGTACAAATATTTTGAAAATAACACTTATCTTGAAGTTTCAAAATATGAAGAAAAGTACTAGATTTGGATATTTTATATAAAAAAAGTAGGACTAATTTGAAAACATCACTTATTTTTTTTATTTGCAAATAAAAAACTAGTAATATAAAAATATAGTAGATTTGGATATTTTTGTATAAAAACTACAAAAATTTAAAATATAGCTAATATTCTTATTTTAAATCAAAAATGTACGAAAATAGAAAAAAATTACTAGATTTGGATATTTCTATAAAAACCATAATATTTTGAAAATATCACTTATTCCATTATTTCAAAATAAATAATATAAGAATGTGGAGAAAATGTACTAGATTTGGATATTTACTTTCAAAATATTCCTATTTTGACAAATAAATAACCAAATCTATTTATTTTGTTATTTCAAAATGAAAATGTAGGAATGTGGAGAGAAATTCCTAGATTTGGATATTTTTATATAAAACCTTGGAACATTTTGAAAATATCACTTTTTTGTTATTTCAAAATAAAAATGTAGGAATGTGGTGAAAAGGTACTAGATTTGCATTTTTTATATAAAAATGTCGGAATATATTGACAATATCTCTTATTTTTTTATTTCAGAAAAAAAATGTCGGAATGTTGAGAAAAAGTACTACATTTGGATGTTTATATTTTTAAAATTATGAATATTTTGTGATTTCCACCTGAAAATGTAGATATGTGAAAGGAAGTACTTGATTTGGATATGCATATATAAAGATGTAGGAGAATTTTTAAAATGTCTATTTTGTTATTTCAAAATAAAAATTTAGGAATATGAAAAAAATGTACTAAATTTGGATATTTTTACATAAAATGTTGGAATATTTTGAAAATATCTCTTATTTTGTTATTGTAAAAATAAAAATATCAGAATGTGGAAAAGTACTATATTTGGATATTTTCAATATAAGCATGTAGGAATATTTTGAAAATATTATTTATTTTGTTATTTAAAAAAGAAATGTTGAAATATGGTGAAAAAGTACTATATTTAAATATTTTTACATAAAAACGTAGGTATATACTGAAATTATCCCTTACTTCGTTATTTCAGAAGAAAAATGTAGGAATGTCGAAAAATACTAAATTTGGATATATATATAAAAAAGTTGGAATATTTTTAAAATATTACTTATTGTGTTTTTTTTAATAAAATGTAGGAATGTGGATAAAAATTACTAGATTTGGATGTTTTTATCTAAAAAAGTACGAATATTTTGAAAATATCTCTTATTTTCTTATTTCAAAATAAAAATTGAGTAATGTGGAGAAAAAGTGCTAGATTTGGACGTTTTTGTATAAAAATGTAGTGCTATTTTGAAAATATCATTTATTTTTTATTTGAAAATAAAAATCTAGTAATGTGAAAAAAATTAGGATGTTATTATAAAAAAATGTAGGAATATTTTGAAAATATCACTTATTTTGTTACTTCAAAATAAAAATGTAGAAATGTAGAGAAAAAGTACTAGATATGGATACTTTTATATGAAAAAGGGATGAATATTTTGAAAATATCATTAATTTTATTATTTAAAAAAATATAGGAATATGGAGAAAAAATACTATATTTGGATATTTTTATAAAAAACATAATTTTTGTGGGATCTTCTCTTTTTCTATGACAATGGTCCCAACTTCAGTATACATATACTCCTCTCATAATGAGATCTGTCAGTTATCGGAGAGTTGCTGGACTGATCCGTAAGTTACAGTGAGATACCGAAGTTACACAGAAAATACCATGTCAGTAGTCATAGTAGCTCTGAACTCCACTCAGCCAGAATAATATTACATGTATATACTAATTACAGCACGGCTTCACTTCAAAGATTTGTATATATATATATATATATATATATATATATATATATATATATATATATCTTAAAAAAGGATTAATTCAAAGATGTTGAATGGCCATTTCGATATGAAGATCCCCACAGGGGACGACACATCACCTCAGTAACAGAAAAAAACCTTTCAGAAACTGGAGAAAAATTAGTCTACTTTTCCTTTTTAAATAGATTGCAAAGAAATTAAAAAATAAATAATAAAATAAAATAAAAATAAAAATAAAGGGAAAGAAAAAGAAAAAGAAAACGAAAAAGAAAAAGAAAAAGATAGAATAAAATCAAATAAATAAGAAAAGAAAAAAAATTGACATCGTCTGGGTTCGCAAAAAAAAGGGAGAATGTAACTAAAAATTAACAGACAGCCGTGTTAAATCAACGTAAGTTTAAGCAACACGGAAAAAAGGTGGTAAGAGAGATAAAAGAAGGAAGGGAGGGAAAAAGAAAGAAACTAAAGAAAAAATTTTTTTTTAAATATTACAGACACTGGACAAATTCAAAAACCTAATTTCCCCAAAACGTTGAAGTATTAGAAAAAGGCCTTTACTTAAAAAGGCATAATTATTAATAAAAGGGAATAAAAAGATATAGGATTTAAAATAAAATTATTTTTAAAAAAATTAGGTCATTTGAAATTAAACTAAATAAAGACAACACTAGGTAAAAAAAAAAAAAAAAAAAAAATTAATTACAATTATTATATACATACCTATAGAAGTACACACATGCATACATATATATACACACACAATTCTACGAATAAGAATACATATATACATACACATACACACACATACATTCAATTTATTACACACATATACACATATACATGCGCATACACACATATATATGTGTGTACACACCTATATACAAAAAATTCATATACACATAATATACATGTGTACACATACATGCACACATACACACACACACACACGCACACACATATATATATATATATACATATTCCATATACACTCACACACATACATATTAATGAATATTATGAAAAGGAGCATTTAAATAGCTAAAAAAATTTTTTCAAAATTACATATAGCCCACATACATAAATACATATATACATATATATACAAATATGCACATCCACACACAAACATACACATATACATAAAAAAAAAATTTTTTTAAAAATTAAAATTAAAATTAAAAAATTTTTTTAAATATTAAAAAAATTATAGAAAAATTTAGAATTTAAAAATTAAAAATTAGAAGTTAAATTTTAAAATCCACCCCATGGCGGCACTTGTTTATAAATTCCCTCCTAAAGTTCAAAAGTAAGTCCTGATGAGGATACTTCAAAATCAGAATCTTCTCCAATAAACACAGACGACACCTATCACGAAAACTTTTAGGAGTACAAGCTGAGCCTATTAATTTCCAGCTGATTATAGGGTCCTGCCCTTCCTCTTTCATTTCCCAGAACCTACGTGATAGTGCCGTCTGGAATCTCTGTTTGTTTTGTTTTTTTTGTTTTTTTTATATAAAAATGTACAGATATTTTTAAAATATCATTATATTATTTAAACCTAAAAATGTAGGTATGCAGAAGGAAAGTACATGATTTGCATATTTTTATATAAAAATGAAGATATATTTTGAAAATATCAGTTATTTTGTTATTTCAAAATAAAACCGTACTAGATTTTGATATTTTAATATAAAAATTTAGAAATGTGGAGAAAAAGTACTTCCAATTTTGATGTTTTATATAAAAATGTAGGAATATTTTGAAAATATCCCTTAAATTCTTATTTAAATATAAAAATGTAGGAATGTGGACAAAAAGTACTACATTTGGATATTTTTATATAAAAACGTAGGAATTTACTGAAAATATCACTTACTTTGTAATTTCAGAAGAAAAATGTAGGAATGTCAAAAAAAGTACTAGATTTGAATATTAGATGTAAAAAAGTTAAAAGTTTTTAAAAATATCACTTATTTTGTTATTTCTGAAAAAATGTAGGAATGTGGATAAAGATTACTTGATTTGGATGTTTTTAAATAAAAAAGTACGAATACTTTAAAAATATCACTAATTTTATTATGTCAAAATAAAAATATAGGAATGTGAAAGAAAAGTACTAGATTTAGAATTTTTATATAAAAAAAATAGTGATATTTTGAAAATATCCCTTAATTTGATATTTTTCATTTCGAAATAAAAATGAATCTGGAGAAAATGTACTAGATTTTTATACTTACTTATATAAAATTGATTTGGATATTTTTATAAAAAAAGTAGTTATATTTTAAAATATTCTTTTATATTTCAAGATAAAAATGCAGGAATGTGGAGAAAAAGTACTAAATTTGAATATTTTTATATAAAAAAGTAGTAATATTTTGAAAATATCATTTATTTTGTTATTTTAAAATAAAAATGTAGCAATTTGGAGAAAAAATACTAGATATGGATGTTTTATATAAAAATGTAGGAGTATTTTTGAAAAAAATCAGTTATTTGGTAATTTCAAAATAAAATTGTAGGAATGTAGAGAAAATGTACTAGATTTGGATAATCTTTGATTAAATGTAAGAAAATTCTGAAAATATCACTTATTTTGTTATTTCAAAATTAAAATGTAGAAATGTTAAGAAAAAGTACTAAATTTGGATATTTTATATAAAATGTTAAAATATTCTGAAAATATCAGTTTTTTTTTCAAAATATAAATGTAGGAATGTGAAGAAAATGTACTAGATTTTAATATTTTATTTAAAAAAGTAGGTTTATTTTGAAAATATCACTTCTTTTGTTATTTCAAAATAAAAATATAGGTATGTGGAAAAAAGTAGTAGAGTTGGATATTTTTATATAAAAAAGTAGGAATATTTTAAAAATATCCTTTATTTTGTTATTTCAAATTCAAAATGTAAAAATGTGGAGAAAAATTACTAGATTTAGATATTTGTATATAAAAAATTAGGAATATTTTGGAAATATCACATATTTTGTTATTACAAAATAAAAATGTTGGAATGTGTGGATCTGTATATTTCTATATAAAAACGTAAGAATATTTTTAAAATATCACTTAAATAAGTGATATTTTAAAAATATTCTAGTATTTCAAAATATAAAACTAAGAATGTGCGGAAAAAATAATAGATTTGGATATATTTATATAAAAAATAGGAATATATTGAAGATATCACTTATTTTGTTATTTCAAAATAAAAATGTAGGAATGTTGCAGAAACAGATACTTTTTGAATATTTTTGATTTTTATATTTTCAGATTTAAAAATTTTTATATGTAAATGCTAGAATACTTCATAAATTTAATATATTTTGTTATTTAAAAATAAAAATATGAAAATCTGTTTCATTTTCTGCATATTTTTATTTTTATGTAAAATATTGTAATATTTTTAATATATCACTTATATTGTTATTTCAATATAAAAATACAGGACTGTGTAGTAATTTTTCCAGATTTTTAGATTTTTTTAAAAAACACTGGAATAATTTGGAAATGTGATTTCTTTATTTTTTAAAATAAAAAGCAAGAATATACATAAAATTACTTATATATATTTTTATATATATTATATTTTTAGATGGAAAAATATGAATATTTTGAAAATATCACTTATTTTGTCATTTTAAAATAAAAATGCAAGAATGTGCAAAAAATGTACCAGATTTTCATATTTTTATATCAAAGATAGGAATATTCTGTAAGTATTACTTATTTTTTTTATTTCAAAATCAAAATTCTGGAATGTCCAGAAAATGTACCAGATTTTCATATTTTTATATAAAAATGTTGGAAAATTTTGAAAAATATCACTTTTTTGTTATTTCAAAATAAAAATATAGAAATGTTGAGAAAATGTACTAGATTTGGATATTTTTATATAAAAAGTTCAAATATTCTGAAAATATCAGTTATTTTGTTATTTCAAATATTAATGTAGGAATGTGAAGAAACTGAACTATATTTTAATATTTTATATAAAAAGTAGGGTTATTTTGAAAATATCACTTATTTTGTTATTTTAAAATATAAATGTGGGCATGTGGAAAAAAGTACTAGAGTTGCATATTTTTATATAAAAAAGTAGGGATATTTTAAAAATATCACTTATTTTGTTATTTCAAAATTAAAACACATGTATGTGCAGAAAATGTAACAGGTTTTTTATTTTTATCTAAAAAAGTTGGACAATTTTAAAAATATCACTATAAAAATATCAATATAAAATACAGGAATATACAAAAAATGTTCCAGATTTTCATATTTTTATTAAAAAAAGTGGAATATTTTTTAAATGTGATTTCTTTATTTTTCAAATAAAAATCAAGAATGTGCAGAAAATGTACCAGATTTTTATATTTTTATATAAAAATGTAGAAAAATATTGAAAATATCACTTATTTTAATATAAAAATGCAGGAATGTGCAGAAAATGTACCAGATTTTCATATTTTTATATAAAAAGGTAGGAATATTTTGAAAATATCATTTATTTTGTTATTTCAAAATAAAAAATTCAGGAATGTGTTGAAAATGTACCAGATTTTCATATTTTTATATAAAAAAGTAGGAATATTTTGAAAATGTCACTTATTTTGTTATTTCAAAATAAATAAGTAGGAATGTGCCAAAAATATATTTTTCTTATTTACATATAAAAAGACAGGAAGATTTCAGAAATGTGAATTATTTTGTTATTTTAAAATAAATAATCAATATTGTTCTGAAGATGTACCAGATTTTCATATTTTTTAAGAGAAAGGAGGAATATTTTTAAAATGTGTTTTATATTTTAAAATAAAAATGTGTGAATGTACAGAACATGTACCAAATTTCAATATTTTTACATAAAAAAGCAGAAATATTTTGAAATTGTGACATATTTTGATATTTCAAAATGAAAAGCAGAAATGTGCAGAAAATGTTCTATATATTGATGTTTTTATACACCAAAGGTGGAATATTTTTATAAATATATTTCATTTTGATATTTAAATATACAAAAAGCAGAAATGCACAGAAAATGTACCACATTTTCATATTTTGTATAAAAAAAGCAGGAATATTTTGAAAATGTGGCTTATTTTGATATTTGTTATGGGGAAACACACCTATTCCTCAAATAATGGATTCTCCCTCCTATATTAATAAGAGTTAACAGGAAGTTCATTGGGAGAAGTTCTTAGGAGTTGATCATCGAGAAAACCGACACCGAAGCCGCGCTGATCAATTTGGATCAGTCCAAGGCTTTCGATAGGGTTGACCATCGTTTCTTGGAGTCTGTCCTTTCCGCCGCCGGTTTCGGGCCGTACTTTCGCTCCTGGATCCGACTGCTGTATGAGTCCCCCGGTGCGCTGGTGGAAGTGAATGGGGTAAGATCGAAGCCCTTCACTTTATCTCGCTCCATTCGTCAAGGTTGTCCACTTTCGCCTTTGCTGTACGTTCTTGCGTTGGAGCCATTCCTTCGCAAGTTAAAGGCGAATCCGGTCCTTCGCGGAATTTCCGTACCTGGTGCTACCACCTCGGCCAGGTACTCCGCCTATGCTGACGACGTTTCGGTTTTTGTGTCGAGCAAAGCCGAGATTGACGAAGTCAGCAAAGAAATCAGATGCTATGAGACGGTGACAGGGGCCAAGATCAATCGCGATAAGTCTGTTGGCTTGCGATTGGGTGCGTGGAAGGGAGTTTCTCTTCCCGGACCTTTCCTCTGGACGGACGGGCCGATCAAGATTCTCGGCGTCTTTTTCGGTCCTGATCTCCAGTTGGAAATGAATTGGTCGGAGGTTCGAGAGAAGGCCGAGGGCGCAGTTCGTCTGTGGACTCGGAGGAAGCTCTCCTTAAAGGGGAGGGCGGAAGTATGTGCCTCGCACATCTACCCGATTCTCCTTTACCGACTCTCGGTACTTCCTCTCCCGTGTGCCATTCGTTTGGGTTTAATTCAGTTCTTGTTCTCCTTCCTTTGGGGAGAAGGCAAGTCTCCCAAGGTACGTCGCGAGATCTGTTGCCTGCATCCATCTGAGGGCGGTCTGGGCATGCCTAGCGTTGAGATTCGTCAACACACGCTTCGCATTAGATTCCTGGATCGAATGTGTATGCTGGAGGATGAGAACGGCGCCCTCGTTCAAGAGGACGTCCATAAAAACTTTCCATCCCTGAGAAGTGTGCATTTGTCGGAGGAGGAGGCCGGCCGTACTCCTTGTGGCGAGTGCTCCTTCTATAAAGAATGTCGTTTGGCTCTCCAGTTTCTCTTGCGGGCTACGGATGGCCTCTCCAACGCCCAATCGTTGTCTCTTAGGGCATTATATCGGGTTTTAGTTAGGGGGGCCGTTCAAGATGAACTGATTGGCGAGCTCGGGCTTACGAAGCAGGAGGCTCGCTCCATATGGCCTTGGGCGCCTGGGTTGAAATGTCTCACTAACGATGAGGCATCACTCACCTGGCTGATGATTCGAAAGGCTCTCTGGGTAGGCAAGAGGCTTCATGCAGCGGGCCTAACACCAAAATCAACCTGCGTGCGTTGTGGGCTGACGACGGAAACCGTCGATCATGCCTTCTTCCACTGCAGTGTTGTTGCTCCGTTGTGTAAGTTTCTTGAAGACCTCATGGTTCGTATGCTGCGTGGAAAGTTCTTTGTCCTTGAGGCTAGTTCTGTTTGTAGCAATGTCGTACCTCCGTTATCTAGGGCTGAGCACTATGTGCTCTTTTGCTTACTAGGTGTTATGCGAATCGTGATTTGGACGACGCGACAGAAGGAATTCTATGGTGATGAGAAGTTTACCTCTTCCCAACTGATCTTGTTCTTTAAGCATCAGCTTAAAGTCAAGATCAGGACGGAAAGGAAACGACTCACTCCATCTGAATTTGGCAAAAGGTGGGTGAGTCTTGCGCGATTCTGTCGAGTGAAAGGTGCTGACCTGGAGTGGTTGTTTGATGCTGGTTAGGCATCAGGATATTGGGTGTGCTGGGCAGAACATGTGCACCCCGTCCCTGTTAGGTTAGTGTAGGTAAAGTTTGATTTTCTGTTTTTTGGCTTCAATGTTAACTTAGCTAGGTTATGATTGCACATTGGCCCCCTTTTCTTTTTTCTCCCCTATTTTTCTTTAGTTTAACCCCCTTCCCTTCCCTCCTTAGGTGTTCAACAATGTTAGTTCTCCGGTGGATGCGTGGCGACTTTCGTTATTTTTCAAGTGTGCTTTTCGTTTTTGTTATGATGTTTAAATGTGTGAGTGATTGTGTGAGTAATTGCTGATCGGATAAGTGATATTATTATATTTCTAAAGCCACGCATTATATTTCGTCCGGGGAAGTGATTTTGCTGTCACAATATTAGAATAGTGGGGGGCTTTTATTACTAATATGATTTTGTTTAGTTTCTTGTACATATATTACTTTCATTGTATAAAATCATTGGGGAATTTTAAATGTTGTTATTTCTGCCCATGCCCTCCACTGATCATTGTACATATGGGAGTTAAGTAGGACTACATAGAGAACCTGAGGTATTATGGTGGACGTGGTAAGAATGGTAAGTAAAAATGTGGTTTTATGGTGAAAGGTTATTGTAAGCGTGTCAGGGTCAACGAAAGTGAATAGCTAAGTTAAATTAGGACAGTTGAAGACCAGCCTTCCCCATCCCCGTATTAGGCCTTGTGCCACATTTGTACTTCAGTACAATAAATAATGAAGTTCTTAGGAGTTCCTTAGAGTTCTATTGGAGTTCAGTAGAACTACTAGGCAGTTGATATTAGTCAGCAGTTAGCCGAATACTAAGGAGTCAGCTTTCAGTGGAAGATTACCAAGTTCCTAACATTTCGGGTGCATTAAGTCGATTAGCAACCGACATAGTACGGAAAACCACTTCACAACAATATTACAAAATGAAAAGGCTGGAATAAGCAAAAAATGTTCCAGATATTCATATTTTTATGCAAAGAAGCTGTAATATTTTTAAAATATGTCTTGTTTTGATATTTAAAAATAAAAACCAGGAATGTACGGAAAATATACCATATTTTTATAATTTTATATGAAAGCAAGAATATTTTGAAAATGTTATTTACTTCATTTCTTCAAACTAAAAAAAGAAGAATGTGCAAAATTTCACTATATTTTCATATTTTTATATGAAAAAATTAGAATAATTTGAAATTATCAATTATTTTGTTGTTTCAAAATAAGAATACAGGAATATGCAGAAAATATGTAATATTTTCATATTTTTATATAGAAAAGGAGGAATATTTTGAAAACTCACTTACTTTGTTATTTCAAAAAATAAATGCAGGAATATGCAGAAATTGTAACAGATTTTCATGTTTTTATATACAAAAGTAGGAATATTTTGAAAATATCATTTATTTTGTTATTTCAAAATAGAAATGCAAAAATGTGCAGAAAATGTACCAGATATTTATATTTTTTTATAAGTAGGAATATTTTTAAAATAACAATTATTTTGTTGCTTAAAAATAAGAATTCAGGAATGTGCAGAAAATGTAAAAGATTTTCGTATTTTCATATATAAATGCAGAAATACTTCATAAATTTGATTCATTTTGTTATTTCAAAATAAAAATCAAGAATAAGCAGAAAATATTACAGATTCTCATATTTTTATATTAAATATAGGAATATTTTGAAAATAATTTTGTTATTTCAAAATAAAAATACAGGAATGTGCAGTAAATGTACCAGATATTTTTATTAAAAAACGAATTTCTTGACAATGCGCTTTCTTTATTTTTCAAAATTAAAAAGCAAGAATGTACAGAAAATCTACCAGATTTTCATATTTTTACATAAAAAAAGTAGGAATATTTTGAAAATATGATGTAACACTTTTGCCTGGCACTGGCTGGTTGTGATACTTGTTCTCATCGACAGTCGCGATGGCACCAATTGTGACACTGCCACCCAGCTGGCCAGTTGGTTTGGTCGCTCTCTGGTTCGGGAACGGATTCCGTTGTGATGATGTCGAAATGGTATCAGCTATGTCAACGCTTTTGGGCCACTGTTGCTGGTCGTGATGATCTTGTCATAAAAGTTGGTCTTCAAGATGTCTATTACAACAACGGATCACTGCCCACGTTGTGATTTGATCTCAGAAAGTTGCGTTGTGCAAATCCAGTAGATGTCTTTCCACCAGAACCAGACCGGACACTTGTGTACACTTGTGGTTAAAATTAAACACGGCACCAAAAAAAAATTAAATAAATGAATAAGGTCGAAGACACCTGGAGAGTTATAAAGAATGTCTTTATAAAAATAATAATACAGTGGTCGGAATGCCAGTTTACAATGCAGAGAGAGAGAGAGAGTTTGTTTTCAAAATATCAGAGCTTTCAATCTTCAAAATAAAAATCTTTTCTAAGTTTCATGAAAGTAATCAGAGCTCTTCAAATTTTCATTAAAGTCTTCACACGTATTCTCTATAATCGGAGCTGTCAATTCTCTATGCAACTTCTAAAACAACAAAGTTCTTTTGGGTTCTTATTGGAGCTTAACGGAATTTACCGAAGTAGAGACGAACGAGGAATCAAAAATTTTAATTCTCCCCATAATTAAAAAAAAGAATAATGTTCTATCGAGATTCCTAAAAGTTAATTGGCGGCAGGCTTCATTCAACATTAACTCTTTCGCCATAAGTTCTATGGTAGGTAACCAGCCATGGAGCATGGCTCCCCAAGTTGGGAACCCTTTTCCAAAGTTGTTACATTTCGACTTCAATTCCAGAACTTTCCCTACAAAAAACTTCCACAACTCTCTCCTCAACAACTACTGATTTTTCTCGCTGAGTCTCTGTTTTTATAGCCATCTCCAATCCTTTCGGCGGATCTAGCCGACTCAAAGCCTTTGACCAATGAGATTGTTTTCTACCCACACGATTTGCGGGGAGCTATGGCTGGACAAATGAAATATCACAGCTCACATCTTTCTGTCTTATTTCTTTCAGTTACATCATTGGTCTTCTGATCCCATAACTTCTGTTCCCAGGAACATCTGTAGGGGGATCTAACCTTACTTGACTTCATCAAGTAAATCCTGACATTTTGTTATGGCTACTTACAAAATTTTAGCTTGCCCAAAACAATCCGCTTCATATATGAAAAAGAAAGAAAACTATATTTCTTTCCCTCTCTTTCAAATTGTCAGCTAATTTATCTATTCCCCGGATTTTACAAGTACATAATAGTATTAAGAATAGTTAATTACAATAATGCATGACTGATAATACCACTAATATTAGTTTCTCTCTCTCTCCATTGTATTAAACAACAAAAAATATATATATCAGCGGGAGATAGTGTCACAATGACTTATTTTGTTATTTCAAAATAAAAATGCAGGATTGTGAAGAAAAAGTACCAGATTTTTATATTTTTATATAAAAATGCAGGAATATTTTGAAAATGTGATTTATTTTATTTCAAAATAAGAAAACAGGAATGTGCAGGAAATGTACCAGATTTTCATATTTTGGTATATAAAAGCAGGAATATTTTGGAAATGTGATTTATTTTGTTATTTCACTATAAAAAGCAAGAATATGCAAATAATGTACCAGATTTCCATATTTTAATATAAAAAGCAGGAATATTTTGAAAATGTGACTTATTTTTATATTTCAAAATAAAAAAAGTAGGAATATACAGAAAATGTACCAGATTTCTTTATTTTTATATAAAAATGTGAGAATATTTTAAAAATATGACTTATTTTATTTAAAAAAAAAAGGTAATATGTGCAGTTGTGACACTATCTCACGCAGTGATGCTTTCCCTTCTCCCGCGGGGATACTTTCCTTTGGTTGGTTTCAAACAACAGAGAGAGAAATTGATATTGGTGATATTATTAGTGTTTTATTGCATCACGCGATGTGGGTTTAGAGAAAAAAAATAATAATTTTAGTCCCATCAAGTGCTTCTAAAAGCATGGAAACATAAAATAAAGTTATTTTATGTAAATATACATTTCTCATCTTTCATGATTTACGCCTCTTTTCATGTTCAATATGGATTTCTCTTAGATTTGAAATGTATTCCACTAATCTGAAAAGCGTAGACAAAACAAGTGTCAGAGTGATTTGATAAGGTCGCCCAAGCTCAGGGCCGCTGGTAAGTACATTTGGGTCCGTGCGAATCTAAAATAGAATCAAGCTCCAATGTGAGTTGGCAAAATCTCATTCGTTGAGCTAAAGACATCCGCAAATCGAGTGGGCGAAGAACGATTTTCATTGGCCAAAGACTTTGGTTATAAAAATAGATGCTTGACACGAAAAATTCAGTTACAGTGGAGAGCAGTTTTTCTCAGAGTCTGTGGAAGATTTTCGAGTTGGGGCTGCTATCAGTCAAAATGTAGCGGCTGGGGGAAAAAATGGCCCAGCCTGGGAGTCATGACCCACGGCTAGTCGCCTACCATAGAACTTATGGCTAAAGAGTTAATTTCAAATGAAGCCTGCCACAAATTAACTTAAAGAAGTTAATTTGGAATAATGTGCCATCGACATGAAACCCGAAAGCACGTTATTGTTATTTTTTTTTATCACGGGAAAATCGAAAATTCTGAATCTTTGTTCGTTCAACCTCAGCAAACTCCATTAAACTCTGATAAGGACCCGAAAGAACTTTGCTGTTTTAGAAGTTACATTGGAAAATTGACAATCCTGATTATAGATAATTAATGAAAACACCTTTAATGAAATACAAGAGACTTTGGCAAATATTTGAAGAGATCTGTTTATTTCAACGCTAATGAAACTTAGACATTTTACTTGAAGATTAGAAGCTTCAAATCCATTTGAAAAAGGAGAATGCTGTTCTTTCTTTATTCATCTGCTTTATAAAAAAAGAGAAATTTTGTGAAAAAATAAAAAATGCATATTTTTATATGATTTGAAAGAAAATATTCTCTAAAATCCAACTAAATGTATAGTTTTAAAAAAAGTAGAAATATAGTTTCAACAAAAGTCCCAAACCTATAAATAAAAATATGTAATTTCCTCTATTCTCAATGTCTTTGGCTTCTTCCTATGTTTTAACTCAAAATTTTAACACACTTTAACTTCATCATTTTAACAAACCTTTTTACTGTAACTGTTGGACTTCCTCTAGAATGCCTCTTCATCATTAGTTAATGAAGAGTGGTAGTGAGAGGATATCTTATGACAATATTGTTTCCCAACATCTGTATATGGCCTTGTGCAGAAAATAGACAGAAAATAAATATAAACAAAACATTTTTTATATACAACACCATATATATATATATATATATATATATATATATATATATATATATATATAAGGCGAGAGTGATAGACGTTCAAGCGGTCAAATGTCAATGTCCAGAAGCATAAGAGAGAAAGTCCCCAAAAATGGATATGCATACTTATTTGTATGTTGGTTGGTTGGTTGTTTTGTTTTTATGGCAAATCAACCTCGGCGGGTCATTTATTGCCAACTAAACTTTATTTATTTATTGCTGGTAATATCTTTTTCTTTCAACAATTTATTGTTGTTTATATAAGTTTTTGTATCTAGTAATACATTTTTCTTTTCGAGTATCAAGATTCATTGGGATTTTTTTTTAAGGGCAGGGTCTCCAAGTCCTACCCTTGTTATTTAACCCATAACTGAAGGGAAGGGACGGATTAATACCTTTCCCAAGGGTACCAGTGCTTAAGTGAATGCAGGGTATTCAACTGGAATTCGAACTCGGCTCACCGATTTCTCTTTCCAAGCCAATATCCACTGCACCACAATGCACATCCATCCCTATACACTTACAGCACCTGGTATTCCCAAGCGGTCACCCATCTAAGTACTGACCAGGCTCAACGTTGCTTCACTTCGGTGATCAAGCAAGAACCGGTGTATTCAACGTGATAGGCCATAAGTCTATTTGTATGTATTCAGACATAGTAGTGTAAATGTAAAAGGTAGTATGTATATGTATGTGTCTATGTATGACCGTCTGGATATTGTAGTCACCTAAATGGTTGAATGAAGTAAGTATATGTGTTTATGTGAGACTGTGCAGAGTGTGCATCAGTGTTGTATTTTAACTGTGGGTATATTACAATGACTGTATCATCATAGAATTGAGGAAATTAATTCCTCAATTCTGATTTGATTTAGCTGTCTAGCTCCTTATGTACATATGCCAACTAGGCAAAGTTTCAAAATTGCTACTTGGCTTCCGATTGATCTACAAGTTGTTAACTTATAGTGGGGTATCCATTATAGTGAAGTGTATGTGTGTTGAAACAGATTAGTTTGATTTGTCCTTGTGAGTAAATAGCCCACTATAAGAGGGGTACAAAACAAGAAAATCAAATTGTATATAGAAACAACATATATATATATATATATATATATATATATATATATATATATATATATATCAATTAAGGTTTTTACAAATAAAAGTAATGTCTTTTGGTTAGTACAAGGTCGTTAAAGATGTTCATAGTAGTAATTGCTGAAAGAGTATATGCGTATGTATGTGTTAGCGTTTCAATCGTCAACAATCTTTTATTCAGTAAAAAGAATTATCTCATCAATAGAAAATATGAAGATTCTCTATGTAATTTGATTTTTTTCTTCAGACAGTTGTATTTAATTTCTAAATCAGATTTCACTTTCTGACAATCATTTCATACCAAGTTTAAGTGAGTCTGGTCCGAGGTTATACAAGTGGAGCATTCCATGAAAATTGAACTCACTTAAATCGCCAATTGTGCGAAAAGAGCATACAACAATCAATTTGAGAAGTTAGTTCAGAAACCGGAAGTTGTAGTCACATGTTCATTCAGAAATGGCGTTATATACAACTGCTACAGGTAAATGCAGTATTGTAATGGCTTACAGATCCTGTTTAGAAAGGTAACGAAAAAAAAAACGTTTTCTGTTGTCACAATTATAGTTTGCAAAAATTTAAGATTATGTTGGGTTTTATGAATGTTATGATTTTTTAAAAAGTGTTCATTCAGTTCAGCATGAAAATTTGTTCAGTTGTTCATTACGTTTTCAACAAATTATTTCCCTTCGAATTTGCGAGGGTTCATACATAAAACAATAATACTGTTTTGTTTATTTTTTCTTTTTATAATTTATACTAAATTAAATTTTATAGTGTTAGGTAAAAAAGTTGTACATAAAAATAATCAATTTACAATGCATGTTTTTGTTTTACTTGTGCAACACTTCTTTAAAATTGAAATATCTGGTAAGCCAATGCTTTTAAATTTTTTAAATTATTGCTGTCTACAATTAAAATCTTCTCTTATAGAAGAAGAAGCGCTAGGTAAATAAATAAAGTGAAAGGATCTTGCTTGACATTTATTTTAATCAAAAACAGTGTTAGTATTGATATATGCCGCTTGCCCTTGCCTAAATTAAAGCCCAAGCATGGGTACATCGGTGTGGTGTACTGTTAGTGTTACTGTTGTGTAATCATTTACACCTCTGTCATAGATACTGTAAAATTAAATAATTAAAAAAATTAAAAATCTGTTTGTGTTACCGTTACATTAACTATTTATTTTTTATTATGCATGATTTTCAAGATCAGGTTTTCTTCTAGTAACCTTTAACTTTAAATCATTTTTAAAGCAAAATATGCTTTTCGGGATGGATTGATTTTTTTTTTTTTTGAATCATAAAAGAAGAAAAAAAAAAACACATTTCCTACAACACACGTTTTTCATGCATGTGCTTGAATAGCAATGTAAGGGCGAAAGTATGAAGCACCCAGTGAAGATCGAAATCACTACTCAGTCTTTAGCGAGACAACCTCGCTCAGTCATTACTAATTTCATTTAAACTTCCAATTTTTTTTTTTTACAGTTCACACACTCGGTTTAAAAGTGTACTGTACTTGTACTATTTTGTACACGTTTTCGTTTGATATTTTACTTAAGCCTCCGTTTTCGACAATTTTACTGACAATCTTTCATTTGTTATGAATTCTACTTTGTCATAATTATAGAAGTATTAAAAATTTGATTTTGAAAGTACATAGTTTCCTTACCAAAAATGGCATCTATTTTTTTTTTTTTTTTTACTGCTTTTGTTTTTTAGATTTTTTTTTTCTAATATTGAAAAAATAATTTTCATAGAAGAGATCCTAAAAAACTTGGTAAATTTTTGTTTTGTTCCCCGAAGGCCTTTACCCCGTCAAAACTTTCTAAAACATCCTTAATTCCATGCAAATGTACAACATGCTGAACTGAATTCGATAATTGTTTATTGAAGAAACCTACCTTTCTTTCATGGTATCGACCATAAATACATCGGACTATATCTCACCCCTTTTTCTACCGTTGTCATCTCTGATTCAGCGCTGAATGAATTGCAGCGTAGGTTGTTTTTTTTTTTTTTTTTTTTTCCGGTCGATTTTCTCAATTTGAGCAATTGCTCCGCGAATTGTTCGGTTTCAGAACTCATTTTGCGCGTAGGGATTGAAAAAAAAGGACGAAAAATCGTAAAACTACGCGTGAATTCAGTCAGCAGTGAATAACATTTTTGAACCGTGGTTACGGGGTGAGATAAACAGCGACAAGAAGTTCCATATTTTTCTGCTCGATAAAATGAAAAAAAGGTATGTTTCTTCATTAAGCAATTACCGATTTTTGAGTTCAACATATACATTAGCACGAAAATAGGGATGTTTTTGAAAGATTTGAAGTCCTTCAGAGAACAAAAGAATTTACCAAAAACTTTCTTCTGAAATTAAGTACCAAAAAAAAAAAGGAAAAAAAACACGCAAATACACGCAACTTTCTAAAAACTACTGCATTTTTTAAAAATTGTCAATGTCATTTTTTTAACTTTTAACTTCCTTTACAATTGATGTAATTATTGTTTTATTTTCAATGTTAAGTCTAAAAAAAATGCTTTACTGTACTACTTAATTTGTTCTTTTTGTTTATACAACTACACTTTTCACTTATTTTCATATATTTGAAATTTAACTTTCTTCTGAAATTAAGTACCAAAAGAAAAAAAACATGCAAATACACGCAATATATTTGAAGGTTAATTAAACTACACTTATCACTTATTTTCATACATTTGATAGTTAACTTTCTTCTGAAATTAAGTACAAAAAAAAAAAAAATTGCGTAGTAATTTCTGCAAAGAATTTACAGTAAAGAAAGTAAATGGGCCAAAATTAGCTTCCTACACCTAAAGTGATTCAGCAGCGAATGTCTTCTGATTGAGCTGGTAGTGGGTGACAAAAAGAGTGAGAAGAAGTTCAATTTTTTTCTGGTCATTAACATAAAAAAAGATAGGTTTCTAAAATATCTAATTGTTGATTGGAGTTCAGCATATACATTTGCACGGAAATAAGGCTATTTTGGAAAAATTTAAGGAGATAAAAGCCTTCGGGACCTAAAACTAAAATTTACCAAAAGTAAAATTTCTCGTTTAGAAATCTTGTAATGAAAATGAATTCCTGTCACAATTACAAATTCACACATGGTATTTAGTTTCCTTTACGTTGTAATCCAATCTATTAGGCAAGTTTACTTTGAGCATATCTCATAGAATTGATTACCTTAAATCAATACTTCAGGATAGATGATAACTTTTTTTATCTCACCAAACATGGAGCATTACCATCACAAGTGTAATCCTGGTTTTGGTACAGGCTTTTCCATGGATTGTAACTGTTGTCTCTCAATGATTATAAAGACTCTTTATTAAAGAAGAACCCATAAGGTCGTCATATTCAGAAATGGTTCTGTAGTGAGTATCGTACTTAGATATCATATCGACTCACTGATTCTGAACTGGACAGATCATGTGGAAACTATTAGCCAAGTTTTGACACTACTAAGTTCATGAAAGTGGTTTATGATTGTTGTATTGAACAATATTGTGCTATACCAGCGAATGGTGTTCTTCAATTACAGTTAAAATTTGATTATCAATTGAAATCATTTGTCTAAAACAAGAGGAATCTAGCATTTCATTAAACTTAAGTTTTTATTTCCATAGTGCAAATATTCTTTAGCACTCCTGAAACTGATAACCCCTTTTTGAACTAATAAAGTATGCAACATTCTAAAATGGGTCTCATTTGCACTTAATTTTGAGTCATCTCAATTCCCAAATTATTCAATTTGACATTAAACATTCCTCAAAGAAAAGAAGAATTATCAGAACGTTGTGATATGCATAACTGTATCTATATAATAGAACAACTTTAATGCTTAAATAGCAAACCAAGCAACAATTTTTTTTTCCAATAAAGCTTTGCAAGATTTAAGTTTACAAAAATGTTTGAAGATTGAAATCTGATAGTTCTATACAATCAGTATTTTTCACAATACAAAAAAAAAGCAGCGGATAAGGAAACAGTCTATATGGAATGCGAGTTATGCCCATTTCAATTTTCTCTGAAATTTGTTAAAAGATATGACCCTAGTTCTTCATTTATTTGGTAAATTTTGCTTTGTCTAATATAACTTTTGATAATCATTTCAGGCTTTACTATCTTCCAAATTTTTTGAAAGTGTTTATGGAAAGAGCATTTTTAGGACTTTCCCAAACTAAAAAAATTTTACATTAAAAAATAAATTTCTTTCTATAAAGAAAAGAAAGAATGCCAGTTAAGAAAAATGCTATAGAATATAAAAATCATTTTTAGATGTTTGTCAAATGAACCTGTCTAAGTTTCAAGCTCTATTCTTAAGTTATTAAGTATATTTGATAATGTGTAAGATGAAGGTATTATTTTTGGTCACATTTATCTGTTTGTCCATTGTCAAGATATCTCAGGACCTGCTGGATAGATTTTTTTTTTTTTTTTAACTAATATTTTCTCGTACGTTTCACATGCCAAATACTGATTTACTTCCCCTTCCCCTAGATTGCTTTGCTTCATTACATTTTCTGAATGCTCTATTTTTCTTTTTAAAAAAATAATATTTATTATCCAAAAACAAAAAAGAAAAGATGAAATACACAAACAGTGAGTCAAAATACAACTTTGGGATATTAAAAAGTAAAAACAAATTCTTCCACAATTTTTGCAACCTAAGTTTTAATTTCACTTTACATTTTTCATTTTTTGTATTTTCACTCTTAAGAGCACTCAAGTTCATTGCAGTTATTATCATTTTAATAATCATGTCTGTATTGTCTTGGCAGAGGTTTGCGGTCTTTGATTGTCCTAGTTTTTATTTCTTTTTCAGGTTATTACTGTTCAAGGCAACAAATTATTGCAACCTATTAAAGCAAAGATGTGGTTTGACAAGCTCAACATACTTATTAACAACTGAAAAACAAATACCAAGTAAGTAGATATACTTTTTTCCTTTAGTACAACAATAAATTTTATCTATCATATTTGTGTATAAATACAGACTATTTCTGTGAGTAAAACTTTTCTATTTTATTTATATCAAAACTTGTGTAGAGAAAAAGTATAATGTAATAAAAATTGTCCCTTCTTTCAAGTTTCTTTTTCCAATAGATTTATTATAAAAGCCAGATATTTTCATGTTGTTGGCTACTTAAGAGTGATACATTTTGGTATTGTTATCATAAAAAAGTATTCTTAATGTGCATACTTTCTAGCCAAGCAGAAGTATTTTATAGAAATTAGGTAACTAATCAGTTGTACTTAGGCTGGGTTTCCTGTATCTAGTTGTTGATTCCTGTTGACAAAAGTAACTTCTTTCCAATAAGAGAAAAAAATTATTATTCTGTTTAAGCAGCTAAATTGTTCATCTTAAAATTTTATTGTTTGGAGATTTTATAAATTTTTTTTTATACAATAATCTTTTCTTTGACATACACTTGTTACAAATGAAGAATTATTAGACTGATAAAATCAAAGACTTGTTTTATTAGTTACTTTATTTCTAAGCTTTTAACTGTGCAGATTGTGAATTATTAAAAAACGCTTTGTGGTATTTTGATTACTAAGGATATGATTTTTGGAGAAGCAAAAATTTTCTAAATAATATTTAAAAAATAGAGCTGATCATTTCTTATGACACATTTTACAGAAAAAAAACATTTTTATTATTTGAAAACTGAATGTTTCAAAGTTAGTTTCATTTCAACAATGTTTTTCTTTCTTTTTTTTTTTTTTTCCTACAGAAAGAATTAAAGAAATTGTTATTCCAAAAAGAATAAAAAGGTTTGTTCAGTTTCATTTTTTAGTTGAAGTATTCATGCTTTATTTAAATTATTTATATAAAAATATTTTTTTAATTAAAATATTTATTTCTCTGATTGTGAATCAATGTTATTGGATAAAAATAAAGGTTCATAATATAGAAATACTATGTTGTTCTAAAAGTTTACTGTTTCCAAAAATTATAATAGAATTGAGATTTGCAACAAGACATTTGTTTTACTTTTTATATTTCTAAAACCATTGCATTTTCACTACAACTTAAAAATTTAAAGTAAGCTTAAAAGATTACAATAAATGTATGCTGATGACTTCTGATTTAAAAGTATTTAAATTTTGCTGAATTTAGATCTTGGAAATGTATGTGAGTGGGAACTCTGAAAGTAATGCTTTCTATTTATTTCTGTAGAAACTACAAGTGTAAGTAAAAAATTATCCATACTTTTTCTATAACATATCTGTTATGTCTTTGTTGTGTTGAATGAAGATAACACAATTATGAAATATAATGTTACTTGAAGTCAATGTAGTCTTGCAGAAATCTGTAGTAGAATATGAAGTTTGCTTACAACTAGCCATCTTGTAGCTGTCTCATAACAGACTACTATGACGATTCTTGGCATCTGTATTATACCATTTCTGGAGAAGTGTGTACATCTTCACAACAATATATTTGCTATGAGTGCAGTTAGTTTTTTTTTACTTTCCCATTATACAATAAACAGGGGGAACATAGCACTATTACATAGAGTATGTCTTCAGCTACACAACACTATTTTCACTGTCACCACCACTAACTATGCATTTTGAGACTAGAAAATGATCCTAGAGCAATTAGTTCTATGTGTGTATACAGACACACACACACACACATTGTATATTTTGGCAGCAATCCCTCTTTTATACAAGTTCTGTTAAAAATGATAGACAAGGTGTTGTGGTTAAGTTTTTTTATATTTTTTATTTGATCTTACAATCTTTTTCTTTTCAGTACATAAATTATATAAAAATTGTTCAAATTTATATTTATCTGAAAGGATAATTAGATAATTCATAGATAATTGAATTAATTTAATTTTGTGTTTGTCAACTGGAATTGTTCTTTTCTTTATGTTTCCAAGTGGTCTTTTCATTCTTTTTCACTCCCAGTAACCTCTTGCATTTTAGTCATATTATTGCCTTGCTTGGGCTGAAATGATTAAAGAAAATGTCTATATATATATATATATATGACACACATACTTTTTAATTTCAGAAGACCAACTGATATCCTGAAAGCTTTGTCATCAACTGTGGGAAAGGTTTGTTTTTTAACAAATTATTAGTCCTAGTGTTGTATTTGAAGGAAGAAAAACTAAGTTAGTTTAATCTGTTAGCAGAAACTGTGGGGGACTAATTATATTTTAGGAAATGCTTTTGCTTATTTGATGAGTTAATTATTTTCATGAATTATTTGCCAAAAAAAATTTAAAAAAACTAATTTTTAATCTTTTGTAATCAAAATCTTATTTGTAGAACTTTTCAGCATAGAGCAACTGTCTGCCTAAAAGAAATTCTATTAAAATAACCTACAACTCAGAGCCCTTGCTGCTATAATTACATTTAAATGAGTCTTGTTAAACATTTGGTTTAGAGATCAAGGAGCAGGAATTTGCACACCACACAGGAATACAACACAATACAATCTTTGGTGATTTTAAGGCCAAAGTAGACTGAACTTTTGATACTTGAGAAGTAAAGAAAAATGTAATGACAGTAAACATCTGAAAAGAAAGATATCAGTTATCTGAACAATTTTTTTTTCAAAAACCTGCCTTTTAAAATAAAATTTAAATGCTTGGTCCTTTCATAAACCAAGCATTTTATTTTATTTATTTAATAATTTCTTTTTTTACAGGCAGGTATTTACATGTTCTCATAGCATGTTTTTTTTTTTTCCCCTGAAAAAAAAATTAAAAGAAAAAAATTCAGGAACATGTACAAGCATCCTGTTTATGTAAGGAAGTTGTTTTTTTGCCAAGTAAACAATGCCTTCCAACACAATCTCCATGTTATTAAATATGAATGGTGAACTCAACTTTGTGTCAATGTTTATCAGACATTAAAAGTTGTATATATCTCCATTTACCAGTCTCAGATCCTGTGTACAGACAAGGAAGTGCATATTAACAATGATGATTCAATTCTGTATTGCTGGTTGGTGTACTCTGTATTTTATTTGGTAGTGATTACATTTTCTAGATGCAACAGCCAGTAAAGAAAACATCAGACTTTCATATTTTGTTTTGAATGTGGTGTAAAGTGTCACTGTCTTGAAAATAATAAATCCGTTTACACTTGTGTCCAAAAGGTCGGTGTTTATAAAGAGCAGCAAAAATATTAACCAATACAGGACCCTAAGGACTATGCACAGTCACACCATCAAGCTGGCAATATATTTCATTGTTGAAACTGAATTCTACTTGGTAGCAAAATTCATTAGTTCAATAAATACCTCCTCATTGGCAAATGAAAAACATTGATATACAACATTAGTGCAATCTCATATTGTATGATATTGATAAAGACAATGGAAGACCTCATAAAGCAATTATTAGGAAAATGTAATCACAATGTTGAATAAATTCCACAAAATAGAGTTGGTCTGTTATGCAACTTCTAGAATATGTAATATATTACTGTGGCCAACAAAAATATATTCCGGCTGTGAATAGTGACAGCAGAGTTTAACAACAAAGGCTTGAAAAGCAATAGTCGACAGAGATATGATTGACATCAAAGCCAGAAAACACTAGGCAACAACAAATGCTTGAAAGGCAATAGCCAATAAAGATATGATTGGCATCAATTAAACGACAACCCACAAAAGCAAAAATTTGTAGGAATTTTTGGGTTATATAAGTCTGGGGTTTCTAAGAGAAGAAGTGAGAACAGAGAGATAGTACTTGCACTGGCTAATGATTCCCCAACAACTCCTCCGTGTGTGTAATTCTCTCTGGCTACCTCCCACTCCACACGACCATCACCTATGCAGAATAAAAATGAGTTTATAGTTTTATATATATATATGTGTTCCTCATTGTTAGTCAAGATGATTGTTGTTTTCCAGCAGCAGCTGTAATATAACAAATACATCTTCAGGAGTTGTTCTAAAATTTCACACAGCCATTATTTACATTTGGACTATTGTCTTCATCTTTTTTGTTATCACATTTTGATTGTTGTGTCTTCTGACCTTCTTTAGGTGTTTGTCAATCCAGGTAAACTTCAGGAAATTTTTAACTGGAAACTTAATTTAACCAACAGGTGGGAGGAGGAGGTAGATTGTTCTTGTTCTCCCATCAGTGTCTAGGGATATCTCATCTTGTTCTTATACTAAGAGAGTGAGTAAAAGAAAGGTTTAAAAACATGCCTTCCTGAGAACGTTAGAAATGGCATCATAATATTTGGAAACAAGGAAACTCATGTTATGGAATCTTAGTTTGTTGACTAATCTCAGACAAGTAATAGTTTAACCAGAATATAAACGAATCACCAAATTTTAAACCTTGCATCTTCCTGATTTTTTAATCTCATCTCAGGGAATTACACACTCAATGGTAGATTTAACTTTAACACGAGATCAAGAAATGAATGCTGAGATGTATTTTGGAATAATATGACTGCCTAGACTGGAAAAAATCTTTGAATCTTTACTGAACTCTGTCATTAGTTAACATTTATTAGACAACCTTGAGTGTGTATTAGTATAAAAATAAATGTTTTGCATGAGTGTAAGGATAAGCTTGCTTTTCTGACCATGTTCAAAGCCATATAAAGACTAGGCAACCATTCTTATGCCAACAGAAAGAATATTTAATGTCATTAACCCTGATGACTGTTCCACCCACTTTATTTAGTTAATAGGAAGATTCCCCAACTTTTTCTATTTTACCTGCTTTTGTTTTTGCTCCCTTCCAATTTTCTTTTAGTTTTTGTTACATTTGTTCTTTTAAAGATTGTCAATAGAAAAAAAAATTTAAGAGGAAGGAATAAATAATGAAAACTCTATTTGTGACCATTCTAAAATTATTAATGACCAATATTTTAAACTAATTTATTATAACTGAAGCTAATTGCAATGTAGATATTACTAATCAGTTGCATCAATTGCTTAAGGTGACATTTAAAATTCAATTTTGTTCTGTAATTACTGATATTTTAATTTATACATTTTAGGATTATACAGCACCCCATTATTGGTTTATAGATGACCCATATTTAATACCTACCAGTTCACAACAGAAGGTAAGAGCTTTATAAGTCCTTTTTTTTTTTCATTTTAACAAAAACATTCACAACTTATGATTTCAGAGCACTATAACTTCCAAATGATATTATTTTGTACTACAAGCATAAAATAGTTGTATTTTTATATTTTTATTTTTACCTATTTAAAAAATATTCATTTAGAAATTTGATGGTTGAGGAATTGATTTTTTGCAAAAGATTAGACCATTTTCTTGTTAGTCATTCTGCCTTAAAACTTCCTATTTGTAGATTTTAATTGAGGAATGATTGTTGGGAGCCAGAAAGGTAGAGTGCTTCATCTCTGAGGTAACAACTGCTCTATATTAAGCAACAATAGTATAAGTATGCTAAAAATATGTGAATTTCTGACAGATAACAGTGACACATGAAAACTGTGAGTACCAACACCTGATGCAAGGATTGGGTTGTCAACAACTAGCAAGGATGGTCATCACACAATGAAGGCTAACAGTGCATCAGATATCATCCTAATTAAATGCTGGTGCTGCAAAATCCTTCAGGCAATGCACTGTGCAGCACACCCTGTGTTCTATAAGGTTTTGTAATTGTCAATTTTTTTTATCTTTCCAACTCTTTAACTCAGTAGAGTTTATATATGGAGGTGACTGCATGATGTTATGGATTTAGCCTGTCACCAGAGTGTTGTACATGCTACTTACTACTTTGTAAGGATGGAGTGTTTGTTCTGTTAGTGTTTAAATGTACCACTAGTGGACAGCATACATAGATTTTGTTGTAGACCATTTATACTAACCAGGCTTCCTGGTGGTGATGGTTTATTCCAATTATATCATTAAAAACGGGTGAGATAAAACTGGTTTCACAAACACTTAGCTGACTTCCAGGTACTTCATTAACCTCTGCACTTATCAAATTTCAACTCCATTGAGCATATGTAGAGTACATGTTACCAACCTCATTAAAGTCTGTATCCACACTCAACAAACATTGTTCGGTTATGAGCCCTCTTGGAATATGCTTGGAGATATATATATCAATTCAGTGACTCCAGTATAGGTACCTCCATTACATAACAAAAAATCCAGCATAGTATTATTTAAAAAGGTTCAAACTTAATAAAACAAACTTTTTCTATCAAAATGTTTATAATATTATGAAGAGGAAAGATCAAAGTAAATTTTATTTATTTCATAAAATTTTTTAATCCCTTTTGGCAGAAAATTTTTTTTTTGATTTGGAGTTAGCGTGGCCGCAGATAATTATGTAATTTTTTACGTAACTCACTTTTTCGGTGACAAACACATTAATTTGAAAAATCTCACAAAAATCAAATAATTGTCGGATTTTAATGAAACTTTCAGTACTCATTCACAAATGAATAAAATTATTTTTGAAATTATTACTTTTTTAAAATATTGATGAAAAATTTTACCCCCCCCCCCCCCTTCAAGTAAATTCATGAAATTTTAATAAATTTTAATAAATTTTAATTTTCTGGTATTTTCTGTTCTAAACGCAGAACTCATTGGGAAATATAAATCATGTATTTTTTTTATTTAAAATTATGATTCACTATACGAAAATCTGCTCCGAAGAAAAATATCAAAAATGCAATAAAACTTTGATTTTAATTTGATAAGCTTTTAATTGCTGGAATAAATAATAAAAATTAAGGACATTATAGTCTGAAGAAAAGAATTCTTTTGATTATTAATAAAATTTTAAAAGAATTGTTTTCATTTTTTTTTTTTATTATAAATAATTCATAAAGTTTTAAAAATATTTTAAAAATCTTTTAAAGAACTGAATCTTTTTTTTTTATTAGTTAAGAATTGATGATTATACTGCCTATAAAAAAAAAATTAATAAAAATTTTTCACCAGAATATTTTTAAAAAGAAAAAAGAAAATTAAATTATTTGTGCAAATACGGTCAAAGTTATAAAGTATGATGTTCAAATTTATAAAGTACGGTGTTCCATATGGGTCAAAATGATTTTATAAGTTAACAAGCGTTCTGGGTTATTACCCGTTAGCAAAACATAGAAGAACACAATTTCAATCTTACGATATTTTATGATCTAAGTTTCTAAAATTTTTATTTATTCAGAAAGCATATTCAAATGTCTGGCTATAAATCTAAACTAAAATTCTATAAAATATTATATAAGTGCTGAAATTATTATGTTAAATTTTTAATTTCACTATTTAGTTATTCCCCCCCCACACCCCCACACCCCCCCACCCCACCCCCCCAAAAAAAATTAAAATTTTTTATCACGATTGGTCACCATACATTGCGTTTCTGTCAACATCTGGTAGCAGTCATCTGTTAAGACCTCCATGACTTACATCACAAAAAAGGCCTACCGTATTTAATTTTTTTTCTTATTGTAAATTTCTGGGAGTAAGCAATTATAAATTGATTGAAAACAGATAAAGGTAAGTTTTAATATTAAAATTAAATAACATGCCAGCGCGGTATATTTTATTTTTTCAAGATTTTTTATAAACAGAAATTTGGCTACTGTTTACGTAATGAGTCAATCAATCAAAAATGGTGGTATTTTTACAAAAAACTGATAAAATTTTTAAATTTTAGATTTCAATCAATATAATACACCAGTATGTTTTGCTTACTAGAATTATTAAATTTAATCTCTTGGCTTTCAATTAAAGCTAATTTTAAAGCTTGAAGAGAACTTATTTAATTTTAAAATTTAAATTTAAATTTAGGTATAGAAAAATGACTGGACTCCAGTGGAGGTACCTACTCCAGTACCTTTTAAACTTCATGTTGCATTGTGTGTATTTCATTTTTTAGGGAAAGGATAGAACTACATTATCAGGTAGCTATCTCTAAATTTTTGACCTCTTTCAACAGCTTGAAGCAGCATATATGAAAAAAGTGGCTACCATAAACTAACTTTGAAAAAATTCACTAAAATAAAGCAAGTGTGATATAAATTATCTTTGCCACTGTCTGGTCGCTGTTGGTTTCGATCCAGATAGATGGTCATAGATTGACTCTGTTAAAACGGTGATCTCCCTTGTCCCACGTTGTGTTGATTGATCACAAGGTAGTCACGTGAGTTTTCCACTAGCTGTCTCTCTACTGAAGTAAACCAAACCGGGAAGCATGCATACAATTGGATAATAAAAGAAAGAAATATGGCACCAGAAAAATAAGTGGGCCGACCTATGAAGTGTCATAAAATAACGTCTTTATATACAGAAAATAATTCACACAATAGTCTTTTGAATAATTCCCAATCCCTGCTCCTATCAAGCTGGTAGCGGAACGGAAGTCTCTTAAGTAAATTGAATTATCCTCCTAAGCAATAAATGAGAAGTCTGACTAGCCACAGCGCGCTGCTCCGAATGAAGTTCTAAGTTCGTCATAAGTCTAGTCAACTTGATTCTTGTTCTCCGGAATGTCGTGGAAATTGCTGAAGTGCTGGGTTATGGGTAGGTTGGCGTGATTTGTCTTTGGGATCGGAATCGAGTTGGATTTCTTGTTCCAGGCTGGATCACTCTCACAAACTCTGGTTGGTTGATTGGCGACAGGCTTCTCTACGGTCAACACCCAATGGCATGGCAATTATCGCTCTGTCTCGTTACTTCTTCAGCTGGGAACTGTCTTTGGCAGGGGGTGATTTTTCCATGGTTGGCACCCAACTGCGTGGCAATTATCTCGCTGTCATTACATCTCTGGGCCAGGAATTCGAACTGTCACTCAAACTCTGTTCAGTTGGCAATTTCAAAACTTTGTCTGCAAAATCTCTTCGTGTCTGTCTTTAACTTTGGTTGGCTGGCATCAGGCCTCTCTACGGTTGGCACCCAACAGCGTGGCATTTATCTGTCTCTTTACAGGAGCTCTATGGGAAGCGGCAGACCCTGCGGTTGGTGCCCAGCAGCATGGTGCCTATCTCTGTCATTACATCTCGAACTCCAACTGATTTTGATCCCTCGGGACCCTGTATTTATGCCTATGCCATGGTGTGGGGCTGACTGATGCTGGGTGTCTAACCCCTAATCTCTGCAACCAGTAGAATGCTGAGGTTAGCTGCTACTCATTGTTGCCTTCGGTTCATCCAATGAGATTAGTCTTATTTCCATGACATCAATATATATGTGTTCCTCATCAATTGCTGGTCGTCTCCCCCTTTCAGGCACTGGTTCACAGGACCAATGAGATTCCTCTCAGTCTTATGACGTCATCTTCCCATACCTCTTTTCTGGGCTGAACTTATCCGGCAAATTTTCTTTCTCACAAAACAATTTTGGGGATTTTTTTAATCAACCACCATTAACCTTTTGAACTTGTCCCTTCCTTGTTTCACCCAAAACAACCAGACAAACAGACAGGCGAGTCTGTTTACATTGTCACTTAGATAAGAATTTCTGCATCTGCATTTCCAATATCTATTTTCGAGCCACAGATATTTTCAGATGACAGAAAATATTTTGTTATCTGCTTTCTTTTCCGTTTTCCTTTTTAATGTCAGGCTAGCCAGGCGATTCCCTATTTCTTTTGTTATCACCTTGGCAGGTGACTGATTCTTCTTAAGTTTCGTCTAAGGCCATCTGAATTTTATATTTCAATCAAATTACTAATGTCCAGTGAAAATAAAAATTGAATTTATTTCTCTTTTCTTTCTCTTCTTTCTCTCTCTCCCTTTCAGGTTTAGAATAACAACAGAGAAACAAAACTTGTTACCTTTCATGGGTGGCTTAGTTCTTTTAAATTCCAATGCCTATTGTTCTGTATTTTATCTAACTGTGAAAATAAAAACAAATTTATTTCTCTTTTCTTTATCTTCTTCCTTCTCAGGTTTAGAATAACAACAGAGAAACAACTTGTTACCTTGTGTTTCTTTTCCCTCGCTCATATTCAGAGAATAATAAAAAAAATTCTTTTAGTATGTTTTCTTATTATCTATAATAATAATTAAAAGATTTTCCAATTATAGTTAATAATTAATAAAATTAATTACCTCCGCTTCGCTAAATATTGTTACATATCTATGTTTCACAATAAATGTAACAAAATATGAAATAAATTTTGTGAACTGAAAATTCATCAGTATGAAGATGACTTTATTGAATAATGAAAATAAAAAAGATCGATATTCAATTTTTTCACCTTTTTGTATATTGTGTTTTTCTTCTTTTATTTTTCTATATAGCGAGCATGTCTTTTGGCAGAAGCATCTGGAAAGAAGACTGCTCGATATATGATGCAAAAATATCCACAGAACTTTGTCCATAATCCGGCTGTACCCAATGTTCCTGTGAGTTGATTTATTATTGGAGATTTAAAAATAAAATATGTCCAGTGTAAGAAAATGCTCTAATTTTAAACTGGGTTTTAATTTTGGTTAAGTTTCAAGTATCTATATTTTTTAATCGGGAGGCACGGCTACATCTTAGAATTAGCTCCCCTTTCAATCAAACCATTTTTTTCAAAAGAAAATCATTCTGATTGATGGCAGCCACTGACTAGCATAAAAACGAAAGAATAAGTGGAAGAATAGGAAAAAAAGACGCTTTAGATGCACCTTTTGTTCTTTAAGTAGTGAGTTTGATCCTCACTGGTTGTGCCTTGTGCCATATCTAAGCTGTGCTTAGAAAATCACCTTATATAAGCCATTTATGTGTGTTTGCTGGTAGTGGAGGTAATTTGCATTACTTTTTTATAGGGTTCATTTTCTTTGAATTTATATTTGTAATTAAGCATTTCTTTAGAGACAGATCTTTTTTTTTCTTTTAATTTAACATTTTAAACTTTAAAATAGTTATCTAAATATATTGAATTAACATTGATCTAACATTAAAAAATATATTTTCATTTAAAAAATAAACACCTGTTACAATTAAGATTTCTCTAATAATAATTGGAACACAATTTGTATTTATGTTGTACTAATTGACTGTAGGTATTCTCAGGAACAGATGGCAGCTTACGATAACATTTTCCAATTCTCTTCAAACGTAAAATTACAAATATATCACCACACAATCAGTCAAGAGATGTCTGAAACCATACTTATAAGGGGAAAATATTCAAGAAAAAAATTACTGTTATAGAGCCTCCATTACTGCTGAATCCATACCTGCATATTAACAAACAGATTTGTTAATTTTACAGCAGACAATAATTATTGATGGATTTCTTTTTATTTTAGATTTCAAAACATCATTTGCTAATAGTACTTTAGATGTGATCAAGAACAGAAAGATGTTAGAAAGATATATTTTTTTTCTTTTTGTAAGAATGCACTACTAAGTCCATTATTTTTCCTTGTAATTCTTTCATTCTGTTCATAAGTAAGTGTCAAGTAAGTTTTTAAATAATTTCATTGCAACTATTTTACTATTAGCATTTTGGATAAATGTTAGAATTTGTTCATTGAGGCAACGCCTTTTAGTAACTAAACCCACCTTTGCAGAGATATGACAAATAGATGTTTTTATGTTCCAGCCAGAATCTTTTTAAATGATCTTGTGGTGCAGTGGATATTGGCTTGGAACAAGAAATCAGGGAGCCGAGTTTGAATTCCAGTTGAATTCCTTGCATTCACTTACACGCAAATACCCTTGAGAAAGATATTTTCCATTTCTTCCCTCCAGTTGTGGGTTAAATAACAGGACAGATTGGCAACCAGTCTACCACAGAACGTAATGGCAATTTACTGTGGGAAAATCTTCTCCCAAGTCAGTCATGTCTCTTTCGAGACATAATCGCCTAAGCATGTATCACGTATGACACTTGACTAACTGGACCGTTCAAGATTATTTCTATATGAATTAAAATTTGGTGAATTTTTTATTAACAGATTCTTAAGTTTTTACATTGAATTTATCCAATCTGTTTTCTTTTGGGGAATATCTGGTTGGGCTGCATTGTACTAAAAACACCAAGTAAGCATTTTCTAGATAGATTTCTGAATATTTTTCTTATTTTACAATCCAAAATTGCTAGGTATGTTTAATGGATTCCATATCAAGGGACATGAGGTTCGCTTTTAGATTTATGACAGAAAGCTCTGTCCTCCTTAAAAACTCCTTGGTGGATATCAAGAAGTTTTTAACTTTTTACATATGGAATTATGTTAATCATGATTGTACTCTTTAATTCCTCTGTTTGATTTTGACTAAAAAAATATTCAAATTTAAATTTGAATTGAAATTTTTGAAAAGCATTTTCTATAATGTTACATAGACCAATAGGAAAATAGAAATCAGGTAGTTATTCTGCACATTTTGGGCATTCTTATCTCTAGCAGATTGATTACAGTTGTGAGTATTCATCTTCTCATTAACTGAACTGAGTTTGTTTGTTCCTGTGGTATTTATACATAAATAAAAATATACAAATTTCTGTCTTTTAATACAGCTGTCACTCTAAAATCAAAAGTGAATTTTTTGAATAAATGCTCTTAAAAGCTCTTGCAACAAAAAGAGAAATAACATTTTGGCCAGCTCATTTGCTATATTTGGTTCTATAATGCACAGATTTGTGTATCAAGATAATTACAAAAAGCATCAATAGATGATTAGCAATTGATCCACTACATCATCTGCATTCCAAATTGCTCTTCAAACCATAATGAAAACTATCCCATTTTTGACAATCAGTTACAAGTGGTTCAAACAAACTTTTGGCAATTTCTGAAGTCATGCATGTATGTTATTTAAAATTAGGGCAGAATTAAAGTCCTTTAAAATAAGTGTGCCAAAACTTTGAAGGTTGTTTCTCCAATTTTATAGTTGAAATCCACTTTCTATGTTGAATACAGGAAATAGTTTTCTTTTAGGCAATGAAAATATTGAAGTGGCATTCTTGGGCTTTTTTGATATTGTCACAACTACTACATTACAGGAGAGACTTTAAAAAATCTTTTGTCTCATTGTACAAAAATACTTTTTAGATGTTCCAAGTTTATTTGACCCTTCATTATGAAATTGTATGATTTTGCCAGTGATTGCAATGCTATTTGATGCTGGCTCATCCTGCTTTTAATGATCAACAGTTTGAAAATTTAACAGTAGCACATCACTCAATAAGTTCCAGGCCTTTCATGTGTTGATAAAGCATTGCTTTCTGATGGGGAAAAAATACTGTTCAAGCAAAGCAGTGGCTTGATAAGTGTTATTTGACCTCTGCTTCATCGGAAACAGTGGTTAAGAGGGGGTATGCTGACTTTAAACGTGGTTGTACTGACACAAATGATACTGAAGGCTCAGGTCACCCAAAATCAGCAGTTGTCCTGGAAAACACCAAAGAAAATCCACAAACTCTTTTTGGCCAAAAGTAAATTGAAGTTGCATGAGATAAAATAACAGAGGAGTTGAACATATCAGAAGGCAGTGTATTCACCATTTTGCATGAACATTTGTCAATGAGAAAGCTATGTTCAAAGTGGGTGCCACGTTTGCTCGCAGTCAATCAAACACAACAATGCGTTGACAATTCAGAGCATTGTTTGCAACTGTCTCAATGCAACAAGGAGTTTTTGCATAAATATGTGACAATGGATGAAACATGGATACATCATTTCACTCCGGAGTCAAATTGGCAGTCAGCTAAGTAGACAACAGCAGGTGAAAGCTGTCCAAAACAACCAAAAATGTAAACATCAGCAGGCAAGTTTTAGAACCATCAATAGTAAATATTTTATCGCATTATTGGTGCATTTGAAGGAATAAATGGCCAAAAAAAGCCACAAATGAAAAAAAGTGATCTTTTACCAAATTAATGCACTGTCACAAGTCAATCGCAACACTACATGAATTGCACTTCAAATTACTTCCGCATCTGCCCTATTCTCCAGACCTGACCCCCAGCAACTACTAATTGTTTGCAGACCTCAAAAGAATGTTTCAGGGAAAGAGATTTGGCTCCAATGAAGAAGTGATATTGGAAACTGGGGCATTCTAATTGTTCTCCAAAAAAAGGCATTGAATTGTCAGAAGCATTGAAGTCTAGAAGAAGACTATGCTGCTGAATAAAGTTGAATTTTGCCTAAAAGTCGTTGTTTTGTTAGTTAGGCCCAGGATTTATTGAGTGATGTGTTATAAGGTGCAGTAAAATGAGTTTGCAGTTATTTCTCTTGGATTTATCTAGCAAATAATTTGCCTTAAATGTAAAATTTGAATAAGATAAAAAATGTCTGTTTATTTATGTGTATATCACTATTTGGTTATGCTTGTTTCAAATATGAAACTGTTAAGATGAATTTATCTTCTCCATTATTTCTAAGGGTTTTAATCCAGAACCGGAAGTGGACATTTCCAAGGCACCAACTACAGAATCAACATTGCTGACTTGTATTTCTCATCGGAAAGTGAAAGATGCCATTAACATTTTCAAGAATATGTCTGCTGAAGGTGAAAGTTTTCAGTAATATATACCCCAAAATAATCCAAACTTTTAATTTTTTTGTTTTATTATATCACTTGAAAAATAATTTCCTGTACAACTGGTAATAACAAAAGCATAGCTGTGCATTCTGATTTTGCAAGTGATGCCCTGTCTGACTGCTTTATGAAAAGTCAGACAGGACATCAAAGTAATTACAGAATTTTGAAAAAATGCACAAATTGTTTAATTTTGTTATTACCTATTAAAATATCATTGTTGCATACCACTGAGCATATGAATAAATGGATTGTAGTGGCCACTGGCAAATTAACAAGCCTAATTTTCATAAGTGCTAGAGAGAGCCTATCACAGAATAAGTATGGACAAGCTTAGCGACTGATTAGTGCTAAACTCCACTTCACATCAATGGCATCGCTGATAGGATCCCATTTGTCTCTAGAAGATCCAGATTTTGTAGATGCATGGATTCGCTGTTTTTCTGCCAGTACGAGAAGTAAAAAGCTGAAAGACAACAAGGAGAAGGGAGGCAAAAATGAAATTACGGATTTATTTTTGGCTACAGCAGAATACGAGGCGATAATGAAAGTCTCCACCATGGTATATCCCACAAACTTGGAAGACCTAACTTTCAAAAAAATAAGTCAGGTTATAAGCAGAAATATGAGACCCAAGAAAAGACTGGTAGTGGTAGAAAGAACAAAATTCATGTCATTGATACAAGAAAGAGACAAACCAATTATAAAATATCTACACCGTCTACGAAATGCAACTAGATATTACGAATTTGAAAAACTTGGACAAGACGGACAAACTATTGAAGAGGACTTGATTCAATTAAGGTTACTTGAAGGTACGTGCAATGCATCACACCAATATAAAATAATGGAACAACTATAAATAGGAAATATGTCTTTAAATACATGCATTGACTGTATACAGCAACAAGAATTAATACAAAAATACAACCATCACAAAAGTCAACCCAGCAAACAAATATCTGCTGAGACTTACATGGTAAAAAAGATAAGAAAATGTTCATATTGTGGATGTGATCACGAAATAAAAAAGGAAAAATGCCCAATATTAGGAAAAACCTGCTTAATTGCTTAAAAAAGAACCACTTTCAAGCAGTATGCAAAGTAAAAAAGAAAAATGTTGAAAGAGTTGAAGAAAGCGAAACCAATATGGATGTCTTTACATTAAAAAATAATATAGAAAAAATTGAACAAAAGAAAAAAGACATTATACTAAAGGTTAAAATTAGCAACTACAATTTAGGTATGCAAATGGATATTGGGAGTGAAGTAACGCTGATTCCAAAAATATTTTCGGGAACACATTGGAAAACCACCCTTATGAAAGAGCAGTTTACAATTCTGCCAATTTTATGGGTTGGTCATAAAAACTTTAGGATACTTTGAAGGTTCCTTGGAGTTAGAAGCGAAATTTGAAGTAATACCTATAATTGTCATAAGTTGTAAGAAGAACCACAGACTTCCTAGAAAGGACGTGTTTTACATAAATTCTACTAAAGTAATTAATGAGATAAAAATGGAAAACACCGGAAAGTTAAAAACTATGAAGTGAGTTTAAAATTAAGAGAATGTCCCCTCTTTTTATTATGAGGCACGAAAAGTACCACTACATTTTTGCCATTAATAGTAACAAAACTACAAAAATTAATAGAACAAGGCCTCCTTGAACATGTTCCCTCTGGGGGTAGACATCACCCATTGTAGTGTTGAGGAAGACAGATGGTGATTTAAGTATTTGTGGAGATTACAAAATAGGTGTAAATCATAAAATCTGTTTGGATTCGTATCCCATACTGAACGTTGAAGTTGCATTGCATGCACTGGCAAGAATGAGCGTTTTTGCAAAAATAGATTTAAAAACGGCATACCACCAAGTACTGATAGACGATAACTTCGAAGAAATAGCCACGATAAATGCACCATTAGGGTTACTAAGATGGAAAAGGATGCCATATGGAATAAAAACCACAAGCACCATATTTCAAAGGGTCATCAAACAGGTTTTAAGAAATATGAAAAATATGATTTGTTACCAAGATGATATATGTATAGGAGCCACTAATGAAATGGAATTAAAAAAAGAGAACCGACATAATCTTGAATAGATTAAAAAAATGCTGGAATGACAATAAATGAAAAAAAATGCATAAGCAATTGTAGTAACATATCTTTTTTAGGTTATTGCATTTCAAAAGAAGGTATATCTTCAGACCAAGCCTTGATAGAAAAAATACTAAAAGTAGCTACACCTACAAATAAGAAAGAACTGGAGTCTTTTTTGGGATTGGTAAATTTTTACAGGCAATATTTACCAAAATACACGGACTTGACTGAATCGTTTGCAAATTTAGAAAAAAAGAGTGTTGAATTTATGTGGTCAGAGGAACAACAAAAAGCTTTTGACAGATTAAAAATAATTATGGCAAGGAAACCAGTAGTGAAAATGTTTGATCCTAAAAAGGACATGACGTTAACCACAGATACAAGGGAACATTCAATATTGAGAATATTATCACAAGAAGGACATCCGATAATCTATTTATCAAGAAGACTAGCGAACACCAAATTTAATTATTCAAATAAAATGAAAGAAGCATTAGCTATTGTGTGGACAACTACTAGGGCCCGACAGTTTTTAATTGGGAAAAAATTTCTGTTAAGAAGTAATCATAGACCATTAGAGTTTATATTTAACCAAAGGAAAGAATTATCTAAAGTCATAACATCGAGGATACTAAGATGGGCAATAAGATTAATGTCATTTGACTTTGATATAGAATATGTCAAAGGAAATTCAATTCCACACACAGACGCACTATCAAGATTGCGATTTTACAAGGAGATAAAACAGAAGAAGAATTTGAAGATGCATTCTTACATTGGGTAGTGACTGATGTTTTGTCTTTCGACACAATGGCTGTGGAAACTAGACATGATCCAGTACTAAAAAGCATATTATCAAGAATAAGAAAAAACTCATGGGGAATTGTTTTAGGGCGGAAAGACCCTACAAAGAAATAAGACAAAAATTAACGATAGAACATGGAGTGGTTTGTAATGGGGATCTAGTAGTTCCCATAGAAACACAAAGAAAATTGGTAATAAAAAGTGTACATGACGATATACATTGTAGAGTAGCAGCCACACAAAAAAAGGATAAAATTAGAAGCATGTTGGCCTGGATATTCAAAAGATTTCGAAGAATATATAAAAAGGTGCAAAAAAATGTAAAGAATTAAGAAATTTTACACAGACTACTTTACATTTGTGGCCCAGAGAAGTGGAACCATGGAGTAGGGTGCATATGGATCATGCGTATATTAATGGAGTGGGACTCTTATGAATTCTAGAAGACTCTTTTTTAGGCTGGCCTGAAATAATCCAGGTGCCGGACAAGAAAAGTTCTATGATAAAACAGATTCTAAGAGTCATATTTTCCAGAAATGGCATACCAAAAACCCTGGTATCTGACAATGCACCAGAATTTTGTGATGACAATCTTAATTTATGGTTAGAAAAAATAGGATGTGAACTGTATAAGCCACTCCCATATCACCCTCAGTCAAATGGGTTAGCGGAAGGAATGGTGCAGACTGTAAAAAAGGGACTAAAAGCATGCTCTCGGCAAAAAGAAAAAGTAGAAGTTTTTCTATCGAAGATGCTTTTAAGTTATCACAATGCCATACGCTGGAAGACTAGAAAGCTCATCAGCTTTAATGGGAAGACAAATTAGAGCTCCGCTAACAATGTCGTATTCCACAAATAAAAAAATGTAGTACAAAAAGAACACAAAAGCTAATCCAGAAAGAGCAGAATTTATCATGCAAAAAGGCCACAATACAGCTGTAGTAAATAGAGAAAAGTGCAACAGTATATTAGCCCATGCAGATCAAATAAGGACCCAGGGTGAATATGAAGAGCAAAATGAAGAAGAAATGGATACGATTCCGTCCATTAATGATTCATTAGAACAACTGTTACAGAATGAAACATCAGAAGACGAAGTAATGCAGGATCAAGTGGGCCAGAATGAGTTGGAAAGTTTGAACGAAGATCAAATAATGCAAGACAATGACGTGGGACAGATCTTGGTCTCTCAGAGAAAGAAATACGGGAGAGAGAGAAGTAGCGCAAAGTAATGAAACTATCATGAGTAGAAGTACAAAAACTACTAGAGGTATAAAACCTATATATTTCAGGGAGATGTAGTGACACTAGCAAATTAATATGCCTAATTTGCATAAGTGCAAGAGAGAGCCTATATAACTCATCACTGAGAATAAGTATGGACAAACTTAGTGACTGATTAGTGCTAAACCTCACTTCACATCATGGATAAACATACTTGGTCAATCATGTTTGTTGCAGCTTAAATGTAGAAATTTAGTAAAAAAATTAGGTTGTGTGTTCGATGTTCTAACAACAAAAGTGGTAGCGTCAGATTTTAGAAACAAATAATACAGAGATAGTAATTTCTGTCAAACAGTTATGTTTCTTTATGACAACATAATACTGCTAAATTTGTGACTTAGAGGAAGGAAGTGAATTCAACTAGTAACAGGTAGTGAAGGTGTTGAAGATGTACAGCAATAATAAAGAAACCTCCAAAATAAAAAAACAGTTTGGTTAATTTACTGTGTTGCTAATAAACAAGCGATAAATTGTAGTTCAATTTGACCCTTTAAATCAAATTGTTCTTCATACTTACACACTTTTGTATTCTCATCAGATCATGAATATTTTTAATTTCTTTAATCTTGTCTGCTGTATTCATGTCAACACAAAAAATATTTTGTGTTGACATGTGTTGCTTTAAGATACCACTTAATTATATTAATTTCAGTTATAGACTTGTTTTGTCCTGAGTAAAATTCTTGAATTCCTTTGAGTTATATTAATGTAAAAACGGAAATCAATGTTTTTTATGCATTAATGTCATTCTCTTTTCATGTGCAGGTGTTAAAATATCAACTGATACATCTGAGCAGTTTCTTGATTTGATGTGTGTATACAATTGTGAGGACCCCTCTGCTATCCTGATAGATGAAGAACAGTATTACTACCGAGATGTTGTGGGTAGCAGCAGCAAAAATTCTAATCGAATAACATGGAAGTAAGTATCTTTTGAAATATTTTCACAGGGGTACAAAATGTTATTAGAACAATAAGAGGAGGTATTAAAAAGCAATTCATAACAAAAAAAGAGTGTAGCAAAAAATATATATTACTATAAATTTTATATATTTTTTGTTAATTGTCTTTTTTATGAATTGCTTTTTAATATATCTGCTTTCATTGTTCTAATCAGTATCTTTTTTTGAAAATATGTAAAATAAAAGACTGTTATTAGGGTGATAAAATGCTAAACCATACTTGACCTCACTGGTCACACACAAGTTAGTTTCCCAAAGTTTTGGCTTTGACACATTCCATTTTAATAAATGCTTGATCTTTGAAGTTAACCAAAAGTGCAACTCATAGCTTTGACCTAAAGTCATTTTAATGATCTCTTAAATCTTTATTTTGATTTTTATTAAGATTTTTTTGGATTATTTAGAAAAGAAATCTTAGTTATATGACTTAAGTTGATTCTCCAAAGGAGCCAACATTCATTTGAATCTGGCTTCTTAGGTGTTTTTCCAAAAATGAATCTACTAAAGTTGTGCAGAGATGTAATATCTCATATCCCGAAGGTAGTCAAACCACATAAAAATGTACTAATTAAAAGACACAGTAGGATCCTCCAAGACAAAAATAAAAAGTAAGTGAAGTAATTAAGTAAAAAAAAATAAGTAAAATAATTAAATCAGTTGGCTTAGTGATGCAAACTTTCATGAAAACTGATAATGTCTGATTCTTTGAAAAGCTTTTTAACCCTTTGTTACATATTGGTTACAACTGTAACATTTCTCTAACCTTTGTTGCATATTGGTTACAATTGTAACAATTGTAATGGGTTAATACTTTAACACAAATCCAAAATTCTTGTTGACTATATTTTCATTTTTATATCAATATTGTATCATTTTTGTTTTCTTTTTTCAGAAATGACAACTTTGCTGAACATGTTTTTGGAAGCTTAGAAGAGAAAACTCCAAAAGCTTACAACTCTTTGGTGTGTGGAAGGGCAAAGGTAAATTTTTGTGCAACTATACATTTGAAATTACAAGAACTTGTAACATTATGGATACAAATATTTTCTTCTTCACTAAAATATATTTTTATTTTTATTTATATATTTTTCATTCTTAGTTTTTTTTTTGATGTGGTTCTCTTTTCTGCTTCTGACTTAAATTTGAATTTCATGTTTCATGTTTAAAATGTATATTTTATTTATTACTCTTTTGGTTATTCTTTACTTACCTAGTATAAGTTGTCAACTCCCTTAATTTATTATTGCACACTATGGCTTGACTCCTAGGTCTGCAGAAAACTTTCACTGAACTCATCAATGTCTCTATGCAAATAATCTTACATGTGCAGTTGGTATAATCTAGTGGCATTTGTTATGTTTTACTTATGTTTGACTCTTTGAGAATCTGCTCTAAACTAGCTGGAACGAAAATTCCTGAAGCAGAAGCTAACTTTTCAGAGGTCCAACTATCAATATATCAGGATTCCACTGGAATTCTGACATTGATGAATCACCTGATTTAGGTAATTAATTTAGTGTTCTATTAGTACCACATGACCACACTCTCTGACAAGGAATTTAAAAGCACTTCTACTTCATATAAGGTGAATTGGTTGGATAGTATGAAATGTAAAAATATAATTTAATTTGATTCCAACTTCAAATCTTATTAAAAAAAGAACATTATTCATATCCTGCTTAGACTGGTCGTGTGAAAGGAAGTAAATAAAATCCAGTATAACTGGATTTTATTCAATTTTACTTAGTTTATCCAGTTTTCAGTCCTCGCTGACAATTTTCCTGAATTTAATTTATGGCTCATAATTATTATTTCTGAACCATTTATTATTTTAATAATGTCTAACATTTTCGCATCAACAGTCTCTTTAATTATTTATTACCAAATACTTCCTAAATTTCTTTCCCCATGAAGTAACATTGGTGTCTTCCTGTTATACCTTATTTATTTAGATTTTTTAAACCTTTTCATTTAAGCTTTCAATTTTTGAAAATTTCCATGAATCTGTAAAAAGAAAAATCATCAAAAGAACATAAAAGTAAAACAGCTACATTTTTTTTATTTTTCCATTAATCTCAATCTAAACCAGACTTGAATTTTTATTTTTATTTTAATTTTACAATCAAGTGTCACATTATAAAAAACAAGAAAAATATTTGCTGATAAACATTAATGCCCATAATTTTAATCAAATTAAACTTTATGAAAAGTGACTTCCATAAAGAGATTTGCAATAGCAACCTTTGCTTTTATGATTTGAAACTATTTCAAGATAGCTTTTAAAACATTCATAAAGTTCATAAGAGGTTTGCTCTTGAATCATGTGTCTCTACTTTAGTGTTTCAATTTTTTAAAAACAGTTTGAAAAAGCTATTATTCAAAATGATAGTGAACCCAAAGTTGCCTTTTAATTGCACTGTCTTTATATATCAATATGTTTTGCTTACTAAAGCTTATTTTGGCCATATTTTTCCCCTGTAGAAGTACATGATTGACAATCATTTTTCTTTTTTTTGTCTTTTTCAGTTTCTGCAAGCAGATAAAGCTTTTGAAATGTACTACGAAATGATTAATAACAAGATTCCTGGTATCTGTTTTGGGATTTTTTTTTTTTTTTTTTTTTTTTTTTGATTGAAAGAAATTACACATATATATAACACCGTTAAAATGGATAAATTAGATATAATTAATTTTTATTCTTATTTACTAAGCTTTAACAATTTTATTTGAGTATTTGTGACATTAGATATTATCAGAATTCTGTCTAAAGAAAAACTGAAAGCAAACACATTTTTATAGTAAAATTTAAATTGTGAAAATTCTTAACAACATTGGAAAATAATATATATTTATATATTATATTTATCATTAAAAAACAAAATCAGATCTGTATAAGAAAGATTGCAACTTAAATTTCTGCTGATTAAAATAGCTGCAGAACCTTATCTCTATGTATTTTTTCCTGATGTTATTTCAGTGACTTTACGTACATTCAATAGCCTGTTGCACGTTGCTGTGTTTTCTGAAGAAACCTATGTAGAAAAGTGGAACAAAATAGTTGTAAGTGTTAAATGATCAAAATTAGTATTAGGACCTTGAATAAGTTTTCGCTGTTTTCCAACAGATAGCCTTTCCAGAACTGTGTGCTTGTAGTTTCAGGTGGTAACATGCCTATAAGTACTATAAGCAAGCTTGAAATTCACAGTGTCATTTTGCCGAAGTTTAAACAACTTTGTTTTCCATAGTGTTAAACATGTTAGATTTCATGCCAAAGAAAGCATATTTGTGGGGAATTTTACTGCACTACTTTATTCAAAAGAAATCTGCAGCTGAAGCATACAGAATTCTAGTTAAGACTTATGACAACCATGTTCTGTCTGAAACAACATGCAGGTATTGGTTAAGACACTTCAAAAATAATGATTTTGATGTTGAAAATAAAGAATGCTCTGGTACACAGTAAAAGTTTGAAGATGAAGAACTGGATCAAAGTGACCAAAACCATCACAGGAGATCATTACTGACTACAATTGATGCATTTGACCCGAGTATTGAAAAAAAAAAAAACAACTGCTATATAAGCAGAGATCTGACAGTGATTTTGTAACCTGACAACACTAGGCCACGAAATGGATGAAAACATACTTGGAAATGCTTAAATTGGAAGTCCTACCCAACCTGAGTAGCACTTTCATTTATATGAAACAAAAAATGAGATGATGTATAATTAGCCTTAAAAAATGTCATTTTTTTTTCTTACATGGGGTTCAAATGTTGCCAGAAAGACGGGGAAATAGTAGTGGCTAACAATTGACAATACTTTCAGTTACATGTTTCTTACTAATTTTTGTAAATAAACATTACTTTCCATGAAGAATCAGCAAGAACTTATTCAAGGTCCTAATATTTTTAAATAATTTGTAAAATTTCTTTTAAATTATCTATATCTATTTAGTATATTTTTTTGTTTCAGCACTTACTTAAAGATATGGAAAAATTTGGTATAAGTCCAACTTTGGACACGTTTAATGCTGTATTTTTTAGCCTGTCTCGGATGACTCGTTTCCGTAAGTGCAAAGAGATTGCACACTTGATCCTCAATGAGATGAAGAAATGTGAAATTGGTGAGTAGAATGGATTCCTTTCATAACACTGATGGTTAATAATACAAACCATTGTTATTAAATATGATTCTAATTTGGTGTTCAACAAAATAAGGCCTCGTTTTATGATGGACATAATTATTTCACAATTAAAAAAGAATCTTTGTTTGGCTACATTCTAAATTATTTCTTGGTTATACATAATGACTGTTGAAACATTTTGTCCCTATTTGGTTAGCATCCAAATAAAGTATTATTTGAAAAATAGTATTATAATTAAAACTTTAATGTAGAGCACACATTCTTCATGTTTGTAAAATTTGATAACTTTATGATCAAAATCTTTTAAAAGAAAAGAATTGCTTCAATATATACTTATATAGTTATACACACAGAACTATTCATCATAAACACGTTAAAATATATCCTATTTATTTATTTGTTTTTTTTTTTTTTTTGCAGAACCTAGCCTTGGCATTTGGAGTATAGTGTTGAATGTCTTCTACCCGTCAGAAAGTATTTATTTCATTATTAATAATTTCTACTCTACCAAATAGATTTCCATGTATGTTAATGAAATAAAACATAATCTAGTTGATTTAAAAAAATTATTAAATATCTAAGTATAAAATATTGACCAAAATATTTTCTATACTTACCTAAAAACACATTGATTGAAAAGGCTCTTTATTATCTGTGAGAATGGTCAAGTTTTCAAGATAGCTCTTCATGACAAATGATCTAATTTTTTACCTAGTGATTGTGATTTTTTTTTTTTTTTTTTTTTTTTTTTTGTTAATAATCATTTCACCCCAAAGCATTGACAGTACCACCACTGGTACAAAGGAGGTTACAGTGAGATTGGAGGTCATTTCTGAGAACAGTGTGACACTATTTGAAAGGTGCTAGTAAAGTAAAGAAAAATTAGAAGGCAGAGAAATGCTAAATTTTAATAGACTGAAAAATATACTGATGACCAGATGAAGGAATATAGTAAAGGAATGATAATCAATGTTTTGTAAACAAAAAAAGCCATCTGGTTTTGATAAAGACTGAGATAAATGATGGCATATTCTGGGAAATGATAAGGATTTTGGGCAATAATTAAAATGTGGCCTTTTGGGGCTAGACCACACCCCTTGGGAGGTTATGGTGAAAGGCACCCATACAAAACGGGAGACAGGGTTGATCAGATGACCAATGAGGGAAAGGCCCCAGTGGGATTTTGGGAAAGTCAGGGAAACACTCCACACTCCTCAGGCAGTAATGGTAAAAGCCACTCACATAAGGCAGGAGGAAGACAGGTTGGATCTAAAAGAAAGAGAAGAATTCCCCACTAGATATGGTGCAATATAAGCTGAATATTTTGAACAGCAAAGACAGATAGACAGAGAATAAGAGAGAAGTCAAGATCACGTGTACAGACTGGAGAGATCTGGTGGAGACGATACACAGAGGGTGCAGACAACAAAGTGTGTACAGAGTGACCTGGCCAAGACATGACATAGTAGTAGATTTGACAGTAGACGTTAAGAGAAACATACCGGAGACCAAAGAGAGTGTGCAGTGTATGAGAGAATGCAGTCAGATTGGTGCAGACCAATGGACTGAGGCAGACTGGAGAAGAAAGATGAGATCTCTGCTTTGCCTGATCTGATGTGATTTGCTGCTCTGAAAAAAGCTTTGTTTCAGAAGTCTTGTTAAAAACCAAAGACAGGCACTGTGTCACAATAATCAGGAAGGGTTGTAGTTATTGCATAGAGAATATAGATATATTTGAGTCATTAATAACTGTACTAACTTTACTCTGGCCAGATCAGACCAAGTCATCGATTCCAGTTGACAATTCAGGCCAACATGGGGTAAGATAAGACTTGGGCTGAAGCAATCAATTCCACAATCAGCCAAGGGTATCAAGCTTGAGTACGGACCAGCTGCAGGAATGATGTCATAGCAGCAGTGAGGTTTACTTTGTCATCTTTGGCAGATTTCCTTTCGAGACAGGATTAGATGGTGATGTCATCTGCATAAATGCCTCCTTGGGAACTGATGACATCAGGAAGATCATTGATGAAGATCCAAAACAGCATAGGACTTAGGATAGAGCTTTGAAGGACACCCACGTTTACATGAAAGGATTTGGAAGCATGCCTGTTTAAAACAACTTTCATTTAACAATTAGGTAGGAATGATCTGATTAAATCAAACAAACATCCAGAAATACTGTAGTCCTATAGATTGCACAGAAGGCTAGCATGCCAAACTCTGTTAAACACTTTTAAGATATCCAGGGTAATAAATAGCTCAAGCTTCACTGTTCTGATCAAGAGCATAGTATATATATATATATATATATATATATATATATATATATATATTCAATGATGGCTGTTAGCACATCAGTGGTAGGCCTAGCAAAGTGGAAGTCATACTACTTGTCAGATGAAGTTGTGAGATGTGAAATGATGAACCATTTCAGCATTGATAATAGCCTTGTATGGCACTTTGCTGGATCGGTCACTGTTGGCTTTGATCCAGATAGCTGGTCGTAGATTGACTCTGTTAACGGTGATCTCCCTTGTCCCACGTTGTGTTGATTGATTACAAGGTAGTCACGTGAGTTTTCCACTAGCTGTCTCTCTGCCGAACTAAACCAAACTGGAAAGCATGCACACAATTGGATAATAAAAGAAAAAAATATGGCACCAAAAAAAATGAACGTCTGAAGTGTTATAAAATTATATACAGAAAATAATTCACAGTAGTATAATGGTCATTTGGATATTTCCCAATCCCTGCTCCTATCAAGCTGGTAGTGGAATGGAAACCTCCTAAGTAAATCAAAGTATAACGTTCAAATGTTTATCCTTCCAAGTAATAATCAAGAAATCTGGCTAACCACAGTACTTTGCCCCGAACGGAATTCTAAGTTTGCAGTCTAGTTGACTTTGGTTCTTTCTCTCCCAAATTTTGCGAAAACTGCCGAAGTGCTGGGTTGTAGGTAGGTTGGTGCCGTTCATCTTCAGAATCAGAATTGAGGTGGATTTCTTGTTCCGGGCTGGATCACTCTCTGTTTTTAATTCTGTTCGGCTGGCAGTTTCTAAAACCTTGTCTGCAAAATAACTTCTTCTTTGTCTTTAACTCTGGTTGGTCGATTGGCGACAGGCTTCTCTACAGTTGGCACTCAACAGCATGGTGTTTATCTGTCTCTTTACTTCTTCAGCTAGGAACTGTCTTTGGCAGGCGGTGATTTTTCTATGGTTGGCACCCAACTGCATAGCAATTACCTCTGTCATTAAGTCCCTGGGCCGGGAGCTCAAACTGTTCAACTCTGTTCAGTTGGCAATTTCAAAACTTTGTCTGCAAAATCTCTTCATGTCTGTCTTTAACTCTGGTTGGCCGGCAGCAGGCCTCTCTACGGTTGGCACCCAACAGCATGGCAATTATCTCTGTCTCTACATCTTCAGCCAGGAGCTCTATGGGAGGCGGTTGGCGCCCGACAGTATAGCGCCTATCTCTGATGTTATATCTCTGGGCCAGGAACTCGACTGGAACTCCAGAACTGCTCACTCCAACTGACTTTGGTCTCTCAAGATGCTGTATTGCATGGGGCTGATGGACGCTGGGTGTCTAACTCCTCATTTTGGCAACCTTTGAATGCTAAGGTTAGCTGCTGCTCGTTGTTGCCTTTGGTCTACCCAATGGGATTAGTCTTATTTCCATGACATCAATTGCTTCGGGGCCCTGGTTCACGGAACCAATGAGTTACCTCTCTGTCTTATGATGTCATCTTCCTATACCCCTTTTCTGGGCTGGACTTATCCTGCGAATTTTCTTTCTCATTAAATAATTTTGGGTTTTAATCCATTACCTTTGAACTTGTCATAAAAGTCTGTATGACTAAACTTTTCCCTCTTTGCCTGAAACAGACAGACAGGCCACAGGTGGTCATTGTTTACATTGTCACCTAGATAAGAATTCTCGCATCTGCATTTTCAATATCTGTATTTTCGGTCACAAATATTTTTAGAGCTTTCCCTGATGACAGTTATTTTTGTTATCCATTTCTCTTTCTAATTCACGCTAGCCAAACAATTCCTTCATTTTACTTGTCACCTTGGCCTGTGGGCTGATTCTCTTTACCTTCATCTAGGGCCATCTGGATTATTTTTATGTTTAATCAAATTCCTAATGTCTGTTGATTTTGTGTTTTATCTAACCTCAAAAATAAAAACAAATTTATTTCTCTTTTCTTTCTTTATTTTCTTCTCAGGTTTAGAATAACAACAAAGAAAAAAAACTTGTTACCTTTTATTTCTTTTACCTTTCTTTTCAGTACGTTTCCTTCCGATCTATAATAGTAATTTCTTCTGTTTAAAAAATTTTTCCAATGATAATTAATAAATAATTAATAAAATTAATTACTTTCGTTCCACTAAATATTGTTACACTTGAACACTACCAAAGAGTGGTAAGAGGCTGATAGGGTGCTAATTACAGGGTTCAGAGGGCTGCCCTGAGTCCTACAGAGGAGGGACTTCTAACAAGCAGGAAAACAGGAAGCAGTAAGGTAATAGTTATAGAGTTTGGAGAGGACAGAAGAGAGTTCAGGGGACACATTTCTTTAGGATGATGACTGAAAAAAACATCACCTCTGCTAGCCTTATGGGAGCCAAGCTTAGAAATTATATTAGAGACCAGGGACGGGGTTATGTATACAACACTCAGTTCAACTAGAGGAAATCAACTAATAAGTTAAATTCATAAAATTATTTACCTGTAAAATTTGAACCATCAGCCATAATAGACTAACAATATAATAGCTAAATTATTATATCTCATTTTTTACTTTTGTCAGAGTATTTTTCCACTTTCAATAAAAAGAATTTTTGATAAATTTTCATTTTTTTTTCTCTTTTTTCATCTAGATAGTGATTCACTAATAATTTATGAAATCATTAAGTACCTAAAAGACAAAGAATTCACTCTATGCTATCCATATGATGGTAAGTTGTTAACATAAGCATTATATTTTTATGATTTGGTTAACTTTAGTTTTTCAATCCAGAGCAAATAATCAAAGTTATAACAAATGTTTAGTTTTCTTATTTCTTTAATCTCAAACTTTACAAGTGGCTTTGGTTGAACCTTAATTAAGAATTACAGAAATTAAGAACTTCATTTAGAAATTTAGAATGGTTTTCATTCTTCTTTGTGGTTATAGTAAATAATCTATTAATTACTATAGATATAGAATGTAAATATATATACACCCTAAGATCATATTTATGCCAGTATATCTAAATACAAAATTATCTTTTCTGTTTAATTTTTATCAATTTTTCTTCATTTTTAAAAATTGTATTAAATGAATATACATTGATATCATTAGATATTGTGATAGCATATTTCAAACTGTATTACAAAAGACTTTATATTACTCATTTACTTTCCTTTCCTTTGAACAAAGTATCTGAAGGATTATTTTTCAAAATTTAATAAGTAATCTTTTTATTGTTGAAATCACCTTACAAATTTACATGTTCTTTTATTTTAGTGGAATTCTTTTCTAATGCTATGGCTAAAGTAAGTATTATTTTTGGTCAATTAAATCTCATTTATAAATTTTTTAAGTGATTTATGAATTTTTTTAAGCTATATATCTTTATCATAAGTGCAGTTAAAGCACGGTGGAGTAATGGATAGCAGCTGGGATTAAGGAATCAGAGGGCCATGTTCAAATTTCAGTCCAATTCATTACATTCACTTATATACTAATACTCTTGAGAAAGGTATGAATACATCTTTTGAACCCTCCCCAAATATGGGTAAATAGCAGGACAGACTGAGATCTTGGTTGGCAACTAGTCTACTGCAATAATAATTGACAACCTACTGCTTTATTCACCTTATGGCTAGGAAGTCTTGAGCCTTGTTTGGTAATCTTCCTTGAGATGGTGTCTCATATATAAAACCACCTGATTGTAGGGCCAGTGATTCACATCTGTATCAGCCATTGAAAGAAGTCATGACGTCCACTCATAGCTCCAGGATCTGAGTACAATAATATCTGATTGCGTTGTGATGTCAATGGATTTCTGACTTTTCAGTTGGTTGAAGGATGATGAAAATGGTAAACAAACCTTATAATAGACATAATCTTAGAACATCATTGATACAATACTTTTTTAAAAATGTTTTTTACAGTTTTTGTAGATTTTTATATAAACATTTTTTATTCAGTTTTTTATACCTCTACACTATTTGATTTAAAATTCTGTATGAATGTCAAGATGTTAAAAATTCTGCATAGAAATAACTTTGGCTTTATTTTTTAAATAATTTTTTTCATATGTTAGTGAAACAATAAATTAATATAACCAATAAAAAATACCATGACAGTACCATGAAATTATGTGTGTTTTTTAAATGAACCTAATTAAATATTTTACAGTGTTTTGTGCACATCAAAGATCCAGAGTTAGCCTATGAGATTGACAATCTGCTCAACAGAGGGACAAATTATAAACTACTTGGAGATGCTTTTAAAGAAGGGATTTATTAGTAAGTATATTTAACTTTGACTTCATCCCACTTCTGCACCATTTCAGCTGGAAAACAATGAGTTGGATGGTGCATCAAATGTTACTTGAACTATATCCATACTCTTATTTGACCAAATTCATGAACTTCTAAAGTTTGTAATGCAGTGGGTCATTTATATGCCATTGGTAACAGTAGTTTTCGTAGAGTGTCTGACAGGTACTCCATACTCCATGTAAACTCACACAAAAACTGAACTGTTATCAAATATCTGTAAATTTAAATTACTATCAAATATGGACCTGTTGGGTTTTAGTGTTTTGGGTTTTTTTTATATATGCTGTGTGGAATAAGCATATCAAATTTTTACATTATGCTTAGAAATATTTTTTTAAAAAATTCCTTTCAAAGAAGAAAATTAATTGTAAATTAAATAACTGAAATTAACTTTTTTCTGTATATATAGCTATAAATGAATCATCTTATGAAGTAAGTTGTACATGACATAAGTAAATTAAGTTTAGAATTATTGGCATGAAATTTTTAAAATTTGCAGGGTAGAAGAGAAGAGTATTATGAATGGAGCAAACAAAAAAGAACAAGACATAATACGAAAGATTTCTGATATGAAATTTGAAAATATATGAAAATTATTACAATGACCTGAAAATAATAAAAATAGCACAGAATGCAAGAATTTACAAAACAAGTTTGCACAAAATTTTCCTGCATCAGACACTTAGAAAAAGATAAATTTGAAATTACATGTTGACTGCAAACATCTTCAACATACATACATCTACCTTAAAAGTGTAACACCTTTTTTTAATTAAGAAACTTAAAACTGGCTAAAATCAATTTTCTACAACAAACTAAATAAAGTACATTGGAGGAATTATTGTTAATTATGTGTTCAACTGAATGTGCACACAGAATTAACAATAATTCCTACACTACAATAATTTCTATCAGCATAGCCATTAAAAACGGCAAGAATATTAAATATCATAAACAAATTAATCATAAAACTAAACATATTCAAAATAGGAAAATAATTTGATATACACCACCATTTAACCAAATGGTTAGTACCAAGTTAGGCAATAAATTCCTTAATCTAGTTCAAAAACACTTCCCAACTAAGAAGCAAGGCTTCTGATTGGGAGGTTGTGAGGAGCATAAAACTACCTCTTAATTGCTGTTGTCCCAGGTCCACTCTGACCTGGGGTGGTAGCACCTGTTAAGGTCCCAGCTATGGGCAAATAGTTAACCCCCAAACTTAGGTTAACACACTATGAAAGTATAAAACTAGACTTTTATCATAAAAATTCCAGTACATTTTTTAAGGAAAAATATTACCAACAATAAATTTTTGAAGGTAAAAAAATATCAGACAAGAAACTTGAAGGACGTTTTCAAAAATACAAAACCAGAAAACAAAAAAAAACTAAACAATTTTTTCATTAAAATCTGACTAAATCAATCTTATTACTATAAGGTGACATTTTAAAAAAAGACCCTAAAAACCTACCTTTTTGGCATTAAATAACCCACAGGTTGATATGCCATTAAACAAAACTCAAATTCTGTTTCTCTTAAATATTTCTCACTATAGACTATTTCATGAAAGCATTTAATTTTCTCTTGTGCTATTTTAATTATTGTGACAGTAAATTTAGTGTTTGATTTGTAAAATCAAGACAGCACATTTTTTTTTACAATGTGCTGACAACTTAAAATCTTTGCTGGTAGTGTAGCATAGAATTGTTTTATGTATATTTTCAAGAACTGCAAATAAGTAAATATTATTTGGTGAGCAAATAAAGATGTCAATGAATATTTGTTTTGTTTCTCATTAAAAGTGGAGTCTATACATTTTCATAAATTTTGAGTATAGATCACAAAAAATAATTTCATACTATAAGGGATTATCTTGTCTTGGTCATTTTATGAGTTGGTTATAGAAACATCTACTTTCTTCTTTTATAACTGCTGAAATGTTTCCAGTTATAGAATAATGTTAAACAAATCCCTATTTTCAATACTATCATTGCCTTTCTTTTCCGCTCTTAGAAATTTAATATTAAGATATTAAAATTTTTACCACAATAATATTTTTATATTAAAAAACAATAATGGTTAAAAAGTAAATACATTTAAAAATACAAACAAACCTTGTGTATCCTATCATAGTATTATTTTTTAGTTCTAATTCTTTAAGAAAAGTAAGTTTATTTAGCACAGTATATTAATTTTTTGCCCTCAGTTAGTGTATGTATGTCCTTATTGTTTGACTAATTTTTTTTTCTTTTTCAGTTCTTTTTTCTTTCGACTTTTGTGCCAGTTTGAAACTATGGATAAAATAATGGAATTTTATGACAAATTGACTCCTCATGTAAGTGCATTTTATTATTGTAGACATTTTCAGATATATCTAAATCTAAACTTATTTATAAATGGAACTTTGTGTGTGTCTCCGTTACCTATAGACTCCAAAACAGCTGAATCGATTTTCTTGGAAATTTACACAGTTGTACTATAAGCGTCTGCGAGTGTTCTTAGCTAGGTTTTGTGTCAAGGTACCCTCAATAAATATCGAAAATCGATAATTGAAAAAATTGGGTTATAGAAGGAGTGGTCCAATTTTAATTAAATTTGATACACTCATAGACAAAGACATAAGAAACGAAGTTTCAAGGTTGCAGTTCTTACAATAGTGCAGAAAATTGATTATATTATATATATATATATATATATATATATATATATATAAGGCAAGATGTTTGTGTGTGTATCCTTTATACAAATCCACAATTTTTATCCGATTCTCACCAAACTTCACACAAATATTCTTTAGGCTTCTGGTCAGGTCATGGGTGACTTATTTTTTCCAATTTCTCCCCGATATTGGAACTCAATACCCCAATATCCAATCAGGTCTGATCAAGATCAGGATTTCAGCTCTTTTATCGTGATTCTTGCTGCAGAATCTGCTCTAACTTGGTAAAATTATAGTTTTTAGACTCAAACATAAGTAGATTTTCTCAGACGACTCACTTTCCCCGGTATTGGAAATCGATACCCCCGGTATTGCTTTTTAGTCTTTCGTGACAACGTCCAAAGAGTCTGAGCTCCAGGACCATGGATTAGTTTTAAATCTTTCATTACACCCGAGCAATACCGGGCTATACTGCTAGTGTATATATATATATATATATATATATATATATATATATATATATATATTTTTTTTTTTTTTTTTTTTTTTTTTTTTAGGTACATTTTGTATTATTTTTTCAAACTGTTTAAACTTATATTTAATTCAAAGCTACAAGGTTGTAGGCCAACATTTTTGCTTACATTGTTTTTGTGTTATGATTCTGAAGGAATATTTTAATTTTAAGTAATTTCAAATTCTTCCATATTTTGTCATAATTCCAACACTGGTTTACTCATGTTCCTTAAATTTGTGTACATATAATTATTTTGTGAAATATATCTTGCAGCTGCTCTGGAACACATCATCAGGGATGTTTTGTTTTTTGTTTTTTTGTTTTTTTTCTAACTCTGAATCATTAGGCTTTCATGTCTTACATCATCATACTCCTTCTCCTGGTGACCCAGTTGATATTGATCAGATATCTATTTGCGTGCCAACCATCAACTTATTAAAAAAAAGCCCAAATAGATTGATTTTTGTTGGAATGCCTTAATTTGTATAAATACTAAAAACAGTGTTCTGTTAAGGAAAATGTTACCATGGAAACATTCATGAAAATACAATTCAAGTTTGTATTGAAATACTTTTCTCTCACTGATTTAGTCATTTCATAAAATATCCCCAATTACTCAACAACTTAAAAATTAGACATTATATAGCAAATGTCAAGATTTTGGTTGCCTGCAATTTCTTCAATTCTAAAACTAAAAGTTGTAGAGGTATATTCAATTTAGTAAAATAAAGTTTTTTATTTTTATACCTTTGCAGGTATGGACACCAAATTATATGGGTCTAAGAGACTTACTACAGGCTATTGAACTGCATGATGGCCAAGAACATCTTCCAAGGATCTGGTCAGGTTAGTTTATTCAGTACAAACCTCAATGTAAAAAATGAATATCCATTTCCATTCTATGAAATGTACATGTAAAATTTTGTATTTATATTTTGCTAAGAGTACAATGATTAACATACTATTTTGATTGGGCTATCATTTGTTTTTCTTTTTTTTTTTTAAATTTTTTTCAACTTTCAGATCATTTCTTAGATAAAGTATAGTCATTAATAATTTTCTTTAATTTTTCTTATTTTTGTTGAGTTTATCACAATTCTCAAGTCATTTTTATATACTATAACAATTAAACGAACAGCATAAATTGAAAAATGCTGAATCCAAAATCCAGCATTTTCCAATCTATTCTTTTCTATTTTGTCGAATCAGAAAATGTCTGATAAATTGTATATATTCTATTTTATTTTTTTTTGTTTTTCTTTCATCTAACATCTTGAAATTCTAGATTTGATTCTGTTTGAATTTACCAAGCGAGAAGATATTCTTAATAGCATTTTTCAGTTGATAGCTAAAGAAAACCAATCTGAGGTAAGTTTTGATATGTTCTAAATATTTTTTTTTAATTTATAAATTAATTTGCATATTTACACTATTTACATTATTCAGACTATTGTGCTCATCTTCGTTGCTATTTTTATGACATTTCAGCCATTGTATGCTTAGACCTTCTTCAGGTGCTAGGAAGGCCAGAGATTACAATGGCTGAAACATTGTAAAAATGGCAACGAAGATTAGGGCAGTAGTCCAAATAATGTAAATAGTGTAAATACTACCTCATCTAAGAAATATAGACAAATTTCAGATTTTCATATTGCCTAAACTTATTTATTTTGCAATTAGATCTAGACATAAAAATGTACCCACTTCTTATTAAACAGAATGCACAATCTGAAAATGTTTTGATCTCATTAAAATTTATCTTTTCTTAATTGACGAATAAATAAAAAGTAATAAACTATGTTGATTTATACATTTACATCAATTTGCTTAAAAATTTCTGTTTTAAATTTCTTAAAGTAGCAAAAATATTTGACAAACTTGAAAAATAAAAAAAATTAATATTTTCTACATAAAATATTTGTAAGTTTTCTAATTTTCCAAATAAAATTTACAAGAATTTTTTCTTGTACAGAATCGTGCTGAAAAGTTCACATCCAAGCCCACTTCCCAAAATCAGTATTATGATGTTTAGCCATTAAAATTTTAGAAAGCGGGTTGGACTAAGAACCTTTCAGCATCTTCTCATATGTAACTTTGTAAGTTGATGAGTAATTAGGGATGTTTTATGAAATGACTAAATCAGTGAGAGAAAAGTGTTTCAATACAAACTTGAATTGCATTTTCATGAATGGTAACATTTTCCTTAATAGAACACTGTTTTTAGTATTTATACAAATTAAGACATTGCAACAAAAATCAATCTATTTTGGCTTCTTAATTTTTTTAAGAAATAGATTGATTGTTGTTGCAGATGTCTTAATTTGATTTTCTGATGTGAAAGACTTGTACACTTGTTTTCCAAGCAAAGCACTGCAAACAACTCTGTTTGAATTTCACAATTGTATTGCCATTGTTGTCTGTGGAACAAGAAATCAGAGTTGAGTTCAAATTCTGGTTGAATTTGTTGCATTCACTTACATGAAAATACCCTTGGAAAAGGTATTAATCCATCTCTTCTTTCTACCTATGGCTTAAATAACAGGACAGATTGGGTTCTACAGCCTTGGTTGGCAACAAATCTACTGCAAAAAATAATGGTGACCTACTGTGGGAAAATCTTCTGCTCAGTCAGTCATGTCTCTTTCAAGACATGATTGCCCAAACGTGTATAATGTGTGGCACTTAACTGACTGATTGTTATTTACATTGCAAAACAATGAAAATTATTTGGGGGAGCCACTATATACAGTTTAAGGAGAAGAGATATTAATAAGTAATAATGTAAAGTTCTACAAATTATTACAATAAAAAATAGTTTTTATGCTAATATCATGAGATGAGGTAGTATTTACACTATTTATATTGTTTGGTCTGTTGTCCTCTTCTTTACTGACATGTTTACAACGTTTTGGCCATTGTACAATCTATCCTTCTTCAGGTGCTAGGAGTTTCAAACTGAACCCTTTATGATCACTTGGGTATATCATTCTCATTCCATATGCCTCTGATAGCCATTTAGTTATCTCCCTTTCACTTAACTCTCTAAGCTATTTGTTCACCACTGATATTTATTCAGCCGGGTATAAACTCATGAACTTTTTGGGTCAAGTCACTGAAACTAACACTATGAACACTGGGCTATGTATCCTTGAGGGCACCAGCATGTGAATTTCTGAGACTTATAAACCTAATGTCTCAGTAACCATTTTTTACCAGAATTCATATTGCAATTTTCGACACTAATGATTTTCTCTGGCACTCACTGGTTCCCATATTGTATTCATTTCTATGCTTGGTTAGTTTAAGAGACTTTTGTAGCTTAGCATATACATTGATCTTTAATTTTATGTAGTTTCCAGCAGTGTTCTCTATTATTTCAACTTCATCTCATTGGGGGGGGGGTCCCCTTTCTCCCTCCATATGCCATCAGCTTTGCTTGACTTTTCTATCTCTCCTTGTGTAGTGTTCTCATAGCCTTACCTTAAGAGGATGGCTTGTTTCTTCTTTATATTTCTTTTCACAGCTACATGGAATGGTGTACTCACAGTCATGTCCTCCTCTATTGGGGGTTTTACTTGGAAGAAATACCTGGAAAGTGTAGAACCACTTCTGAAGATCGTCCTGATTTTATATGGACCACAGATCCTTTGTATTTTCTTCAATAACCCCTTTGCATAGGGTAGATAGACTGAGGCTATTTTCTGAGAATTGTCATCCTCATGCACCCTTCCTTTCACTCCAACAGCTCTCAACATCCATGTTAAATTCATCTGTTTTTTGTTTTTTGTTTTTTTAGTAAAATGAGAAAAAAGAAAAATGATTCATGGCTTTTGTTTAACTTTTTGTTTCTTCTCACCAGTTGGTTCTTGTCATCATAGTGAGGATATGGTTTGGTTTGCATAGACCACCTGTTATGGTCATCTTGCAAGCATCTTTGTTACATTTAACTATTATGTTGAGTCAACTATTTGAGGATTATAATTGTTGACATCACTCTTCTACCTTCTTTAATATCACATATTAGAATGTGTTATAAAAAGCTCTGAGTGATTTTCATATCCTACAAGATTTTCAAGTTAACCTTTGAAAAAGCATGTCACTAAATGTGCATTAAGATCAATTGATTAATAATTATTTACCAAATTCTACTAACTGCTCAGAATAATACTCACAAGTCATCAGTCATCATATTCAGAAAGCATTTTGACATGGTGTGTCCTAGCTGTAAATGTCTGACCTTATGGAACTATGAAACTTCAGTTTGTTTGAACATCTGCCATGAAAGTAACAAGAGAATAGTGACAGGCATGCAATATTTTGAAAAGGAGCTGTAGGGTTGAAATTAACTCATTGTCTACAAAACCCTGTAAATGCTTTTGAATCCTGTCAAGGATAGAAAGTGAGGACTGGGCAGCAAGATTTAGTAGAGAAATTGATTCCAGAAAAACCTATTTATGTCATAAAAAGCAGAAGAACAAGACAGAGAAAATAACATGTATTCAGCAACTGGAGCCCTTCTCAAAACTATAGAAAATAGAATGTGACCCAGTTATTCCCATTTAGTCTCCTGTTTTATTTTTATACAGATTCTTTGCATATCTTTGAATCTATTTTTTTTCAGTAGCATATATGGAAATACCTATTTAATACTCAAAATTCTATATTGCTCACCAAAATTTCCAGCTCACCATTTTCTGTTTAGTTGCTTATTGTTTGACTAATAGTTGAAATCACCTACTAGTGGGTGATATTGCCTAGGTTGAAGAACCTTGATTTAAGCTAATCTGAGAGATTATCTGGTCTGCTAATCTTTGGCAATTTTTGACAATCAGAAGACCCAGTATAAGTAGGATTGCAAAACATTGTGAATGTTAGTAAGATGACTCATTTATATAGAAAGTCACCAAGTGTATAAATAGCTACAGTTATTACCAATGAGGCAGTTGAGTGCCTACTACTTCTGTCAGTAACACTACACTACAATAGTGTTGTTGATATCTAATGAACCGAATAAACAATCACTTGATAATTATGAGTATGCACAAGTGTGGCTTAGGAGTTTAGCAGCTAAAGCTAAAACAAAAATGCTGAAGGAGGAATCAGTTGGAAGAGAAAACCAGATAACTGATCTCTATTTGGCAACTGCTGGTTGTGAGGCTGTTATCAAAGTATCAGCAATTTCACACCAAAGACAGTTGGAGGAAATAATGTTCAACAATATAAGTCAACTAATAGGGAAAAAAATAGCACCCAAGTAAAAGCTATTGAATGCAGAGAAAACTAAGTTCATGAACATTTCTCTTGAATATGTTCTTCATTAGAAACAAGCTGCTAAATATTGTCAATATGAGAAACTGGGATTTGAAAACCAGTCAATCAAAGAGGATTTGATTCAAATGAAATTAGCGAATGGCTTTGAAAACAAGGAGTATCAGCAAATGGCTCTTATGCATTTACAACTGAGAAAGTTGTCACTAGAACAGTGTATCGAATTTGTTCAGCAACAAGAATTGATTCAGAAATTTAATGCAACAAAAGTGACAGATTTGATAGGGAAAATGAACACCTACACAATAAAGAAAAAAGGCAGAATAATGTGCACTTGGTGTGGATATAAACAATAAAGAGAAAAACAAAAATGTCTGGTATATAAAAAAAAAATGTGAAACCTTTTTCAATTTTTTTTTTTTTTTAAATGTATAAATCCAAAAAGAAATATGCAGAAATGGCCTAACAAAATAAAGAAGAAATATGTACAGGCGTCTCTTTTTTTTTTTTTTTTAATGAAAAAAAATGGTTATTAAAAATTCTAATCAATGATGTTTTATTGGACATAAAATTAGATATGGGAAGTGACATGGTGTAAATCATTTTGATGGATCCATGATTAAAATGTTAGGCTATTTTGAAGTCAACATGGAACTAAAAAATAAGTTTGACGTATTACCATGACAAACTGTGAAAAGAATCATGGTCTAATAGGAAATGATGTGTTGAACATAAAATGGACAAAACTGGTAAACAAAGTCAAGGCAGAAGAAACATGAAGTGAAGACTAAAAGAAAATGTCTCTTCCCTTCTCATAATTTCCAAGTATGAAAAGTGCCAGTCCATCTACTACAAATAGTAGTGGCAAAACTAAAATATTACTGGAACAAGATCTACTTGAATGGGTTCACCAGAAGTGAGCAGATGAGCCTCCCCCGTTAATAATTTTAAGAAAGAAGGATGGAGATCTGTACATTTGTGGTGAATACAGGCATTAACCACAAAATATGTGCAGACTCATATCCTAACACCAATGTAGAATGGGCTTTGAATTTCCTTGTAGATATGAAAGTATTCTCTAAAATTGAATCAGTCAGCATATCATTAAATACCTATTGACAAAGGCTTTAAAAAAGGTCACAACAATAAACACACCAAGAAGCTTACTAAAATGGAAAAGATTGCCAGATAGAATTAAAATGGATATATTTAATATAAAAATTGTCTTTTTATTTTCATGTATTCAGTAACAATTAATTTCATTGTCTTAATTTTAATCTTCATGGATTTCTTTTTACAAGTGAAAAATAAAAACAGAAAATAATGGGTGATTGGAAATTTTGGTGGGTGATATAGAATTTTGAGTATTAAAAACTTATTTCAACATATGTTACCCACAAAAGTATTCAAAGGAGATATGCAAAGAATCTGCATAAAAATAAAACAGGAGGCTAAATGGGAAGAACTGGGTTACACTCCTAGATAAGGAATATTTTGGTATTTTATATAGTTTTGAGATGATTTGTTAATATTCAAACAGTTCTTCAGATGAAATGACATTTTTTTCTTATGTAAATCAAGGTAAAAGAAGACCAAGAACAAAACATATTTGCTGAATTTTTATTAGTTGCTAATAGTATATTCTTTATAATTTTATAATTATGAACAAAATTATTTAATGTTTTATCAACATTTGCAATGCTAACCCTAACCGATTAAACTAAATTAAATATATATATACTTTTCAATGATCAAGTTTGCTTTCATTTGTTCTTTTTAATACAGTAGCAGCCACATAAGTCAGTGTTACTTGTTACCTCCCTTCCATATTCTTTATTATATTATAAATTCAATTTATGGACCACCAACAAAGTGCTACAAAGTACAGGAAATTGTTGAGTCTTGATCCCCTATATCCTATACATGTACACAGCACATAGAAAAAGAAAATTTTATCAAACAATTTTGATATGTTTTTTTAATATTTACTATACAGGTTGGTGGTAGAAAATTTTTCTATATGAAAGTGGGTAATGGCACACAAAATAAAGTTGGGAAACCATGTCTTAGATGTTTCTTTCCAAAATTATACTTCCCCAATTTAACACTTTTTTTACCAACAGGTCACAGAAATGTGTAATACTTAATTCTACTAACCAAATTATTTTTCCAAGTTCATATGAACAATATATTCTTTATAGTCTTTATTTACATTGTTTGGATTGTTGTCCTCATCTTTATTGCCATGTTTACAACATTTTGGCTATTGTATGCTCTGGCCTTCATCAGGTGGTATGAATTTTGAACTGAACCCTTTATTTCAATCTTATTCCAGGTACAATGCCACTTCTCATAGCCATATAGTTATTTCCCCTTAACTCAACTCAAGTTATTTGTAGCCTAGTATTGAACTCACAACTCTTAAGTCACTGGAATTAACCAATTTCTATCATTGAACATCAGTGTTTGAATTTTTGGGACTTATAAATCTAATGTCTCAGTAACCATTTTTACCAGAGTTCACATTTCAATCTTTGGCACTCATGATTTTTTCTAGCACTCCGTATTTCTGGTTCCCATATTGTATTCATTTCTATACTTGGCCAGCTTAGATTTTTGTGGCCTAGCATATGCCCTGATTCCTTAAGTTTACGTAGTTTTCAGTGGTGTTTGCAATCAATTATTTCAACTCCATATCACAGTGGGTGGTGATCCACTTTCTCCCTCCATATGTGGTCAGCTATGCTTGACTTTTCTATCTCCTGTCGTGTTACGGACTAGCAATGTTTTTGCAGCCTTACCTTAAGCAGGCAGCCCTTTTCTTCTTTATATTTCTTTGCACAGCTACATGGAATGGCATACACACAGTCCTTAGTCATGTTCTCCTCTATTGGGGGTGGGGTCTTACTCAGGAGAGGTATCTGCAAAGTGTAGAACTACTTTTGAAGATTGTCCTGATGTTATAGGGACCATAGATCCTTTTGTATTTTCTCCAATAGCCCCTTTACAGACTGTTTTCTGAGAGTTGTTATCCTCATGAACACTCCCTTCCACTTTCATTGGCGCTAGGTAGTTGTTACATTGTAGGGTACTGTTTATACTGACCATTTCATATTCTTATGTCTCTTGGTCGCCACTTATGACTTTTGCTTGATGTTGCAGGCAACAGATGATCCCTTTCTTTTCTTTACATTGTATGGTTTGTGGGAGTTGAAATTGAGGTATTGTCCATTGCGGTATACAGATGTCTTGAATCCCCTCCCTGTTTGAGATATTAGGACATCCAAGAATTCTAGTTTGTTGTCATTCTCTTTTTCTATTGTGAACTGTATTGATGATCTTACTGATTTCACATGGTCCAGTAGTGTCTGAATTTCTTCCTGGTGTGGCCAATGTATGAAAGGGTCATCAGCATATCTCAGTGTTAACTTTAGTGATGTGAATTCTAATGCCATCTCTTCAAAGTATTCTGTGTATATATTAGCTAATGATGGTGATAATGGCAATCACATTACAAAGCTTTCATCCTGCTGATATATCTGATCCCATTCCAAAATGTTTGTATGCAGAAAGTCAACATCCCCATCAAGTTATCTATTGGTATACTGGTATGTTCTCCTAGAGATGTGTCCAAGCCCAGTCTGTCCCTGACTACTGATAATGCCGCCACCTTGGTGAATATACTCACCACATCTAGGCCCACCATCTGGTTGCATTGGATGGGAACATCTTTGATTAGTTTCATGAAATATGGTGGCTTTTCTATCAGTGGGTCAATTATATCCACAAGGAATCAACACAGAGTGGGGTACACAATTTTAGCTGCTAACAATCGGCCTGAGTGGAATACCATCTTTGTGAATCTTAGGTAAACTATACATGTGAGGTAGCTTGCTGTAGCATTGGGACAACTGCCTGTACATCTTAGGCTGGAAGTAATCCTTCTTCTTGATTGGGATCTGTGACAGCTGTCATTCTGTTTTCAACGTAGGGTCTATCTTTACCTTGCTATATCTACCACTTCTAATGATGTCTTCCAGTTTCCCAGTATATTCTGTTTTGTTCATCACTACATTTGCATTACTTTTGTCAGCTGTTAATATGATGATGATCTTACTCCTCTCTTGATTGCCACTGTTGTGATGTTTGATGTGGGTGGCTTAGCTTTCATCTGTCTCACTTTCCATCTTAGCTCATCCACCTTTACAACATTTCAGCCGTTGTACACTCCAACCTTCTCCAGATGCTAAAAATTTCAAACCAAACCCTGTATTTGGATCACTGGGGTATATCATTCTCATTCCATGTGATGCCACTTCCAGTAGTCATGTAGTTATCTCCCTTTAACTCAAGCTAAGTTATTTGTTCACCACTGCTGTAGCCTGGTATTGGTTAGTTCCAGTAACTTGACCCAAAGAGTTGTGAAATAACTACATGACTACCAGAAGTGGCATTACACATGGAATGCAATGATATACCCCAGTGATAGAAATAAAAGGTTAAAAATTCTTAGCACCTGAAGAAGGCTGGAGCAAACAGTGGCTGAAACATCATAAACATGGCAATAAAGATGAAGACAACAATGTAAATAGTACAACTAAGAAATATAGGTAGATCCTGAAGAAGGCCAAAGCATACAACAGCTGAAATAAAAATGAGGACAACAGTCCAAATAATATAAATACTACCTCATCTCAGAAATATAGACAAATCCTTATTTTCTTATCTAGATTTGCTCTATTTTTGTATGATGTATGCTAATTTTACTTTTACATATGAAAAATCAAACAATTGTTAGCTTTTTAAGAATTTTATTATGAGGTTAAGTTACTTTCAAAATATGAGAACATCATGCAAATCAAGTTTTCAGTAAATAAAAAGTTGAAATTTAATTCTCAGTTCTAACAAATATAGCAAGAGAAATATATATTTTTGTAAAATATTAAAAAATGTACTTTCTTTTAAAATAACTTTTCATTGTCCTATAAGTTTTTAATACAAATTATCTTTTGAAAGTATACATTTGTTCATTTCTTTGTCTGTCCAAATATATTTAATCATTTTCAGGCATAGTAGCTTTCAAGTTAAATGTGATGCATGATAAAGTTTTCTATTATTATTTAAAAAATAGTGAATTACCAATAGCTTCATTTCTATATTTGGTAAAATTACAGGTTGTGGAGAGATTTGCTGATATTGCTTTAAAAATTGCTGAGCAATGGTTGGAGGACAGTGCTTCAGACATGCAGCCATTATTTTTGTAAGTCAGACATTTTTGGGGCATTTTTACCTTTAGATTTTTTATGAAATTATACTCAAAGCAAAGCTACAAGTGACAATGATTATTCATTAATAATTTCATTGTTTTACACATTTTAATTAAAAAGTCAATATAGGACAAAAATATTCTAATAATGGTAAAAAAAAATGTGCGTTAAATAGAATTTGATGAATTGCTTTAACATTTTGATATCTTAATTGAAAATCTCCAGGTAACTAATTGTGCAGAAGAAATCCACTTACCTTTAAAAAGACTGAGTGTATGCACCTATTGATGCCATTGGCACAAAGAAAAACTGGGGCAAATTCATCCCATCATTTATAACAGTTGATGGAATAGCCCAGATTTCCTACCTATAAATTAGTGTACCTGCCTTCAAACACATATAAAGTCAGTAGCATTGATCAAGTACAGGGTGAAAAAATGCTGATCATGGCAAGAGCAGATTTGTTGCTATTTCAAAGTTCGGTTTTGAGTTTGTGACAGTTCATTACATTTTTAGTATCCTAATGCAAAAGTTTGTAAATTTTTGAAGAGAATTTGTCAACATGTTGAGAATTACAGTCATAGTGTTCACATGTGGCAATAAAGATGAAAACAACAATAATTTTTTTGTGCTCATCTTAACTTTTTATAACATTTTAGTGATTTTTTTTTTTTAATTTTTTTTTAATGTATTTGTTAGAAAGTTGAATAACTTTTTACAGAAATACATTGATATTACAAGTTAAGTGATTTTAAATTTTGTGATTTACATTTTGATATGCAAAACTTATAAGAGTGGCAAAGATCAAAGTAAAAGTTAGTCAATTTTTCTGCTAAAAACTGTAATTGAGTTTATATAATTTTTTTTGAAAGAACATTTTTATATTTTTTTCATTATTTTTGCAAATTGTAAAATGTTTTCAAAGTTGTTCATTTTCTAACTAAATGTTGTAAATGAATTTTAAAATGGGATAGAAGGTAAACTTCTTAAATTAATAAAATTAGATATGATTAAAATGCAAAAGCAATCACAATTTAAATTTTTTGCTTTATTAAATATATAAAAGCAGCATGCATTTATTTAAGCAGGTTTTATCAATTCTATAAAAGCAGACCCATTAAAAAGGGGGAAGAGAAAATTGAAGAAAAAATATATACAGCTACAGTGACAATATGAAAAAAAGAAAAATTATAAACAGCTGACTAATTTTAGTTCTCTCATTAGAGCTTTGTTTAGGAATTAAAATACTTTGTACAATAACTAAAAGAAAAGGTGGTGGGTGAATGAGGATAAGAAATGCTATATGATATATAAATATAGTGACACACTTATGTGTATCATACAACTTGCTCAAGAGTCATTCCTTTTGTTTATATAAAGAAGAGTGTCTTGATTTAATAGAAATTATCTCAAGAACTTTCTGATGAAATTTAGACATGATCTACTCAAGTCAGAAAACATATGCTCATACACATTGCTAATTTTTCATGAGATGTTCTGAGATTACAGACCAGCAAAAACATACAAAATAAAATCCTTTAATGAAATTTGTTGTTTCTTGTGTTTTTTTTTTTGCTTAAGCTAAGAGAACCTGCCTAATTTTTCAAACTAGTAAATTTTTTAAAAAAGAAATAACATTTTTAATATTATGTTCTTCAAAAGCTAATAAATTTGAAATTATTGGAAGCCCCTCTGTAAGCTCGTTTTAGTTACAAGTGAATGAAGGCAGTGTACTTGCACTTGAAAATAATAGATAAAATTTTGCTTTGATTTTTAGATTTTTTTTTTTTGCCTCATTGATAATTGATAATGACTGAAATTCTTACATGGTTCTTCTCTTTGCAAGAAGAACCTTGCTTAACTGGATAATCAAATCAAACAAAATGCATGTGCACAATATAGACTTGTTGATGAATATATGCATCCAAATGCAATTTATTTCTTGGATATTATACTACATTAATCTGAAAGAGATTTATCATTTTAATTATTACTTTGACCAATGATTTGTTTTTGTTTCAGGATCACTTGCCCCATCCTTGGAGATTTGATTGTCATTTCCCTAAAGGCAAAGCGTTTTGATCAAGCCTGGTAGGCGTTGCTATTTTCTGCATTTGATTAAGTGCAAAAGTCAATAAATTACTATAATTACTTGACCAGGATAAGTTTTCATTAATTTCTTTAAATTATATGGAACATTATATGCATTGGTTAAAAATTTCTTTTAAGAATTTTTTTATTATTATAAAATTGTAATAGAAGATTATTGTTAAAATATGTTACATCTCTTAAAGTGTGTGTGTGTGTGTGTGCTTGCATATTTTTGTTGCTATTAATCACTAGAATGTTTTCTAATGTTTCTACTTGATTTAGAATTTGCAAATGGAATTTTTTCAGTTTTTGCATCAGATTTTTTCCTCTTTTCCTGCTGAAAGAGTATTACCTAGTTTTTGGGTCATTTTGCTTAGCAAACAAAAGATCATTGAGAACATAAACAAAAAAATTTATCTCAAAAAAAGCTAGCAAACTTTGATAACTGAAAAGGCTGGAAGTTTTTTTGCTTTCACTGTTTACCATTATTTTTTTATTTTATTTCCCTTCTATTTCTCACATTCAGTTTTGATATTTCTTTAGAAATATAAGAAATTTTAAATAAAATATTTTATTTCCTTCCTTTGTTTTGGTTTTATATATTATATCCTAAAGTGAATATTTGCTCTAGTCTTGTCTACAAGTGATTAAGGCTTAATAGTTGTAATAGCAATATAAAATGAGATATTGGTTCATGTAATTTTCCAGTCATGTGTCTTGAATTTGATATGAATTTTATTTTACCACAATTCAAAATTTTATAGAATATACTTATGCTATAATATTGAGTGTAGCTAAACAGTCTTATTTTTATCATGTATGTTTTAAACTTTTTCAGGGAATTGTTTGAAATATACAATAAAAATCCCCAAGCATTGACTGGTTGCTTCAGGTAAGTCTCTTCATTATTTAATAATTTCCTAGTGAAACTTTCAAATTATGACAGCCCTTGAAAAACTGTCATATTGATGGCAAAAAGCTACAAACCAAAAATCAATTCAAAATTGAACTTATTTCATAAATTCACATAAATCTCTTAATCCTTCTTTTGCAGTGAGTCCTCTCTGTTGATGTTACTGATGAGTTGTATTGAAAAAAAGAAAGCAGTTGAATCTATCGTAAGTTTTATCACAAAGCATTAAACAAAAACTTAAATCTTATTAAATACTTAACAGGAATTTTTATAAAACATTGCATGTATGTATTTTTAATTCTTGTAAGTAATTTTGAAGATCAATGTTAAATTTCAATTTCAACATTTTGATGATCAATGTTAATTTTCAAAGATCAATGTTTAAATTATTTTTACAAAAAGTTCAAAAGGCCTCTTAATTTGATTTTTCATGAAAAGTAATGTTTTATTTACGGTAATTAGTAAGAAATGTATCACTGAAAATATTGTCCATTGCTAGCCACTACTATTCTCATCTTTCTGGCAGCATTTAAATTCCATGTTGGAAAAACAACATATCTTTTGATGCTAACCACAAGTCCACCCATTTTTTTTTTGCATCTTCATAAGAATGAAAGTGCTACTCAGCCAGGCCATGTGATAATCGAACAGGGCAATGTCTGGTAAATACAGCGAGTGGAGTAGGACTTCCCATATAAGCGTTTCCAAGAAGGATTGCACCTGTTTTGCAACATGTGGCTTAGCGTTATCATGTTGTAAAAATCACTTTATAGCTTTTCTGTTCATATAGCAGTTTTTTCTTCAATGCTCAGCTCAAAAGCATCATTTATAGTTGATAATGATCTCCTGTGTTGGTTTCAGTCAGTTTGAGCAGCTGATCCCACCAAATGCAAAGCAGAAGCATGGATATTTGGCTTTGCCGCCAGTCTTGATGTATGGCCAAGTTTACCCCACGATCTTCTACACTTAGGATTATTGTAGTGCATCCACTTTTCATCACCAGTCACAATACAATGCAAAAAACCTTTAATTTCCTGCTGTTGAAACAGCTGTCCATATGAGACAACATGCCGTTTGATGTCTCTCTGCTTCAACTCGTACACGAACTGGTGGTTGGGGAGCACGGGTGATGAACCTTTACCAAAATAAATATTATAGCTTTCCTTAACCCCTCCAACAGACCCTATATGGAGTCAGACAGTGACTCTGAGCAGTGCCAATCTGGTTTCACCAAATTCATTGTCCTTGAATCCATTGAAGATACTCCCTTATCAAAGCTATCTCCCTTCGTGATAGAAAAGATATCCTCCAGGATAACCCCCAAGATGGTCAAGAAAACGAAAAATGGAACACTGTTAGTAGAAGTCGACCAAAGGAAACAAGCAGTTTCTCTACTCAAAATGACATCCTTTCACAACCTAAAAATAAAAACGTACCCCCACCAAATGCTAAACACATCTAAAGGAGTAGTTAAGAGCCAGGAACTCACACTTTGCACTCCAGATGAAGTCAAAACAGAACTAAAAAGTCAAGGAGTCATAGATCATAAAAGAATCACCATTAAAAAAGAAGGCAAAACCATTAACACAAACACATATATCTTGACCTTTAACTCCCACAAGCCCCCAAAAGAGATTAAGGTTGGATACAATTTAATTAAAGTTGAGACCTACATCTCCCAAACCCGCTCAGGTGTTTCAAATGCCAGATGTTTGGACACCATGAGGAGCAGTGTACAAGAAAACCTGTATGCAAGAAATGTGGAATGAGGGACTTGGATCACCTAGAAGATCAATGCAATCGGACCATCAAATGTGCAAATTGTGAAGGTGACCACTCAGCATACTCGAGAAATTGCTGTATATGGAAAAAAGAGAAAGAAATACTCGGGGTAAAATATAACAGAAATATACCCTTTTGAGAAGCAAGGAAAATCATCGAAATGTACTCAAATAAAGTTTCATACTCCACCATCGCCCAAAGAACCCCTCCAACTACTGAAACAAAAGATAAGTTCAAGGATCTCCTTGAAAAACTCATACAATTAGAGCCCAACGATTGGCCCAAATTCATCAATGAATTAAAAGTTACCCTTGGTAAATCCGAATCCTTCTTTGCCAATGAAAACCTGAAACCAATTTTCAACAAAGACCAAAATGAAAATCAAAAATCCACACACAACAAGGACAAAAACCTTTTACCTAAATCAAATAAGCCAAACAACGAAAAACCCTCTTTACCCAATAAGAAAACAGAAATTATCCCTAACACAAACTCTCCAAAAAAAACTGAACCAAAATTAACCCCTCATTCGGACAAACCAAAACAATCCCCAAGAAAAAAGAACCAACAAACAAGACATAGACCAACATCAAAATCAAGAACCCAAACCAGCCTGAGCCCAAGACAAAACAGATTCGAAAATCTAGAAGCAATGGATATCGAGGAACAAAATCTTCAAACACGCCAAAATCCCAAACAAAAACCCTCTCAAAACTGAAACCCACATATGGCGAATAAAATTATTCAGTGGAATATTTGAGGCATCTCCATTCGACCAAAATATTACAGATCAAACAATTTAAAAGATCTATTTAACAACGTCGACCCAAGCAAAATATCCCAATTACTAAAAGAAATTAGACTATATACGAAAATCTAAATTCCTTCCATACCAAAAAAAAAACAAAACACTAAATACTGACCACTGCTCATTACCCCCTTTAAAAAAAAATTTTCTCCTTAAAAATTTAAAGATAACCAACTCTGAAAGGTTGAAAACAACCAACTTTGAAAGCAATTGAAAACTTGAAGACAACCAGCTCTAAAACAACTAAACTAAGACAACTCTTTTGGCCTTAAATGACCCTTTGGAGGTTGATAGGCCATTAAACACAATCAATCAATCAACCAACTCGTACAGCATCTAATGACCTTGCTTTTGAATTATTCCTAATGCTTTCAAACACTTCAAAACAGTTGTGTGATCAACTTCTAATGTTTCTGCAAGTTCAGCTTGTACCTGACATGAATCTTCACAAAGTAATGTTTTTTTTTTTCAATTCTTTGTCTTCAATCTTTTTGGTGCGTCAATACGTTTTTTTATCTTCAACATCAAAATAATTATTTTTGAAGTGTCTAAACTGATCTCTGCATGTTGTTTCTGACAGAGCATGGTTGCAGTAAGTCTCAACAAGAATTCTGTGTGCTTCAGATGCAGATTTTTTTTTTTTAGTAGTACAGTAGTACAGTAAAATTCCCTGCAAATGCACTTTCTTTGGTGTGAAATCTGATGTTTAATGCTATGAAAAACAAAGTAGTTTACACTTCAGAGACATGACATACACTGAATTTCAAGCTTGCTTATAGTACTTCCTTACAGATGTGTGACCATCTGAAACTAGACACACTGTTCTGGAAATACCATCTTGTTGGAAGACGGTGAGAACTTATTCAAGGTCTTAATAATTTTTTTTTTAATAAGCAAATCAAAGTATTTACAATTGTACTAGTTGCTTGGAGAAATCGGGGTTAACTACTAATGATAGAAGTCACTTCAAGTTTTATGTTTAATATTTTTTTTTTTTTTTAACTCTTCTGTGTATTTGTCAAGAAGTAAAATTTCTGTATATGGTGCAGTGATGTTATGTGATGTTATGATTGAGATCTTATATAAATTGTATATTCATTTGAATGTACATTTTAATTTAGAATTTTAATTTTTGGGTACGAAATCTTTGTATTTTATCACTTTCAAATAACTGTTTTGTTTTTTTTGTTTTTGTTTTTTCTTCAGCAATGTATAAAGGTGATGAATACAATGGGCCAAGTCATCAATAAAGAAGTACAAGAAAAAATTAATAAAGAATTAGAATTGTCAAAAGGCCAAAAGTAAGCACACAAATGTTTTGCAGCAATTTTCATAATTTTCTTTTTTTATATTAGGTTGATACATAAGTGTACAATATTATTTGTATTTATTTTTATAGATTCATATCATTATTCAGCCATCAAAGTATTTTCCTGAACTTGTAATGCCCTTCAATTAAATTGTGTATTATCAATATTGATCTGATGAATTCTTTGATGTCTTGATATTGTTACAAACACTGACATGTGATATTGTATAGAATGAAGTGAATGTGGAAATGATAAAGCTGACACCAGATCATGATTGATTACTGCAACATATTTGAAATATAATAACAGAAATTATCATACATCAATAGTTGTTTTTCTTACCTAGAAAGTCTTTTCTGTTTTAATGCATCATTCAAAAAATATATTGTCCAGATTCCACGATCTATAATAAAGAACTCACTTTGAAACCTTTATACATCTTTCCTCAGATTTGTACATAGAGAGAGCTGAGTAAACTTGAAAGCCACTTCTCTAATCACAAATGATCATTACTTGGAACTTCTGCATTAACCTAATAGAAGGAACTGTGCACTAATTTTTTAGTAATTATAAAATTAAGTAAACTAGGTTAATGTGATTATTAAGTATTTTTGTATATCAAAATACTTAATGATATGCTCTCTGACAACCACATATTTTATATGTAGCAAACTGCTTATTTTTAGAAATAATTCTTTAAAGTCAAATTGCAATGTTGTTAAATAAAAATTTCATAATCATCACATCCATTTCAACAGGAGCAGTAACTTCTAAATTATTACTATATTAGTTTCACTTGAAGGTACAAAAGTTGAATAATATAACCAAAGGCAATCTTCCATTTTTTTTTGTGTGTGTTAAAACTTGAAATAATGAATACCAGATATTGATATTGGTTTCATTTGCTTTTTTTTTTTTTTTTTCAGATACTTCTTGGAGTCACTGAACATTTAATTTTTTTTTTCTTTAAGAACCTTATTTATATCCTTGTTGGCATTGCATTTAAATAAATGCTTTCCCTGATGTGGTATGTCATGCCAAAGTTTGCCTTTCCAAGATGAATGAAATAGCGATGGATAAAATAAAATTGTTTTAAATTTATTCGTTGTGAATTTCTGTTTCTGGACTTGCTGCCTTAAATTTTATCACAGTTAAACTTTTGCAAAAGTTGATGGTATGTTAATGTAGAAAAATATTGTCAAAAATTTGATAATATGGAGCATAAAACAAATTGTTTTCATATGAAAAGTTGGTCTCTCTCTTTTTTTTTCTTTACAACTTTCATAGCATTGTGTGATGTTAATTGTATTTTTCCTCAATTCTCTTTCAAACTAAAAAGTATTATTGGGAATTGATATTTTTAGAGATTAATTCTTTACAGAGAAAAATCCTTATCATATTTGATGGTACATACACCTTGTAAATTCTTTTTTTTTTTTTTCTTTTTAAATTTCTCAGGATGTTGATGTATCTGGTGGTTTAATGTTTCTCCAACCACAATGTTAGGTACAACAAGTATTTGTACCTAATTCCATAATACTGTAATGTTAAATCTTGATCTTAATGAAGATTGTCTTATACTCTTTCAGATTTTGTAATTATACATATTTTATCTGTTTTAAATAAAATATTGTAGAATATAAGTTCTTTAAATCATAAAAGTATTTTAAAAGATTGGATAATTATAAATAATTTTTAGATCAAAATACTTTTAATATTTTCCAAATTTGAAAAATTACTTTCAATAAAAATCTAAAATTTGGATTGACAAACAGAACAGCTAAAAATGTTCGTTAGAATTGCCACAAACCAGGTTTGACTACACTTTTTTGAACTTTTGACTTGGTTTAAAGCACGGTACATTGGATTTTTAAATACAAAGCCTGAGATTCCATTTTAAGTGCTGAATACTTACTAATTCAGTATTGAAAAAAATTCCTCTTTTGGAGAAGTGCCTTTTCTTTTTATCAAATTTTGTATTTAACTAATCAAAATTTAAACAAAATTTCATGTTTCATCCCATAATGCTGCATTTATTTAATCTCTTTGGAAATATTTTCTGGAAAACTTTGCAATAGCAGAAATAGTCTTAATTATATATACTAACTTCCATATTTCAGAAAAGATAGAAATTTTAATGGTTCTAGATCAGTTATGAGGAGTTCAAAGCTTATGCTATAAAACCATGGGTAATATACTTACTTTAAACAAAATGATTTTATAAATTAACTGATGTATGTCATGATCATCTTAAAATGACACATTGCCAAAAATTATGAGAAATAATCACTCAAACTGAGTGAAAATATTCTCTAATCATGCATGAAGAATACAGGCTACATGTTGAATATTTTATTATCTATTGACAAGCAATACTGAGATGCATTTTCAAAACTATTCTCTTTTTAGCTGTCCAATAATAAGTTTAATATGGCAATTCAAATGATAAAAGAACAGATTTGAAAAAATAAAACAATGCAATACCTTGCTGGGATTTGAACCTGAGTGTTAACAGTATAAATGCATCTTGAGAATATTCTTTGATGAGCTGGTTTCAGGCATATTGTCAGTTGTTTTGCAACACATTCCTTTCAAAATAGTATTCAGTAAACATCTTAAAATTTTGTTGTATTAATCAAAGGTCGAGTTGGTAAAGTAAAGTAAACTTTTTTTCAAAGAGGGTCATAATTCAGGCTCTGAATTATGATCCTCTAAAATCCATGATTATGAACTCAATTTTTGAAAATAAGCAGCATAGTATTCAGAAAAACGGTATGTAGCAGTTTGTAGACAGCCACATTTATGGCTTATGTGAAACTCGTTTCCTCCATGGTAATCAGCAGCAGGCAATGACAAGAAGTGGAGTCATGTGAAGAGAAGTTAATAACAGATATCATGGCTCTTTTTTGTCAATTCAGGCAACTTTGTCAACATTGACAAATTAATAAATAAAAGTAAATTGTATTAAAAGTTGGTAACAAGTGTTATTTTAATCATTTTACCACAAGCAGGGCAATACAACTACTAAGATGCAAGGGGTTATTGAAGGTGACAGAAAAATTATGATAATTGATGTTGCTATTAAATATTTGAATATAGGAGTGAACAGGAAAGTAAGAAGCCGAAAGAGTTCTACAGACATGAAGTGCAGGATAAGGAACTATCAGAATAGAACTTCCAGTTACATCTAGCAATTTTCCCAGTAGTACTAGGTACTAATCTAATACTAGACTTAAATTCATGAAGTTCTAGTACCAAGATTCTTATGAAAGAGATTGTTTAGCACAACACAGTGAACAAACTTTCATAGCATTAGACTTGATATAATCATTCCAGTTCATGTCAGTGGAAAACAGGTCGAGAAAATAATATGACTTACTCTCCTGGAGGTTAGCATTAGCCTTGCTGATGGAAGGCAAAAAAATATTTTCTAAAATGATTTTTTTTTTTTAAAAAAGTAAAGTTTACTTTTAGAGGTGTTAAATTAACAAGTCAGTTCTCATCCCAGATGGAAAAAACAAGTAGTATTTTTTAACATATATACTTTTTTTTAAAAGAAAGGTACAAATATGATTCACATGCAGCCTTTGAGATTTCACTTGCCCGATCGACTCAGTCAATTAAACGTTTAACGCTTTACTCACCCGTGGTCGATTAAAAATCTCGCAATGAAACATGTCCCTTCAAATATAGAAAAAGGAAATCTGATTCCTTCTAAAACCCAAAAGTATGCCATTGAAGATTCACAAGTTACTTAGAATGACCTACAATGACATTATTGAACTCTTTGGTTTCGCTTTTATCATCCTGGTAATTTTTTATAGAAAATTGTTGAGAAAATCAGATTTGTTATTTATTTTATCATCTATGAGATGGAAGTTGTAGCTAAACAAAAAAAAGAAACTACAAATTTAGGTACTTCTAGCGTATCATGATGTTAAAAGGGCTCAAACTTAATAAAAACAAATTTTTATCATGAAAATGTTTATTTTTTTATTCAGAGGAAAGATCAAATTTTGTTATTATTTTTAAAAAAATTTTAAATCCTTTCTAAATTGTTTATATCAGCTTGATTATTTTATACACTTTGCTATATGACTTTTACAAAAATTAACTAAAAAAACCCTATTGAACCATATGTGTGTGATTTCTACTTATACATAATGAAAGTGCTTTTTTATTTAAATCTTGCCCAGCAATTAGAAGTGTCTACTTTATGACATACAATGTAGATGGTCATGGAAGAAGTAGAATGAACAGCTACTAATTATACCAAAGACTGGTCTTCATCTAAAAATGATGGTATTTTTTGTGTAGAAGTTAACATTCTACTATGATCTTGTGGAGAAGAAATTGAGTTAAAACATAAGGCAGAATATTCCGTCAGTAATGCTACACTGCATATTTATTTGGTAACCAGGTAAAAATTGTTGCAGCTGAGCTGAAAGGTTTTGACTCGTCTACCATATCAGGTATATTACACACAGGGGCAATTGTTGAACTTTGAAAGTATGGGGCCCACTTAAGGGCCGAGATTTTCTGAGAAAGAGGGGGGCAAACTCAAGCAGCGTCTTCATTTTCATACTACACCACTGTTGTATGCACAACTTAGGAATGAGTTTGAGTATAAGTATATTTACTTCATTAAATTAAACGGAATAACATTTTATTCATAGTAGTTGAGTTCTAATCTATTCTTGCTCCTTTTTTCCACTCTCAAGCTGTTGCAACACAAGAGAGGTTAATTTCAAAACAAAATCAAAGTGTTAATACTAATGTCAATACTAGCAGAACAGTGTTTTTCTTTCAAACTGGTCTCTGTATGTGTCCTTAAAAAGCTAAATGAAAAAGAAAATGCAGAGAAAAAAGTGCTGAAGATTAAATCTTATCAAAATCAGAGACTGATCAGTTTCATAAATTTTGAAGCTTAGAAAAGTGGAAAGGCCAGCAAAAATTTTTTAACAACTGTGAGCAAACGTAGCATCCACTTTGAACACAGCTTTCTCATTGACAAATGTTCATGCAAAATAGTGAATACACTGCATTCTGATATGTTCAACTCCTCTGCCATCTCATGCAAATTCAATTTATGATCGGCCAAAACAAGTTTGTGGATTTTTTGGTGTTTTCCAGGACAAATTCTGATTTGGGGCAACCTGAGCATTCAGCATCATTTGTGTCTGTATGACTGTGTTTAAAGTCAGCATATCACCTTCTAACTGTTGTTTTCAATGAAGCAGAGTCAAAATAACTTATCAAGCCATTGCTTTGCTTGAACAATATTTTTTTCCATCAGAAAGCAATGCTTTATCAACACGAAATTCAGATTTTTCTATTGTTTTGAAAATTTGCAATGGTAGCTTTACTTAAATAATTAATTTGTAAACTAATAATCTGATTGGGCCCAAATTTTGTCATGTGCCATTTGAGCATTAGTACTTGATAAAAATCATATGGATTTTTTATTAGAGGTTCCATCTATATATCAGGCCCAAGATTTATTAAGTGATGTGTTAAGTCTATAAGTTTGATAAAGTCACATTAGTAGCTGATATAAAAAAAATGACCTTGGCATATTTGTTCATTCACAATACCTGGAGACATAAACTTAATTCCATAATTTTTGTAAATTTTACATGTGAGTTACATTTGTACCCTCATCCATGTTAGGTTCATTTTTCTTTATTGATTTTATTTTCATAGATTTAAAAAAAAAAAAAACATGTCTCCATGACAGCTGTCACAATACAATCAAAGGTGATAATTTTGAATAAAGTTAGTTGCAACTAATGTTTTAAGTGTGAATTTTTCAGATGAGAAATTAGTATTATTTACTAATATACTGAAATGAATATTCTGATCTTGGTTGTTATAGTGAAATTTCTGGCCTTTTTTCAGTATGTGTAGTGACTTTTTTTAAACTGAACATTGTAGATTGAATAAAGTGTATAATTTTGAAGTTTCCAGAAGGTTATCAACTATGGCAGACATCTGAAGAAGACCATCATGGTACAATGACCAAAATGTAAGTATAACCATAATGAAGTTACTTGTCTGATTATGTATCTGACTATATTTAGCTTCTTACTATTTCAGTCTTAGGTTAAAACATCTTCAATCCACTCTCATTTTCATTTTGTCTAGAACAGAGATTTTCAAATTAGTGTGTTGTAATACTTTCATTAATCAGCTTATTTTTTTATTATTAACTAAATTTTTAACTTGATCTGACTAGCATTCTTGAAATTTTGTTTATTCAGTTTGTTTATTAATTAGTCTACTCCATTTGATTAAATGTCAGTTAATCTTCAATGACTACTAAATGTATATCTATATAAACATTGACCATGTTTTTGAAAGACAGATTGCAAATTGCGCCATGTGTCCTTGAGACACTGCTTATCAACTTCCAAAATTAGCAAAAACAAAGATCAAGAGTTGAGTTAAAGGGAGATAACTACATGGCATCCAGAAGTGGCATCGCACTTGGAATGAAAATGATATACCCTAGTGATCAAAATAATGATATACCCTAGTGATTCATAATTCAAATTCATAATAAATTATATACCCTAGTGATTCAAAATTCCTAGCACCTGAAAAAGGCCGGAGCATACAATAGCCAAAACATTGGAAACATGGCAATAAAGATGAGGACAACAGTCCGAACAGTGTATGATGCAAATAGACCAACTGATCAAGAAAACTGACCAACAGTAGATCAACTGATGAAGAAAAAATAACAACAGAATATAACAACTCTAGCTTTGTTAGATTATGAAAATGTGTTTGACTGTGTAAAACACTACTGTGTAATTCACTACAAGAGCAATGTGTTAAAAATTATATAAAAGTTATTGAGAATAATATCAGATTACTGAGTGCAATAATAGAACTATAGAAAATACAAATTAAGATTAGAAGAGGAATGAAGTAAGAGGATACAATTTAACCTAAACTACAGCAAACATTGAAAATATTTTCTGCTTAATGAAATAAGGTTATAAGATTCAATATGAATGGAAAATATTTAAATAATCCATTACTAACATTTTGTCAAAATCAGAATCATCAGATAAATTACAAGTAATACTTCTTCTTTTTCTATGTGCCCTGTCCCTTCAGGATGTCAGTGATCATGGCTTTCCACGTTTCCCTATCCCTGGTGGCTCTGAGCACACTTTCTCCTGTTACACCATGCAATGCTCATTTCATCATCCACCTGATTAGGTCTTTCAAATGTGTTATCCACTGCTTTCCCCTGTCTCTTTTTCCCTCTATCTGGCCTGTTAGTATCAGATTCTCCAAGCCCTTCTTCCTCATTGCATGTCCCAAGAACTTTAGCTGTCTCTTCCTGATGCTCAATATTAATTTCCTTTTTGTTTCCATCATTTCCAAGACCTCATTGCTCACATGCTTGATCCATGATATTCACAGCATCCTTCTGTACAACCACATTTCAGTTGCTTCAAGTTTTTCCTTCATCTTTGATGGTATTGTCCATATTGAAGGATGGACAGCACGTAGCAATCCAGTATGCTCTTCTGTTTCTAGCGAAATTGTCCTTTTTTTTAATACCTTACTCAACTTCTGGAATGTTTTCTTCGCCATGCCAATTCGCCTTCGGATCTGTGTCGCACTTTCCGTCTTCTGTTATAACACTTCCCAGGTATTTAAATTTTTGTACCTGCTTGATTTTAGTATCCCCGACCTGTATTTGGCATTTGGGGCTGACCTTTTTACTGATGATCATGCATTTGGTTTTTGTACAGTTTATTTCTAGTCCTTTCTTGTTACTTTTTTCAGCTACCTTCTGTAGAAGGTCTTGTAGTTTCCTTTCTGTGTCTGCTATCAGTACTGTATCATCTGTGTACCTTAGGTTGTTTAAATTGTGGCCTCCGATTATGAATCCAGGCATAACTTCTAGGGTCCTCAAAATATTCTCGCTGTACAAGTTGAACAGATCCGGTGAAAAGACACATCCTTGTCTTTCGCCCCTTTCTATCTGTATATCTACTCAATTCATTACCTGTCCATATGCAAGTGGTTTGCTGCCAGTAAAGATTCTTGATTATTCTCAAGTCCTTCCCAAATATGTCTGGGCTGCCGAGCATCTCCATCAGTTCTTTGTGGTGTATTTTGTCAAATGCCTTCGCATAATCAATAAAGCACAGGTATAAGTCTTTCTTCATTTCTATTGCCCTTTCGGAGAGCATCCTAATCATAAATATGGCATTCCTTGTTCCCGTGTCTTTAACAAAACCACACTGTTCTTGTCCTATCTCTGGCCTGATTCTGCTTCTCGCAGGATTCATCAGGATTCGGACAATCAGTTTTGTTATATGGCTCATTAAACTGATGGTTCTGTGGAGTTCGCACTTGTTTGCACCTAGCTTTTTAGGTAGTGCTATGAAAATAGACTTGCTGAGGTCATCTGGTATAACCCCACTATTATAAATTTCATTTATTATTTCAGTAATCTTTTCTATACCAAATTCTTCCAGGACTATCAGCAGCTCTATGACTATGCCGTCTGGTCTCGCTGCTTTGTTTCTATTCAGTTTGGCTATTGCAGATTCCACTTCAGACTTCAATATTTCTGGTCTGTCCTCATCTTTGTGTATTATTGGTTGCTCTCTCTTGTCATGGAAGAAATCTTTTATATATTCTTCCTATCGCTGGAGTATTTCCTATTTCTCCAAAATGATTGTTCCATCCTTAGATTTTATACATTCTGTTGAAGAGCAGGTTTTTTGTCCTGTCAGTTCTTTTATTTCCTTATGCATGTCTGCTTTATTATTCCTGCTCAATCTCTTGACTTCTGCACATTTGTCATTGAGCCATTCCTCTTTAGCCTGTCTGCATTTTCTCCTTATTTCCTTGTGTAGTTCCCTGTACTCCATTCCATGTCTTGATATATTTTTCTGCCTCCTTTGCACCATGTCCAGCATCTCTTCCATCATCCACTCGTTTTTCTTTCTGCCTCAAAGGAAAATAGGTGCAATGTTGTTTGCTGATGTCAGTATTGCTTCCTTTAGCGAGTCCCATTTTGAGTGTCCTTTCCTAAATAATCTGAATGTATGTTTAAAAATGAGCAAAAGTAATGTTCACTTATGTTCTGAAAACTCCTAAAAATAAAAAAAATATAGAAATTAAATAAAATGGCAATTAACAATAATAGGTTGCAATGTATTTAACAAGAAGAGAGAGATAATGAAGAGCATTTTGCCAATATAAGTGTATAATGATAACTATAATACCAAATACATACTTAAGAAAACCACTTCAAAACAAACCCAAATATGCCCTAAGAGCAATGTTAAAAATAACTCTGAGGTGAATGTGGATCAGAGAACAGACCCTAATAAGTGATGAAAATTAAGCTAGGTGATAGGCATAGCAAGAAGAAAAGATAACAGCTGGTTGCTTGATTGCTGATGCTGATTATGATAGCTTAGTTTTGTTTATTTCTGACTTTTTTGTAGAAACTTGAAGCATGTTAGTTTTAAATTTATTCTCAAACCCATTTTTTCTAGTATAAATAACTTTCAAAGTTCAATTTATCTTTAAAATTTAACAAAGATTAAACCCTTATGTCTCAACACATGCATACATGCACAAAAATATAATTATTTTAGACAGAGAAAGATTGTCATTTATAAATAGAAAATTAAAATAGTTCTTCAAAATAATATTACAAGGTGAATATAAAAGCAATGCCCTTTCTGCAAAAGTCACATTGACCAAATAACCTATTTGTTCTGCAACTTGTCCTACCTTTTTATAAAGAGAATTTAAATCAGTCTTACATGACAACTAAAACTTCCACCTATTCTTCTACCTATTGCTCCATAAGCTGAAAAAATTCAAATGTCACAAATTTTAAATACAGAGTAATTTATTTGTGGATTGTTTTACATGTACACAATTATTTGGTTACTACATTAATAAAAGGTAAGTACTTTTATTGGCTATTTTGTTTTCTCAGATTTACAAAACAAATGAAGGTAAATGAAAAAAAACATTGTTGTTTGTTGTTATCAGTGTATTTTAGTAGAATCTTAAAGTTAACATTAACTTGGAATCAGGTTTTAAAATTTAATGACTTAAAATGTGTAAGTCCACCTTTTTATCTCATTTAGCTGTTGATTATTCGACACAGACCAGAATCAATTCTGGTCCTGTTCTGAGTTCACATTTTCCGAATTTTCTATTTTCCATCACCAACTTTATAGGTAGCTACAATATTTACTTCCTTTTTTTTTTAATTCTTTCACACCAAGCAAGAAAGTAAAGCTATAAAGATGCAAGGTTAAAGAATATGCAAAAAAGAAAAATTAAGGAAAGAAAAAAATTAAATGAAAGATAACGATTGACAACAATCAAGACAAGATAAAGATTGACATTGCAATTAACTTTTTTGAAGATCAAAGTTGACTTGGAAAGCAAGAAGTCAGAGAGTGCTACAAGTAAGAAGTGTGAGAGAAGAAATAATTAACATAGAACTTAAGGTTATATCCAGCCATTTTAACTGTAATATGATGAAACATTGCTGCTCATCTAGTAGTGCACTTAAATTCCTAAAGCCTGGATGCCATATAGGAAAGTTCATAAGAACAATTACCATAAGAGTATTTATTTAACAGGCACAGGGAAGTTATATTACAGAAATGAGAGATACTGAAGCTGAGAAGCCAGGTCAGGATGAATAACATTGCAGATACTTTGGATTTTATAAAACATCTCTAAATTTATAGATAGCAGTAATACCAGACCAGATGTAGCAATATTTAATGTATACATAAATAAATATGCAAGATAGATTCTGGTGAGAAAAATTGTCTAGCATGATACAGTGAACCAATCCGGCCTTTTAATTGATTCAAGATAATCTTTCAACCTCATGTCAGCAGAAAACATTAGCCCAAAAAGGCACAAGAAGTCACTCTCCTGACAACATTAATCATGCTGATGAAAAGTAAAAAGTGTTCTCTCAGATTATTAAAAAAAGAGCAGTTTCGTTTTGGAGATGTTAATATTAACAAGCCTTGCCCTAGTTAACAATAGATTGAAGGTGATTTTTTTTTAGATGAACTTCCGATTTGACCATATCAAAATTATCAGCCTTACAATTAAGAAATAGTTGTGCCATCAGCCTAGATACCTAGTTGAGAACTGATAACATCAGGAAGATCATTTATGAAAATTAGAAATATATACCTTAGGGAACACCTGCATTAATGCAAAAAGATTTAGAAGAGTGTCCCTTCATAACATTTTTCATTTCATGTTTGATAAGAAAGATTGAATCATTTCAAAAACGAATCCAGAAATATTATGACCTTTCAACTTGTGAAGACCATTATGTCAAACCCTGTCAAATGCTTTTGAGGTATGTCCAAATCAATAGCCTCAGCTTCACTATTCTTATCTAAAGCTTGATAAACTATTTTAGCAATGACCATTAATACATCAGCAGTTGATCTAGAAAAGCAAAAGCCATATTGCATGTCTGAAAGAATACTCTTTAAGGTGAGAATTCAAAAATACTTGGTCAAAAAGAGGTAGAAGGCTAATAGGCCAATAGAAGGATTTGATGGGTTGCCCGAGTTATTAAAGAGTGGAACTACAGAAGTGAATTTCCAACAAACTAAAAAGCAAAAATCAGTAAGGCATTTATTATACAGTTTACAGAGTACAGGAGTTAGTTCAACAGCTCATTTCTTAAGGCCTGTTGCAGTGATACTATTAAGTTCAAATACTTTGTGGGGATCCAGTTTAGAGATGGTAGCAGAAACCATCCATATTCATATCACTCAATAGAGACTCAGGTTGAAGAGGAAAGTCAGAGGAAGATACTCTAGATGAGTCAAGAGTAGAATTGGAAGAAAATTTATGAGCAAAACATCCTACTTTATCAGTAGATGGTAACACCTCAAATTGAGTAAAGAGAGAAGGTATAAACACCAAATGAACTGAAAAAAAAACAGGGACTTGGGTTACCAAGTACATTCCCATGCAAAACTCAGATAGGATTTGAAACTGAATATAAGTCATAAAAACAGCTCACCAGAGAAAAGAATAGTGCAGTCAGCTACAAGATCTTGGGTGACAAACAGGGCCCTGCCTCAATACACATTACCATGATAACGGCAGAAAACAACAAACTATCAGTGACTAGATCTTGGACAAAGAACAAGGCTTTGCCTCAGTACACACTAACATGATAACCAGAAAAATAATTAACATTCAGCAACTAGATCTCAGACAACAAAGAATGCTCTGCCTTGTCACAAGTTAATATGACAGTGGTAGAAAAAAAATGAACAATCAGCAATAACAATCAAGCTGTTTTGATCAACAGTGTAGACACATATTACTATGAAAATGCATCGGTCAGCAATAGTTTTTCTACATTGAAAAACATACAGAGCTGTGACAAAATTAAGTCATTCACCATATTTAAAATTACTGCTACCACATGCAATCAGCCAGCAGTCACACGTTTTTAAGTGTGCTATACACACACACACACTAGTGTACCTTGCAGATGCATTTGCGACATCATTACAGTCAAACTTTTGTTCTTTGCATCACCAAAAAAAGAAAACAATGAAATTTAATATGTAAATACTTGTATCTACCTGTATAAATGTTAATGTGATATTTAACTTGATTTTCTTTCTTTTCTGTGAAGATCATTGCTTTGTTTATAATTTTTGTTAGCACAACACTCAGATTTTATTTTTTTACAAAAAATCCAGTCTGTTGATGCAAGTAATCTTCTTGGAATTTAAACTGAAACCTTTATTTTATCTATAAAAGTAGATTATTCTTGCCCCACTCAGTATATGTTCTGTTTCCACCGAGTCTGCATGATCTGCCCTAGGGATTGAACTCAAAGTTACTATGCTATCAAACTCATGAAACAATGCTTTTAAGTACTGATCCTGTTAAACAATCTTGAAGCCTTAAATCTAATGTTCTTATTGTCTGCCTGCACATCAAGTTTAACGCCCAGGATTGTTTTATGAGACATTAGCCTAATGGATCAAAGCATTGGTTCATAAATTTGATAACCCTGGGTTGAGTAGACAAACTCAGACTCAATGAAAACAAAGCTAGAAGTAAGTAAACAGTACTAAAAAGAACAAGATGAACAATTCCAGACATGGAGAGCAGAATAAGTACAATTTAAGCCCACTCCTAGATTAAGTAAAGGGTTCAGTTCAAAATTCCCTAAAGGTTACTTGGATCAGTAAACAACTGAAGAGCACAATAGCTGAAATATTGTGATAATAACAATTAATAATTTAATAATATAAATAACATTATTACATTTCATTAGTCCAAATGTAAACCATGTCATACAGAAATTAAAAATTTCACAGGAATATTTTAGAATGGAACTTAACATTGACTAAATTATGATGTCATTAAAAATATGTATTAGATTAGGTTTTCTGAGACTCATGAATCAAATAATTTTTCCAGAGTCCCAATCAATGGCACCAAAGCAGTAGGTACCAAGACTGTAACTGCGAAACCATAGACAACTTTATCAAAACTGAAAAAGAACATATGAAATAAAATTATCTTTCAGTTAATAGGATAGATGTGATTGTTTATTTTGACACAATAATTAAAATTGTAGCTTAATTATTTGTCGTTGCTGGTCATAAAACAATTTTAACATTCTTAAGATATGACTAATATTTTATAAGGTATGACTAATAAAATATTAGTCATACCTTATAAATGACAGTTGCTACTAATTGTGAAAATTCTGATTTAGACAAAAAATAGGTTGAAACCAATGACAGAAAAGCTATCATTGCTGAGAATTTAACTTTAACCAAAATATACATATAATATTTTTGTCTTGAAAATTGGAGATTAAAAAATTCACAAAAATTCTGTATATTCTTCAATGAAAGAGATTTACTTATTGTAACTGTCCACTGTTCTCAATTTTAAAAATCTACACTTCATAGTGATGTTATCCTTTTATTTAGGAAATACACCAGCAGTAGCTACAAGAACATATAGTAGTTTCCTTACCCTAAAGGGTCATATGATAGCCGGCTTGCAGAAAATTACAGCTAGACACTTTCATTTTTATATGGGATCTTTATATTTTGTGGAATATTAAAAATTATTATTTACATACTTACATGCAGACATTGCCATTATGCCCTCTCTATGTCAATTTTGGTTACCTATAGGGAATTCAGAACTGGACCCTTTATTTAATCTCCAGGAAATAACTTAGTTGATTAAAGAGTCGGTTTGTGAATTTGATGACATAGTAATTGTGAATTCAATCCCTGGGCTGGGCAGTATGGAAACAGGCAGCAAGCAATAACTGAACAGTACTAAGAATAAGAACTACAGGGTGCCCCACAAAAAACAAGGAAAATTTTAAATTTCAGTGTCAAATATTTGTGCTTTCTTCTTGCAGGGATATATCAAGTTTGGTGAATTTCTCAAGCACAATATAATTTACATAACCAATTTTCAGCTAAACTTGAATTATTTCTGAAATGTCTTTCAACGCATGTATAGATTTTTTTACAACAATTAGAAATGATCAAAAATTCAATACATCCAAAAGTAATGCTGAAGCATACAGTATATTGAATTACATTGTGTGATGCAAATACTGTGATAACAAGTATGAACAGGACAAGAAAAAATGTCCACCTTTAGGATACATGTGCTGGAATTGTGAAAAGAAAAATCATTTTCAATCTGTAGAAGTACAAAAGGAAAATAAAAATGGTAGAAAATACAGATATATTTGCAATATAAAGAAATAAAGAGAAAAGTTCCAGAGGAAAAAATTAAATTTAATCATCAGAATTATCAGAAGGTTGAAGAATAAAAATATTTCGTTTTGTTGTTTAAAGTAGAATTTTATTAACAGAACAGAATAACATCAGTTGGTTAAATGTTCATTGATAAAATGTAGTAAGGAGAATCCAGACCTTGTGTTGAAATTTATTGCATTTCCTTTTGCTTCTACAAATGATAACAACTCATCATTTACATGTGAAAATTTTGGTTGCCACTGCTTTTAGTTAAACCAGTAGCAGTATGTGAACAGTACAAGTTTGCATCAATTAGTATCTTAACATTTTGTATCTATATTGGGTAATAAGTGTTTCTTTCTTTGAATGCAGGCAATTACTGTTTGTCTTCATGGGCTGTGGATGAAATATATTTCAAGATCTTCTTTTTCTTGATAGCTTTTTTTATTCTTTTCAAGATCATCATTTTTTAAAAGTTTTTGTCAATTAGTTTTATTATGTAGTTTCTCTCCTAGTACAAAGGTGCTTTTGAGCCACTTTGGTAATTTAATTACTTCTGTTAATTTTGCTCCCAAATCAAGAGTGATTAGCAGTATGCTTTTCTCAGTACATTTTATGATCTTTGAGGGCCAAAAAATAAGTTACTGCATTTTCATTAATGTTGTATAGTAGATGATAGAGCATTTTAAGCATAGTGATGCTGAAAAGCTCTCATGCAAAAATACTGGGTCACCAGCAAAAATTTCAGTTTTCAACACTTTTCTTAAGCTAAAAAGGAATTTCTTCTTCAAAAAGTAATCTTTATTATTACAGAAAGTACAAAATGTCAAAGTATGGAGTGAGTAATTAGTGTTGCTGTTAGCTTGAATAATTGCCTCAAATCGATGTGTCATTTAATGGAACAAGTTCTAGGTTTTTTCATTTTTGTTGGTAGTAATTCCAAAGCTCTTGAAGATTGTGTGATTTTCATTGAAGCACTTGTTTCAAATGAAACCACATTGTTAAGACAGTATTTCCTTTTCACTTGTCTGGCTGTTAAATTTAGATTACCTACCAAAAATCTCACGGTCTTTTTTTCATCTATTTTGTTAAGATGGAGCAATTCCTACTTAGAATTTTGCATATTATCTTGTTGTTTATCTCAGATCTTTCATTGGCCCAATAATATGTCATGACCTATTTTTCATTTTTGAGTTGCTTAAAGAGTTCATTTTTGAGCTGCTTAATCACCCAAGTGCACATTCTCAAAATCTGGAAAAATTTTCTTGGCATCTTCTTTCCAAAATTTGTCATTAACATTATATCTTGTACACTTCATGTCAATAAATAAATGCAATTGCAAGATATGCCAACCTGTAACAAGGTTGGCCTTGTTTCAAATGTAATAGGTGCATGAAAGTTGCAGATGATAACTTCTGGCAGTGAACAGAGTAAATGCTAATTAAAGTAGGAATCAATGAGAGGATAAAATAAAGAAAAAATATTAAAGATTCACAAAATCAGTGAGATAAGTGATTGCCTTAGTTACCTAAAAGGTCTTTGAAAATGTGTGGCATAGGGAGTTGCTAAGGAAGTCTATGGTGATGGAATCTTTGAAAAAGTTTTCAAATCTATCAGGTAGATTTCTGAAGGTTGTTTTTAATGGCCAGTTTTTGGAAGTTCATCAGCAGTTCAAACTTTATCCAAGGCTCTCTTTTTGGTTGTAGCCTATGTCTGTTGTATGTTAATGATCTGGCAAAAGACATACTCAGATCATTAATAAATATCTATGCAGATGATACAATAGATGCACCTCCAAGAATCAAATCAGCTGATCTCTCCTCTGACCAGCTCAATGGGGAAAATCTGGCTTGTAACCAAGCTAGTCATGTTTCATTTTCCATGAGCAGACTGAATTTTTGCCTATCATGATGAACAGTTGGAATCTCTAGATACCAGGCATCATATGGAACTTAAATATAGAATCCATTGCTAAAGATGTTGGAAAAACGGTTGGTTCCTTCTTCTATGCTCTATCTTTACAAGGCTCAGATTAAATTGAAAATGGCATACTGCTACCATGTCATGGTTGGAAATACCCAAGCCTCTCTATCCAATCTTGACAGAGTTCAAAAGCATCTATATGGCTTTCTGGGTGATTAATTATTTTCTACTCTACAAACCCTTTTTTTACAGATGAAATGTTGCTAGCCTCTCGCTATTGTTATTTTCATGGCAAATTTTCTGACAAGTTATATTTATTAGTTTCACCAATTCTGACCTTCACAGCTAAGACCCACCATGCAACATACATTGATATGAACCATTATTTCCTTCATATTCCATTAGTAATTCTATTCAGACAACTTCTTCCTAAGAATCCCTATTTTGTGGAACAAACTTACCAGAGGATGCTTCCTTGATTGCTACAATCTTAACAGTTGATCCTAGACTTAAAGAAGTTATCTTTATCTGACATCTTCTCATAATCTGCACTCATTATCTCCTCTTTTGTTCATACAATGCCTTTACATTTACAACCACCCTCTGAAAGATGGTGACAACAGATCTTGTGACAAATCAAGGGAACACTATTACCTAAAGGAAAAGATGGTAGGGTATAATAGTAAGGAAAGACAGGTGTATATTTTAACGGCATGACTTTATTTACTATTTGACACATTTGTAATTGTCATTAGATTGTTTCAAGACAAGTGATCACACATTAAAAGTTTGTAGATTCAAAGAAATGTTCATATTAAATCATCAGACACAAAATCATCTTCTTCCTGTGCCATGTCCCTTCAGGACGTAGGCAATCATGGACTTCCACTTGGCTCTGTCTCTCGTTACTCTCAATATTTTAAATCTTGATATTTCTCCCAAATCCCGCTCTGCTATTCATTTACTCAGGTCTATCAAGTAGATCTCATGCTACTTTCTCCATCTCTCTTTCCTTCTGTCTGTCCTGTGAGTATTAAACTCTCCAGGCCCTTCTTTCTCATCATGTCCAAGAAACCTCATCTGTCTTTTCCTGATGTTAAATATGAGTTTTCTTTTTGTTTGCATCTTCTTCAATACCTCATCATTGCTCACATGCTCAGTCCATGGTATCTTCAGCATCCTTCTGTAAAACCACATTTCTGCTGCCTCAAGCCTCTCCTTCATCCTTGATGAGATCATCCAACATTCACTCCCATACAGAAGGATAGATATCTTATAGCAATCCAGCACTCTTTTCTATGTTTCCAATGAGATTTTCTTGTCTCTCAGTACTCTTCTGGTTAGCTTCTGAAATGCATCTTTGGCCATGCCAATGCATCTTTGGATCTCAATGTCGCACTTTCTATCCTCTGTCAGAACATTTATCAGGTATTTAAATTTCTTTACTTGTTTTATTTTAGTTTTGCCAATCTGTAGTTGGCATATTAGGGTCTTCTTTTTTCAATTTTCTTGAAATTTATGCTCAGTCCTTTTTTCTTACTTTTTTTGCTACCTTCTGTAGAAGGTTCTGCATTTTCCTTTCCATATCTGATATCAGCAACGTGTTATCAGTGTGTCTTATATTGTTAAGATTGTGGCTGCCAATGATAAATCCTGGCGAGGCTTTAATTTGTCTCATAATTGTTTCACTGTACAGTTTAAATAGATCCGGTGAGAAAACATATCCTTGTTTTACGGCCCTTTCTATTTTTGAATACATGCTGAATTCACTTCCTATCCATATGCAAGCAGTTTGCTGCTAATATAGATTCTTCATTATCCAAACGTCTTTTCCGAAAATGTCAAAGTTGTTGAGCATCTCTATCAAGTCTTTGTGGTGTACTTTGTCAAACGCCTTTGCGTAGTCTATAAAGCACAGATAAAGGTCCTTCTGCACTTGTATTGCTCTTTCAGATAGCATTCTCAGCATAAATATCGCATTCCTTGTTCTGGTATCTTTAACGAAGCTACACTGTTCTTGTCATATCTCTGGGCCGATTCTGCTGCACATTCTATTCATCAGAATCTGGAAGATGAGTTTTGTTATGTGGCTCATTAAACTAATTGTTTGGTGGAGTTCACATTCCTTTGCACCTGGCTTCATAGGTAGTGTTATGAAAATTGATCTGCTTAGGTTCTTCAGTATATTGCTGCTGTTGTAGATTTCATTTATTATTTCTGTGAGTCTGTCTATGTCAAAGCTTTCTAAGGACATCAACATCTCTATTAAAGTTCTGTCAGGTCCTGCTGCTTTGTTTCTTTTCAATTTGGTCATTGCCAATTCCAGTTCAGTTTATAATATTTCTGGTCCATCCATATTTTTGTGCATTGTTGGTTGCTCGCTCTCTCTCTCTCTCTTATTGTGGAAGAGATCTCCAATATACTTATCCCATCTCTGAATTATATTTTCTTTTCCTAATATGAGTGTACTGTCCTTTGCGTTGTTGATGAGCAGGTCTTTTGTTCTGTTAGTTCCTTTATTTTTTAATGCATATCACCATTATTTGTTGTGCTCAGTCCCTCTACTTTGATGCATTTGTGTTGAGCCATCTTTCTTTAGCCTGTCTACATTTCTTGTATTTCATTCCATATCTTGGATTTGTTTTCTGTCTCTTGTGCATCATGTCAAGAATCTCTTCAGTTATCCACTTGTTTTTCTTCTAACGTTTTTCCTTTGAGTTGATGTCATTTGCTGATGTTACTAGGGCTACTCTTAGTGCATCCCATTCTGAGTTTCCATTTTCAAATTGTCCTTCGTATTTCATTTTCATGCTCTCCGTGTACATTTCATGCAGGTTCGGGTCATTCACAAGTCTATTGTACTACAGTCTTAGTGCTGTGCTAGGTTTCTTTAATATCCTTAGTTGTATCCTTAATTTGATTATGACTGGTAGGTAGTCGTTTCTACAATCTGCACTTGGGTAGGCTTTGCAGTAAAGGACGGCATTTCTGAAACTCTTTATAGTAATACAATCAATTTGGTTCTTAATTTTTCCTCCTGGACTTCTGCCTGTCTATAGTCTTCTTGAGTGCTCTTGGAACCAAGTGTTGGTTATTATTTGGTCAACTGCTGTGCACCATTGGACCCATTTCTCACCACAGCCATTGTGGTATCCTAGTTCAAAATTGCTAACTGTTTCACCTTCTCTCTCTTGTCCAACTTTGGCATTCAGATCTCCAATGATGATTCTGATTTCTTGTGATTTGCACTGTGCCTTGACATAATCTAGCATAGAGTAGAAGGATTCGATTTCTTTTGTACTTTTTATTGTTGATGCATATACCATTATTACCGATATATTGAGAGGCTTCCCTTTCAGTTTAACTACTAAGATTCTTTCAGATATCTGGCAGTATCCCATAATGCATTTCTTTGTGTCTCTATCCAATATAACACAGACTCCTTTATTTTCACCTCCTGCATATATAATTCTATGTTCGCCACTGATGAAATCTCTATTGTTTGGCCATCTTGTTTCACATATGCCTAAAATGTTTAGTCAATCTCGTCATCTGCTTCACATTTTCCAGCTGTTCACAGTTGTTCATGGTTCTAACGTTCCATGTTTCAAGAGTTATTTTTTGTTTTGTTTTGTACACAAAAGTTATGTTTGAATTCAATATAAACAAAAGTTTCTGTAGTGACACTGGCAAATTAATATGCCTAATTTGTATAAGTGCAAAAGAGAGCCTATATAACTCATCACTGAGACTGAGTATGGACAAGTTTAGCAACTAATTAGTGCTAAACTTCACTTCACATCAATGGCATCACTGATAGGATCCCATTTGTCTCTAGAAGAACCAGATTTTGTAGATGCATGGATTCGCTGTTTTTCTGCTAGTGCGAGAAGTAAAAGCTGAAAGACAACAAGGAGAAGGGAGGCGAAAATGAAATTATGGATTTATTTTTGGCTACAGCGGGATACGAGGCGATAATGAAAGTCTCCATCATGGCATATCCCACAAACTTGGAAGACCTGACTTTCGAAAAAATAAGTCAGATTATAAGCAGAAATAAAGACAGGTAGTGGTGAAAAGAATGAAATTCATGTCATTGATACAAGAAATTAACGAACCAATTATAAAATATCTACACCATCTACAAAATGCAAGTAGATATTGCGAATTTGAAAAACTTGGACAAAACGGACAAACTACTGAAGAGGACTTGATTCAATTAAGGTTACTTGAAGGTACGTGCAATGCATCACACCGATATAAAATAATGGAACAACTACAAATAGGAAATATGTCTTTAAATACATGCATTAACTTTATACAGCAACAAAAATTAATACAGAAATACAAAAGTCAACCCAGCAAACAAATATTTGCTGAGACGAACATGGTGAAAAAGATAAGAAAATGTTTGTATTGTGGACGTGATCATGAAATAAAAAAGGAAAAAATGTCCAGCATTTAGAAAAACCTGTAAAAATTGCTTAAAAAAGAACCACTTTCAAGCAGTATGCAAAATAAAAAAGAAAAATGTTGAAAGAGTTGAAGAAAATGAAACCAATATGGAGGTCTTTACATTAAAAAATAAGAAGATAGAAAAAATTGAACAAAAGAAAAAAGACATTATATTAAGCCACCCTTATGAAAGAGCAGTTTACAACTCTGCCAATTTGATCAGTCGGTTATAAAAACTTTAGGATACTTTGAAGGTCCAATGCACCACAATGCACATCCACCATTGGATATCGGCTCAGAATGAGAAATTGGGGAGCCAGGTTCGAATTCCTGCTGTTCATTGCATTCACTTACACACAAATATCCTTGGGAAAGGTATTAATCCATCTCTTCCTTCCAGTTATGGGTTAAATAACAGGACAGATTGGGTTCTATAGCCTTGGACAGCAACCAGTCTACCGCAAAAAGCAATGGCAACCTACTGCAGGATAATCTTCTGCCCAGTCAGTCATGTCTCTCTCGAGACATGATCGCCCAAGTGAGTATCACATATGGCACTTAACTGACTGACTGAAGGTTTCTTGGAGTTAAAAGGGAAATTTGAAGTAATACCTATAATTGTCACAAGTTGTAAAAAGAACCACAGTCTTCTTGGAAACGACGTGCTTAACATAAATTCTACTAAAGTAATTAATGAGATAAAAATGGAAAACACCGGAAAGTTATAAAACTATAAAGCGAGTTTAAAATTAAAAGAAAATGTCTCCCCTTCTTATTATGAGGCACGAAAAGTACCAATACATTTGTTGCCATTAGTAGTAACAAAACTATGAAAATTAATAGAACAAGACCTTCTTGAACATGTTCCTCCTGTAGGTAGCAAGTGGGCATCACCCATTGTAGTGTTGAGGAAGACAGATGGTGATTTATGTATTTGTGGAGATTACAAAATAGGCATAAATCATAAAAACTGTTCGGATTCGTATCCCATACTGAATGTTGAAGTTGCATTGTATGCACTGGCAGGAATGAGCATTTTTGCAAAAATAGATTTAAAAACGGCATACCAACAAGTACCAATAGACGATAACTTCAAAGAAGTAACCACGATAAATATGCCAATAGGGTTACTAAGATGGAAAAGGATGCAATATGGAATAAAAACCGCAAGCACCATATTTCAAAGGGCCATCGAGCAGGTTTTAGGAAATATAAAAAATATGATTTGTTAGCAAGATGATATATGCATAGGAGCCACTAATGAAATGGAATTAAGAAAGAAAATCGACATAATCTTGAATAGATTAAAAAATGCTGGAATGACAATAAATGAAAAAATGCATAAGCAATTGTAGTAACATATCTTTTTTAGGTTATTGCATTTCAAAAGAAGGTATATCTTCAGACCAAGCCTTGATAGAAAAAATACTAAAAGTAGCTACACCTACAAATAAGAAAGAACTGGAGTCTTTTTTGGGATTGGTAAATTTTTACAGGCAATATTTACCAAAATACACGGACTTGACTGAACCGTTTGCAAATTTAAGAAAAAAGAATGTTGAATTTATTTGGTCAGAGGAACAACAAAAAGCTTTTGACAGATTAAAAATAATTATGGCAAAGAAACCAGCAGTGAAAATGTTTGATCCAAAAAAGGACATGGCGTAAACCACAGATGCAAGCAAACATTCAATATCGAGAATATTATCACAAGAAGGACATCCAATAATCTATTTATCAAGAAGACTAACGAACACCGAGTTTAATTTTTCAAATATAGTGAAAGAAGCATTAGCTATCGTGTGAACAACTACTAGAGCCCAACAATATTTAATTGGGAAAAAATTTCTGTTAAGAAGTGATCATAGACTATTAGAGTTTATATTTAACCAAAGGAAAGAATTATCTAAAGTCATAACATCGAGGATACTAAGATGGGCAATAAGATTAATGTCATTTGACTTTGATATAGAATATGTCAAAGGAAATTCAATTCCACACACAGACGCACTATCAAGATTGCGATTTTACAAGGAGATAAAACAGAAGAAGAATTTGAAGATGTATTCTTACATTGGGTAGAGACTGATGTTTTGTCTTTCGACACAATAGCTGTGGAAACTAGACATGATCCAGTACTAAAAAGCATATTATCAAGAATAAGAAAAAACTCATGGGGAAATTGTTCTAGGGTGGAAAGACCCTACAAAGAAATAAGACAGAAATTAACAATAGAACATGGAGTGGTTTGTAATGGGGATCTGGTAGTTCCCATAGAAACACAAAGAAAATTGGTAATAAAAAGTGTACATGACGATATACATTGTGGAGTAGCAGCCATACAAAAAAGGATAAAATTAGAAGCATGTTGGCCTGGATATTCAAGAGATTTCGAAGAATATATAAAAAGGTGCAAAAAATGTAAAGAATTAAGAAATTTTACACAGACTACTTTACATTCATGGCCCAGAGAAGTGGAGCCATGGAGTAGGGTGCATATGGATCATGCGTATATTAATGGAGTGGGACTCTTATGAATTCTAGAAGACTCTTTTTTAGGCTGGCCTGAAATAATCCAGGTGCCAGATAAGAAAAGTTCTATGATAAAACAGATTCTAAGAGTCATATTTTCCAGAAATGGCATACCAAAAACCCTGGTATCTGACAATGCACCAGAATTTTGTGATGACAATCTTAATTTATGGTTAGAAAAAATAGGATGTGAACTGTATAAGCCACTCCCATTTCACCCTCAGTCAAATGGGTTAGCGGAAGGAATGGTGCAGACTGTAAAAAAGGGACTAAAAGCATGCTCTCAGCAAAAAAGAAAAAGTAGAAGTTTTTCTACCGAGGCTGCTTTTAAGCTATCACACAATACCACATGCTAAAAGTCTAGAAAGCCCTTCAGCATTAATGGAAAGACAAATTAGAGCTCCACTAACAATGTCGTATTCCACAAATGAAAAAATGTGGCACAAAAAGAATAAAGAAGCTAATCTGGAAAGGGCAGAATTTATCATGCAAAAAGGCCACAATACAGCTATAATAAATAGAGAAAACTGCAACAGTATATTAGCCCATGCAGATCAAATAAGGACCCAGGGTGAATATGAAGAGCAAAATGAAGAAGAAATGGATACGATTCCGTCCATTAATGATTCATTAGAACAACCGTTACAGAATGAAACATCAGAAGACAAAGTAATACAGGATCAAGTGGGCCAGAATGAGTTGGAAAGTTTGAATGAAGATCAAATAATGCAAGACAATGCAGAGGATTACAGCTGGGCGTGGGTCAGATCTAGGTCTCCCAGAGAAAGAAATACGGGAGAGAGAGAAGTAGAGCAAAGTAATGAAACTATCATGAGAAGAAGTACAAGAACTACTAGAGCTATAAAACCTATACGTTTCAGGAAGATGTACTGAAACTGGCAAATTAATATGCCTAATTTGCATAAGAGCAAGAGAGAGCCTATATAACTCATCACTGAGAATAAGTAGTGACAAGCTTAGCAACTGATTAGTGCTAAACTTCACTTCACTTCAGCTTCCAAAATGCTTTAAACAAATTGAGAGAGTTTGTTTTTCACACAAAAGTTATATAGTTGAATACAAAATAAAAAGATATATTTTAAGGTACTTAGCGTTAACCGTTGAATAGATTTCTTGAAATTCCGAATTGTCATTAGAGGCTGATAATGTATCAGTATTACTCAGATACATGAACTCGGCTTTTCTCTTTCTCCCTGACTCTAACTGTCACAGACCGATTGGACACATTAATAAGTAGGCCGGCTCAGTCATGTGGTCAGCTCAGTACTCAAACTCATTTTTTGGGATGAAACATTATATGGATCACCGAAAATTCAATTTGTTATTTTTTGTAAGTCGTTTTCCTTTCATTTGTTAGAAAATAATTTACACTGGCTCGCAAAATTTGCTTTTTCTCAACACAGGCAATCTGTTTTTCTATTGGTCAAAAAAAATAGCACACTGGATTGTGAATTTGCAAAGAGTGAAGAAAAGAAAGTTATTTTTATTTTGTATTCACCACAGACCCTTAAAGAAGTCGTAACACGGGCTCTGAGCGACTGGATGTGTGAAATGTACAGCTCAGCCCTCCCCGGAGAACACCTGAAAACCAACCAGGTATGACATTCCATCACCTTGAAGGGAGTAGGTAGGTGAAGCATAATGAAAGTGAACAGCCACAAATACAAATTGATTCTCTTTTTCTTAATTAGTGTATCTATTCAAGCCTTTGTGCGTACAAATTAATAAAAAATAAATAGTCAAATTCACATAGCAATAAAAATTAAATCAGATTATCAACACTCAACAGTATTTTAAAAGAAAACAGAAAAGAAGTCCAATAAAAATTTAAATGTAGAAAAATTGCACGTTTTTTTTTTGCTTTTTTTTTTTGGTACACATTTTTTTCTCTAGTAAAAAAAGTGTCAGGCGGGTGCAGAGCATTTAATGTCAAAATGGTTTATTTATGTTTTGTTTTTTTCTTTTCTTAATCAGTGGCTTGTGTGAGTGTTAAAAATGAATATCTAATTCTCGAAGTGAAGTGTGGTGCATTTATGATTCGTCGTACTAAAAAAAGTTTTTCTCACGTTTTTTTTTTTTTGGTTTTAAGTTGATTTTAGCCAAAGTAACGAATGTATTGTATTGTTAAAAAAAAAACAAACTGCTGGACAGATTAAGAAGCAGGTTAATCAAATCCGATTATAGGTAATGTGTTACTGTTACGAATCCGAACGAAATAATAAATAATAATACAACTGGTTTTGTTTGCGTATCTGAAGAAATATGATGCTGATCGACCTTTTAGTGTTATTGTTTTAATCGTGAATGTAAATCTGGCTTGTTGAATCTGGCAACTTTACAATACATTTTATTACAAGATCATTTTTTTTTTTTACTTTTAAAAAGGTGTTTAAAAAAACGATCAAAAAGGAATTATTTGAATGTTCTCGCTGGTGATTTCAAACTTTAAGAAGCATATTTTCATCGGAAAAACATGAATAAAAAAAGTAAACTCCAGTACCAGTTTCAAATAGAAATTATTTCTTTTTTAAAACTGTAAGACGACAAGGACTTTTTCTCGAGTGGATCAGTAATAATCAGGAAAGAAACTGTTTTTTTATAATAACGAGGGTAAGTCTTCTTCAGTTTCCTCTTAATTTATTTTTATTTTACAATACAAAACCTTTAACAGCTTTTATCCCATTTTCAAAAAAAGAAAACTTTGGGGTATTTTTTTTTGTTGTTTTTTTTATGTAAAGTTGAATACTTGTTTCTGTAAATTACAAGTTTTTAGTTTAAATAATTTAAATTTTTGCATCTCATTCTCCTTTTGGGTTATGAAACTTATGGTCTATCTTTGAATAAGTTAAAAAATTTTAACGTCGCTCGAGCAAGGAATTATTGAAATTCCTGTACCTCCTTGAAAAGTGAAGCGTTTTTTGTTTTTTTTTTGTTCTATAATGACCTCAAAATGACATTTTTTTAAAATTTTAATCAAATGGAAAAACTGAAATTATCAAAGTTTTAGTAAGATAAGTGAATTTAATACAAATTTATTTTTTATCACTATATATAAGTGAATAATTTGTGAAAAATTTTATACAAAAAATCTTAAGCTCAAAATGAAAATGTATTCTCTAAAAAAAAAGCGATTGTATTGACGTTAAGGTTAAAAAACCCATTTTAAACCATGACCTTGTGTCACATTTGGTGGAAAAATCGACCCATTAAAAAAATTCATTTTAGATAGAAAAAATAACTTTTCCTTGTGAAAACACAGTAAATTTCCAAGATGAAAGTATGAAAACAATATAAAGTTTTAGTTTCTAACTAAATTAAACTAAAAATCCAACTCATTCTCCATAATTCTTTTTTCCAGCTTTTCTCAGCACTACACATCAAATCAGCTGTAACCATAACCTCCCTAACATATCCTTTTTTAAGTACCTGACTGACTTATTCAAGGACTAATTTTTAAAAAAGTTTTAATGTAATTGTAAAAATGTAAAACACATCTTTCAAACCTCAACCAACAACATTATCCAATCCTTAATTTATTTGGCGTCATTTGGTTAGTTTGTTTGTTCTGACCAGAAAGGCTTTTCTTGTAAATGAAAAAGATAAAACTTTTAAAAGTAATAATACATGTATGCGGCTTAAATTTTTTTTAATTATGTTGTCATATTTAGAATTTTCTTGTTATCCCCAAATAGCAGAACTCTTCTTCATTGCACTAAAAAAAAAAAAGTGGGGTCACGGATAATTTTCTGGGAAAAGAAAAGGGGAGAAAAAGTGAAATTAATATTTTCATTTAAAAGTGACACTTTAAAATAAATTCTAGTGCAAAACTGCAAAGTTATTTACTTTAAATTCGTTAAATATTTAATTTATTACGGTCAACAACATGGTAAATTTTTGTTTTTGTTCCCCGAAAGCCTTTACCCCGTCAAATCTTTCCTAAACTTCCTTTACGTGCAGATGTATATACTGAACTCAAATCGATAATTGTTTATTGAAGAAACCTACCATTTTTCCTGTTTTCGACCACAAAAAAGTCGGACTGTATGTCTCCCCTTACTACCATTTTATATCTGATTCATTGCTAAATGACTTGGGGCGTAGGATACTTTTTACGGCCCGTTTACTTCTTTTGAGCGATTAGTCCGCGATTTGTTTGGGTTCGGAACTCAATTTCCGCACATGAATAGCAAAAAAAGAAGGTAAATTGGTCAAAAAATCGCCAATCTACGCGTGAAGTTATTCAGCAGTGAATAACAATAACATGTTTTGAACCGTGATTACGGTTTGAGATAAACACCGAAAAGAAGTTCGATATTTTTCTGGTTGTAAAATTGAAAAAAGTTAGGTTTCGTCAATAAACAATTATCGGTTTGAGTTCAGCATTTACTTTTGCACGGAAATAAGGATGTTTTCGAAAGATTTGAAGGGGGTAGGCCTTCGGGGAACAAAACAAAAATTTACCCTTTTTTTTAGTTTTATTTCACTATTTAAAAATTACCTTTTTTTTTATTATTAAAATTATAAATTTATTATAACTTATTTTCTCTATTATATTTCCCCTCCCCACAAGCAGAAAGTGATATTTTCTTTTTTTATGACTTATTTCTGGTTGCTAGTAGTTTCCACTTTTCATACTCACATTTTTTTTCTTTTCCTAACTTAAATTACTAGAAAAAATCCCCAGTGATCAAGTTAATAAAAATAAATAAGAATGAATAAATTTCAAAATTCTTTATTTTTCTTGAAGGTTTTTTTTACCACTTTGAGTCTTTAATCGATACTAAAATTCCTATTTACTGCATAATTGAGATCAGAAACCATTGTGAATGTTGTTAAAAGCAAGGGCTCTTTGCTTTGAGATATTCTTAAAAATGGAACTGGTTGACAGAGCAACCTTCATGAACAATCATAAAAGGAATTCAAATTTGCAATACAGAAATCATTCTTTACTTACACAATTTTCATTACCTAACTAAACATTAACTTCTTCCAATTCATGCTATTCTTTTCTATCAATAAATTTTTATTCAAACATGCAAAAGGTATATACTTTTAACTTTTATTATTCTTCCACAAATCCACACATTCCAATCTCCGATCTGCTGATAACCTTCTGATAATAGTGAATAATAATCTGTAGGAAATTTGGTTATGTTTCACACAAGTCCAATTCAAAAAACATTATTGTATGTGTATGTGTATATGTGTGTGTGTGTGTGTACAGAAATTAACGGAGAATAACGGAGCAGGTTTAAACAACCAAAAATTTGAAATGATTTGTTTTAAAATAAAATTAATGTTAAAAATCAAAAATAATGTTAAAACATTTCCTGTCACACTTTTGACTTATAGAGAGAAAATATAGTGTTGGTGCACTTCATTCTGTTTTACTACCACTACCAGTTATGAAAGCTCTTAGCATGTGTTTACTCTTTTTAACAGTTTTATTTTTTTGCAATTATGTCATTGAGTAGTGAAATATAGTCATCCCCATACAAGCCTGTTTCGCTGTATCACAGCACATCAGTGTGGCTAGATGTATCCACTCGATCGAAACTCGACCGATTTGGTGTCAGTCGCTACCCACTAAGCCATTGACGCATGGTATCAGAGAAGGGAAATTTTAACGTGTTGTATATCAGCAGTGTTTCCACGTGCCAGTCACCAAGAGAACTCAATTCATTTCTGAAGAGTCACGCATATAGCTGAAGCGGAAATTGTTTTTAAAATTTTCTTCTCCAGAGAGCTCAATCCTAATGAGAGCATTAATATATATATCCTCCCTGTTATAAAAATAATCTTGTGGAATTGTGGAATATTTAGTACATTTAGAGGCTGTTCACTTATTTTTTTTATTTAGTAGTAAATAGATTAATGTTTTTAGTTCATTTACTGCTAAATAAAACAAAAAAATGATTTGAACATCCTTTTTGATAAGATGCAAAGTATTAATAGCTAACTTTCTGTCTTCACAAAATATGCTTTAAACAAATTAGATTCAATTTCAATTAATTTTTACAAGTCATCTAGAGAAAAATATGGAATAATCCAATGTTGACCAAAAAATTATGGAATGATATTTTAATTTCCATTCCTAAAACAAATATCATCAGAAGTCTAGCTATACAAGCAAACTATACCTAATTGAAAGGAAACATGGCTTTAAGAAGTAAACTGTCAATTGAAACTGAAATGTTGAGGGGGATGTAAATTTGACCTTGTACAAATATTCAACTTGTCCACAAAGAAAGTAAATAAAGTGTAAATCCCAAAATTTTTTATTCCAGAAATCATTGAGGTGATTTACAAAAATGGTTTCTCTTTTTAGTCCACTTTCTTATTAAGACAGTTTTTGTCCAAGAAACAGGAAAATTTCTTGACTCCTCTTTAACCGGACTGCTGTTCTGACTCTCACAGATTGACTACTTGCTATATTGTTCTCTCATTTATATCTGACATACAGATGTAATCAGTCAGTTAAGTGCCATATGTGAGACACGCTTGGGTGACTGGGCAGTAGACTTTCCCACAGTAGATTGCCATTACTTTCTGCTGTAAACTGATTGCCAACAAAGGCTATAGAACCCAGTCTGTCCTGCTATTTAACCCATAGTTGGAGGCAGAAGCAACAGAATAATACCTTTTCCCAGTGGTTTTTATCATGTAAGTGAATGTATTAGTAGACACAAAATATGCACAAATATTTAACAGAAAATGCATGGCTTTATTTGAAAGTGTTTTACTTGAAGAGTATAGAATTTCTAGTAACTTAATAACTTTACATGCTTAAGAGTTGAAACTTTCATATATATTTTAAATGCTGTGTAAATTTGATCTTTCTCTGTAAATTAAAAATTGATTACATTTTAAGTTAACTCAGTAGGGACATCATATCTTGTTTATAATTTCCAGTAGAAAGAGTTTTATTTTGTCTGAAAGTGATTAATCAATGGAATAAGTTAAGTCCACTATAAATTAAACCTGTTTAAATTGTTTTACAAAATCTTAATTTAAAAACAAATTATTCATGAACATTGCAAAACAATGGAAAAGATTGTAAAGTTCCTTCAAGAAGGCAACCCACAGTGGAGTGTTATGAAAGACATTGGTTATCCCCAGTCACCTTTCTAAAATTTGGTGCAAATACAGTAAAAAAAAAAAAGCATTAAATTCAAAAAGAAATTTATTTAGCTATCATGATTCATGCACAAATTGAACAATCATTGTAGATGTTTGAAATGTTTTGTCCAAATGTTCAACAGAAACAGAAGAAAGAAGTTAAAATGAACTAAAGAGAAACAATCATAGAAGGTGGGTGATTTGATGAAAATGCTATTTAGTGATAAATCAAGTCTCTGCATTGGTCAATTGGTGATGCTGGAACTTTTGGCTGGTGCCGTTCAACTGAAAAATAAAGATGACTGTCTGAAGAAAACCAGAAAACTTTCCAACTCATTCATGATACCGGATTGCATGTCAGTTAAAAGGACAAGGGGAGATGGTAATCATACCTCAACACTGTATAGTTTTTTCATTCTATTGATAAGATGTTGTTTTGGTGATAATGAAATAATTTTTTGGAACAATAATGCATTTTATCACACAGAATAAAATTGATTCAAGCTTTTTCTTCTGGAAACATATATAAAGTCAATGATATATCCAGCAAACAGGCTAGGTTCTATCCACCAAAGATCTATTAACTGTCATTCAGGAAAGTTGGAACCACTTTGATAAAATATATTGTTTTGAATTAGTGAAATCTATGCCTGAAAGAAAAAGTCATAAAAGTTCAAGGAGTGCAACTAAGTATTAATTCTAATTTTTTGTCAATGAATTCCATAATTCTTTGCTCAATATTAGGATATGCCATAATATTTTTATCTGCATGATTTGCAGAAAAATGATACCATTAATTTAAATAATGCTTAATGTTCATTTTATGACGTCAGAATGTTTAGCTATTGAATAAAAAATGTTTTGCATCTTATCTGTGATTAGTTTATTTACTGCTCAAATAAAAAAAAAACAAACAAGGGGAACAGCTTCTAATTCCATAATTCTTGCTAGTTATTTATATAGATGTTGGTTAGGATGAAACAAAATATATCTTCTTGTGATCAAAGCATAACAAAATGTACAAATATTTAAAATTATACTCAAGATTTAATTGAAGATTATACTCAAGCATTTTTGTGAATATTTTTTTAAAATTAAAAAATTTTAAGACAATTATTTGGTTTTCTTTTTGGCTTCAACCCATGCACATGCTGTTTAATTCTTCCATGATTAACTTTGCCTGTTGATATTATCATTGTCTATAGTGATTTACTAATCAAAACTTGGAGGTGGCACAAGGCAGAAAGTATGGAGCACCTAGTGAGGATCAAACTCACTAGTTAGTAATTGATATGGTAAGACAAGCTGCCTAACACATGTCTTGCCATATCAATTACTAACTAGTGAATTTGATCCTCACTAGGTGCTCCATACTTTCTGCCTTGTACCACATCTAAGTTTTGCTCCTTCTTGTTGCATTGAAACAGTTGCAAACAATGTTCTGAATGTGTTTTTGAGCGACTGTGAACAAACACTTCACCCAATTTGAACACAGCTTTCTCATTGATAAATGTTAATGCAAAATGGTGAATACACTGCCTTCTGATATGTTCAACTCCTCTGCTATCTCATGCAACTTCAATTTATGATTGGCCAAAACGAGTTTATGGAATTTTTTTGTTTTCCAGGACAACTGCTGTAACCTGAACATTCAGTATTATTTGTGTCTGTACAACTGCATTTAAAGTCAGCATACCACCTCTTAACCGTTGTTTGCAATGGAGCAGAGCCTGAATAACACTTATCAAGTCATTGCTTTGCTTGAACAGTATTTTTCCCATCAGAAAGCAATGCTTTATCAACACACAAAATTCAGATTTTTCCACTGTTTTGAAAATTTGTAACAGCAGCTTCATTTAAAATAACTAATTTGTAAACTAATAATCCGATTAGGCCCAAATTTTGTCACATACCATTTGAATTAGTACTTCATAAAAATCATATGATTTTTTTATTAGTGGCAGCATCTATATGTCAGGCCCTGGACTTATTGAGTGATGTGTTAGTGAAGCTTGGGTACTCAAATGACTATGATGTTTGAGTGCCACATGATCTGAGTGAAAAGAATCTTTTGAATCACATTTCTATCTGTCATTTGTTGCATAAACACATTGAAAATGCATCCTTTTGAAGCAAATTGTGATGGATGATGAGAAATGGATCAGTTTGTTGTGGTGCAGTGGATATTGGCTCGGAGCGAGAAATCGGGGAGCCCAGTTCGAATTCCAGTTGAATTCCTTGCATTCACTTATGTGCAAATACCCTAGGGAAAGGTATTAATTTGTCTCTTTCTTTAAGTTATGGGTTAAATAACAGGACATCTATAGCCTTGGCTGGCAACCAGTCTACTGCAGAAAGTAATGGATAATCTTCTGCCCAGTCAGTCATCTCTTTTTGAGACATGATCGTCCAAGTGTGTATCATGTATGGCACTTAACTGACTGACAACAATGATGAGCAAAAAAAGATCCTGGGATAAGGCAAGGTGAGCCAACTTTAGCCATCCTAAAAGCAGGTCTTCATCTCAAGAAAGTCATGCTGTAACGGATGGAAAGAAATCTTGTACTATGACACCTCTTAACCATTGCTTCAATGGAGCAGAGTTCGAATAACACTTATCAAGCCAAGTAACCAATCAATTGATTCTGAAATGTACTGCTTGCCACTGGATGACTTAAAGGCAGCCTTTCAAGAAAAGCATCCAGAACTGGTAAACTGGAAAGGTGTTGGTTTCTATCAGGATGATGCTGGATCACATGTTTATTTATCGACCCAGCAAAAATTATTATCCCACCTGCAATATTCACTTCTGGTTTTCATTTATTCAGGTCCTTGCAAAATAATCTCAATGATAAAAATTTTAATTCTTTGGATGTCATAAAAAACACTTTAATAAGTTCTTTGCTGAGAAACTAACAAAATTCTGGGAAGACAAAATCTTTAAGTTGAAGAATGGAGAAAGGTTGCACAACAAAATGGTTTATATTTAGTTGAAAAAATAATTAATGGCATAATTTTATTTTGTGTTTTAATTTCTCTTAAAAATCGGCTTGACTTTTTGGACAACCTGATACTAATAGACTCCAATTTTTATCTTTGCCCTGAATATTTCTACTGAAAAATAAAATGTGGTTTATCAATTTTTAATAACTATTAGAAATTCACTAATGTTCCATAATTCATTAGATTAAAACAACTTAGTGGTTAGAAGAGCAATCTTGAACCTTAACATGTTTATCACCAAATATTAATATACTCTTTTTTTAAATTCAAGCCTGATATCTGTTTTGTCCTTCAAGGACTACTATGATTGATACTACTTTCTAGTGATACTTCTTAACTTCTGGGAATCCCTTGTTTTGTACTTAGTCTGAAAGTGTTAAGAAGTTGATCTTGAAATTGTGTGTGTGTGTGTTTTGGGGGGTGCAAGCTGCTGGATTATTGAGTCATCATCTCTAGATACATTACAAACCAAGAGTGAACAACTATTTGCCCATTAACTGGATTTGAATTCAGAGTTCTCCTCCTAGAGTGTTTTGATATTTAACCCATTGCTAGGAGGTATAGATGAATTCTAACGTTTTCTAAGAGTATTAGTGCAAAAGTGAACATAACAAAATAAATGAGTTATTTTTAATTACAGATAAAATTATTTTGTATGATGATTTTCTAAAAATGGTTAACTTACATCCTAGCAATTTGTTGCTGTTTATATTTGTTAATTGTTGAAAGTGATTCATTCATAAATAGCTTCCTAATAAATAAATTCTATCAGTTTTCAAATTGAAAAATGTAACTTCATTTCAACTGATATTAAACTGCACTCTATTTGGGAAAAAGACTGACTGAATATACAGATTTTTTTTTTTTTACATTGGAAACTTTTTGCACATATCTAATATAAGGAATTTTCTATCTATCTATCTATCTATCTATCTATCTATCTTCTTCATTTGTAAAAGAGTTATTATGCAACTTAGGTTTCTACCATGTTGTATCTTCAGGCAATTTGCAATAACTGATTTTACCGTTTTTTTTTAAAATTTTTATTTATTTTTTTTAAGAATGCTCGCGTAACGGGGGATTCTTTTTGAACGCTCATGTAACGGGGAATTTTTCAATGCGCAATTTTTAAAATTACAAGAAATTATAACATTTTCATCCATGGTTGTATGAACATAATAGTTATTTTATGGCATACCATAAAATACCTATTATTTATGTACAAGCTTAGTTTGTACATAAATAATTATACAAACATATTTGAAATTTTCTATAATGGATTCATTGATATTTTTTTAAACATTCTATAGTACTTTATTTCTTTGAAAATAAAAATACATATAGTTCAATTTGAATTTTAGCAAGTTTCATCAGAAACAATTTAAAACCATACAGTCAAAATAACAGAAACAGGACTTTGTGTTCACTTGTATTTAATTGAAAAGAATTGATTTTTAAATTAGATCTCATTCAAATATATATTAAATGTAATTTTCTGTGATTCATAACCAAAAAGAAAACATTACTAATGAATGTAGAAATGCTATGCTACTCTTTAAAAGGAATGCTACAGATACAAGTCCCTAAAAAAAAATATAAATGATTATTTATAGGTGAAAGTGACATTGATAATGACATAGTATACATGAACATGCATAGCATTTAGTGCAAAGAGATTTTCTTAGATATAGATATTTTGGGTAGATTGTTAAGTATACAATTTTAGCTGTGAGTACTTGATGAAAGGGCAGGGAGTCATTGGATTGCTTATGAATACATGCACTAAAATGATTCTATATACTAATTAAATGATAGTTAACTTTGTCATTTCCTATCAATGATACACTTGCAGACAAAAATATATTTGGTATGTCTGCTATACAGGCAAATATATTTTGATCTAACTACACAAATCTCTCAGAGCAACCATACATAAATGTAGTAAATGAAAAAGCACTTAATTAATAGAATTAATTCACCAAAGTAATTTTTAGTTTCAGTTTTGTTCATAACATGCAGGTGTACATTATGAGAAATATTTACTTTTTATACATTTTTTTTATTTTGAGCTTTATTATATTCAAGCTATATTAGTGTTAGGTTTGGAACCATTGTTTAAAGTTGAGAAGTTGTGTATTGAATTGATTGATAAAATAAACAAACAAGAAAGTGAAATAAAACGAGATAGAAAGTTTTTATTCTATTGGAACCTTTTGTGTAGAGAATGGTCAACAATCATCCCTGAAAGAAAGTGTAAATTCAGGGAATATTTTTATGAATGTCTCAAATACATATATATATATATTTGAGACATTTATAAGAATATTCCCTGAATATATATTTGAACAGATTTTTAGTATTACAAAACTTAATAATAGCTAGGAATAAGCAAAATTTGGATGACATTTTTATACAAAAAACTAAATTAAATGACCGGTTTCGTCTCAGATCTTCTCAAGTTTATTTCTGGGAAATTTATGTAAGCATAGAAAATAAATGATAATGGGGGGGGGGAATATGCAAAAGAACTAGAGTCCAATAACATTCAAACCCAGCAAGCAATCTCTCTGTTTGTAGAGAGAAGCTTGCAGGATTTGATGTATATGGACTCTAGAACCTTCAAATTATATAGAGAGTGTGACCTTGATAGCACAGTAAAACAGTCAGCAACACAATTCCTGCTATTTATGGTGTATTGTGCTATGGATGACCCAGATGTATTTACCAGTTGGCTACTACTTGCAGCTGGATTCAAAATTCTGGGAGGTAAATGTTGTTTCATTCTATAATTCAAACACTGAGATGTTCTACCTATGTAGTCATGTCCACATTCGTGTCTACATTCAAATTTATAAATAACAGAATTGACATGGTGTGGGAGTAAAACATCCTTACAAATAGAAGGATGAATTGGTCATGTAAAAAATATTACTCGAACATTAGCAGAGAAATAACATTTGCTAATAGAATGTGAAATCCGCCCGGCTAAAAACTCACCTTCTGCACTAATATAAGGAAGACACAAATAAATCAGACATTTTTTAACAACATGCAGCTTAACCTTATAAAAATTATTAATGACATCACTCATAATGGAATCCAAAATGTCCAAAGGATATCCATTTTTAGAAAGTGTCATCTTAATAAAATCCGTTTCACCGCAGTGGAAGAAATTAAAAGAAATTTTAAGAGCCCTGAAAGTCAGTGTTCTAATCAAATTAATTTTATGTTGATGTGGACAAAAAGAGTCTTAACGTGTATCCAGTCCCTAAAAGGTGGCCATCCTAAATACAGAAGTCGAAAAGCCATCACTATTCCTATGGACTAGAACATCCAAAAAGGATAGACAATAATTAGACTCTTTTTCCACGGTAAATTTTAAGGACGGATGGACAGAATTTAATGAGAAATAAATCAGCTTCACCCTCATTGTTAAGTATCAACATAATGATGATACATTAGAGGATGATCAATATGAGAAAATAATGAAGCCTTGTGAAAACCAACAAAAATATTAGCAAGCGAAGGACCCAAAGGCAATCCCATTGCAACCCTGTCAATTTGTTGTTAAAACTAAATTCAACAGATGAGGTGGCGAACTTCATAAGATCAACAAATACACTCTCAGGAAAATCCGGGGGAGACAAAGAAGAACAATACAAAATATCATAACATTTCTCTATTGTCTCAGAAAAAGGGACACAGGCGAACAAGGAACAAATGTCAAAAGAACACATGAAACCATTACTGGAGGAGAAATTGTGTATAGATTCAACAAACGAAAAGTGCTAAAGTGCAACAACACAGGTTGTAGCACTGTCAAGAGTCAACTCACGACTTTGTGCTGAGAAGACCCAGTCATAAATAGGATGGGTCGTAATGGGACACTACTTATGAATCTTCGGTAACCCATACAAACAGGAACGAATAGACTTAGTAGGTCTAGTTAACTCAGAAATATCGGAAGATAATAAACAGCTCTTGACCCACTTTAACAATTGCCTTTGAAACTTGGCTTCAACATGATTGCATGGGTCTCAACTGGACCTAATTTTAAGAATTTCGATGCATCATTAAGAATATTATGCCTCTTAGAAATATAATCAGAATAGTCCAGTAGCACTACACTGGGACCTTCATCAGGTTTAGTAATAACAAGGTTATAATTGTTTTTTAAACCTTTAATTACCTGGCAGTGCTGTTCTCCCAATTTGGACTCTGAAAAAGAAACAGAGGAACCAGCAAAAGAATGGGCAAAACAATTAAGTTTAGCCTTAAGGTCACTAAGATACTCAGCAGAGCGAGGCATAAGTCTATGAACTTGTGCAAATAAAACCTCAAACTCAGCAAATATTTTCTCATGGTATGGCATTGAAAAAGGAACACAAAACTCCAAACCATGAGCAAGTATACAAGTCTCTATCTGAATAGGCTCATATGATGAAAAATTAAAGACAATTCCATCACCAGTAGGTTCATCACTGCATCTGAAACACTTGCGAACCAAATAATCTAATTTAGTCTGGATAGAAACAGACAATTTTTTAGCACCAAGTTCATGTATATAGCCAACTAGCCAGGGAAAACTTATCGGATGCAGTGATGAACCTACTGGTGATGGAATTGTCTTTAATTTTTCATCATATGAGCCTACTATAAGAGAGTGTTAACATACACTTCCTTCATTTAAATAAGAAGCATATTTACTGTGAAGATCAGTCAATCAGTTAAGTCCAAACGTGATACATGTTTGGGCATTCTTATCTTGAAGCAGATTGGGCATAAGATTTTCCCACAGTAGTAGCTATTACTTTCTGCAGTAGACTGATGACCAACCAAGGCTATAGAACCTAATCTGCCTTGCTATTTAACCTATATCTGGAGGGAGAAGAGATGATTAATACTTTCCCAAGTGTATTTGCACGTAAGTGAATGCAATGAATTCAACTGGAATTTGAACTTGGTTCTCTGATTTCTCTTACCAAGCCTATACCCACTGTACCATAATGCACATGAAGATACATCAGCAAAAAATGAACTTAAACTTTTACAAAAAAAAAACTTTGTTGTAAAAATGTGAATAAATTGTAGTTTCAAATTTTTGCCACAATTTTTGGAAATTTGTTTACTATATTGTGACTGATTAATTACTAATGTTAATACTAATGTTATTTGTTTCTTTTAGTTAAAAAAACAAACTAAAGATTAAATGACATGCATGAATCTGTCAATACAAAATAAATGAATCTGTCCATACAAAACAAATGTTGCATGTTACTGTTTTTAACTCTTCTAATTGGAACAAATCTACCGTAAGTTTAAACTTTGACATGTAGCAAAATCAAGGTTTAACAATGCACACAAATAGAAAAATGATGATTACTAGTGACCTTGGATTAAAAAAACAAAAGATTTTTAATCCAAGGTTACATTATGAGTATAACATATACAAATTACTGCACCTGTGGATTAAGTAATACATTCCATGATTAAGGTGCATTATACAAAACAACCAGGATATTTAATTAAAAGCATCCAAATTTGAACAATATAACAGTTAATGATATATAAGATTGTATAGAAGAATCCATTGTTGGTCTTGGCAGAGTCTTTTCAGGTGACGGATCTAGCACTTTTATTTTCTTATTAAACTATATCCAAAGTTTTCCAATGTAGCTCTCTGTGCCATTTCTCTGTAATTCATTTTAATTTTTCTGACAAGTTTTCTTTGATACTTGAACTTGATGATTTTACACATACTAACTTCTAAGTTCTATACTAACAGTTTCTTCTCTTGCACTTCTTGTTTTCCAGTTTGATCTTCAAAAATGTAAATGTGAATTGTTATGCTTGGTTTATTAAATAATAATAATAATTTAACAAAATAAGCTGAAATATTCTTTATTTTTTCTCCAACTCATATCACAAAGTCTGTTTTGACATTAAAATATATTTTATCACTATTTGTGCCAAATTATAGTTTCTTGCTTTCTCAGTCAACTTTGATCTTCAAAAATGTTAAAGCAATGCCAATTGTTATCTTCTTTCTTCTTAATTATTGTTCTTTTATTGTTTGCTCTCCTTAATAATGTTTAATTTTTCTTACATTGCTAAACCTCAGTAACTCCTTGCATTTTAGTGGTTATATTGTGTTTCTTAGACTGAAATTATTAGAAAAATAATAAAATAATCATTTGTTGGTAATATTTTATAAAATGAAAGATTTCATTATTTTTTTTTTTCCAGAGAACAGTGGTAATGAATTTGTAATATAATTTGTGCTGATATTATGCTATATGACCTTTTGGCAGACTGATTATACTCCTCAATGATTGTCTAATACATGCAATCCAACACCTTGGCTGGTGGAAGTATGCTTTTATTTTCAAGTTAATTTTTATGTTTTCTCATGCATGTGCTGATTATGAAGTTACTGGACAGCTATCCAATAACTTCATAATCCTATATATTGGCAATGCTTCATCACCTTGTGGTGATTGATGATAAAGAACTTCAAGATAGCCTCTCTTGATATATAGCCAGAGGAAAACTGTATCACTTTCCTGTTTCTTTTCTGACAAAATTTTGGTTGAACATTTTAGTAGCACTGAACTTTTATACTTTGTTCACTATCAGTTTGCTTTATAATTTTTTTTCCTGAACTACAAGATATTTTGGTAATTTAACTATTGAGTTTAAAACTTATACTAATTCAATGACTCTAATGCAAACCATTTCATCAATGAATGGATAGAACAAAAGTTGAACTAGTATAAACTGAATAGAAACAAAGCAGCTGGACCAGATGGCATAGTAATAGAGCTGCTGATAGCCCTGGAAGAATTTGGCATAGAAAAAATTACAGAAATAATAAATTAAATTTATAATAGCTGTAATACCAGATGACCTCAGCAAGTCAATCTTCATAGCACTGCCTAAGAAGCCAGGGGCAAATGAGTGCAAACTCTCCAGAGCCATCAGTTATAATAAAACTGATCGTCCGAATCATGATGACTCATGAGAAGCAGAATCAAGGCCAGAAATAGGCCAAGAACAGTGCGGGTTTGTCAAAGACACTGGAACAAGGAATGCCATATTTATGATTAGGATGCTCTTCAAAAGGGCAATACAAATGAAGGACTTGCACCTATGTTTTATCGATTATGAAAAGGCGTTTGACAAAATATGCCACAATGCTCAGCAGCCTCAACATATTTGGGAAAGACCTAAAAGTAATCAAGAATCTCTACTGGCAGCAAACTGGCTGAATACAGACAGGTAACGAATTCAGCAGATATATACAAAGAAAAGGACGTAAGACAAGGATGTGTCTTTTCACCAGATCTATTCAACTTGTACAGCAAGACTATTCTGAGGACCCTAGAAGTTATGCCAGGATTCGTCACCGGAGGCCACAATTTAAACAAAAGGTACGCAGATGATACAGTGCTGATAGCAGACACAGAAAGGAAACTACAAGACCTCCTACAGAAGGTAGCTGAAGAGAGTGACAATAAAGGACTACAAATAAACTGCAAGAAAACCAAATGCATGATCATCAACAAAAAGGGCAGCCCAAAATGCCAAATACAGCTGGGGGATACTAAAATCAAGCAGGTACAAACATTTAAATACCTGAGAAGTGTTCTAACTGAAGACGGAAACTGATACACAGAGGTCCGAAGGCTAATTGGCATGGCGAAGGATGCATTCCAGAATTTGAGTAAAGTATTAAGAAACAGGAAACTTTCACTAGAAATAAAGAAGAGAGTACTGGATTGCTATGTGATATCAGTTCTTCACTATGGCAGTGAATGCTGGACAATATCATCAAAGATGAAGGAAAAACTTGAAGCAACTGAAATGTGGTTCTACAGAAGGATGCTGCGAATATCATGGATTGAGCATGTGAGCAATGATGAGGTTTTGGAAAGGATGGAAACGAAAAGGAAATTAATAATGAGCATCAGGAAGACACAGATGAAGTTTCCTGGGACATGCAATAAGGAAGAAGGGCTTTGAGAACCTGATACTCACAAGCCAGATAGAGGGAAAAAGAGACAGGGGAAAGCAGCGGATAACATATTTGAAGGACCAGATCAGGTAGATGATTGCATGGTGTAACAAGAGAAAGTGTGCTCAGAGCCACCAGGGATAGGGAGACGTGGAAAGCCATGATTGCCTATGTCCTGAAGGGACAGGGCACATAGAAGAAGAATATAAAGACAGTTGAGGTAGTTCTTTCAATTTGCCCATTTACCATATTGCAGCAGTTAAGACAGTCAAAAAAAGGAAAACATTATGGATATAAAAATAATATTAAACTTAACATTTGAAGTTCATTTTTTTGTATCCCATGAGCAATTTAAACTGATGAGATGGGTGCTTGTTGTGTAGGACAACAGTCTAACCTGTTAAAGGGCAGCAACTTGACATGGTATCAATTCTAGAAAACCTCCAAAAAATGTTGAGTTATGCCTTTTTGATAACTGTTCACAGCTCCCTGATATTTGTAGGTACAGCAAGCATTTGTGACTCAGTTTCTATAGTCATTGAGTTCTGTGACACCCTAGTTAGTTCATCCAACAAGTTCCATGTCTTCATCTTGTGTCTAACATAAGAAGAATCAAAATTTTAAAAGGATTATACTTATTCCCAGTAAAGTAGTAACTAGTTCTCTTGCTGATCCACATGAATATGTTACATTTGTATTCTTTCCTAACTTGAGTGGATATAGGGGAATACTCTGAAACCTTATTCTGTAGTTTCTCAGGATCACAATTATATGATCATTTCCACAATACAAACTCAGATTTTTTTTGCTACACTGAAATTAATTTCATTAAATATACAAATATTTCTTCCTCATTAAAATATACTGCACCCAATTGATTGTCAAATGCTAGCAATGCCTTAATGCTATTAATTTTGAGAAGTTTAAATACTAATGACTTTCCATTTACTAACAAAATCAGCTTTAATTGAATCCACATTGTACACACCAAGATTTATGCTCCCACTCTACAGCAGCTTTCCCTTGAACAGTCAAAATGTCTATATAATCCTACACTCCTTGATTCTAAGTATGCCTGTTAATATAGACCAGCACTCAGTTATAACCTATTTCCAGTTTTGTTGCCACTTGATCTGCAATATCAGTAACAGTAGAATGATTAAGCTACATGACAAGATGAGTATTAAGAATGCTAAACACAATATTGGTTTGTGCAGTTCTTGTGGAAGAACTGAATCTCAATCAAGTAGCAAATGTTCATTATCATAGTGGACTAGACTGAAAAAAAAGCAGTTTTTTTTTTTTACCAAGCAAGTTTGCCTTTCTCTATCAGTCATTTCACATGGTGATAAAATAATGCAGAACATATCAATCAATAGGTCTGGCACTAGTGACTGAAAGAAGACTTAGTGTTAAGTAATACTTGGTAAATGTTGGGTAGCAGGCATTATGTGACTGCCGTCATGCATGTTTTTGATTTGGTGACCTTTATTATGGCATTTCACAGCAAGTTTTTAGAGGCTTTGTGGATGAGTGAAGCATTTTGATATATTTTCTAATATGTATATCCTCTGTTATGAATTAATGTAGTAGAATAGTATCACAGAAAAAAATCAAAAGAATTGCTTTAAGAAAGCAATGTTCTGTTTCTGAAGCAGGGGGCTGGCATAATATAACACCAAAGGATGATGCCTCATCTACAAGCTGTGCTTACTAATAAGATCCACAAATGTGAGGCATGACGTGCATACAAGGCAGGGGATGCAATCTGGGCAAGATATCCTAAAAAATAGTGCATATAAGATTGGAAAGAGTCACTGTGATCATCAGTTTTCAATTTATAGAGGTTGGTAGAATCCCACATTAGGTCAAGGATATTTAACACTTACAAAAAATATGTTGGAGGACAATGAGCACAATCTTGATGGAGTGAAAGGAATACTCTGTTATTCAGCACATGCAAATAAGCACCAGACAGTGACTGCTTCCCTTATGTTACTAATCAGTGGCTAGTGTGTATGTGTGTGGGAGGTTTGTTTATAGTGATATGCCAAGAGAAAAAACAAGTGATAAAGTACTTCAAGATGGTTGCTTTTGATAGATTAATCAGATGTAAACAACTTTGAAGCATCACTTTTACCTTTCTTCATTCAATAGAAGTGGTGGCTGAATAATTATAATTAGTAATGTGGATATGTCTTCATTCACTGCATTTCATTTGTAATATCTGTTTTAAGCAACTTCACTACATCATGACTAGCATCAAGGTAAAAATTGTTCAAATCAAAAAATATATCCATTCATTATCTTTGCAAAAGAAAATTTACATACAGTGGGTGGATAAAATAATAGAAACACTTTAAAATTTCAAGCAAATTTATTTCAATATGGAGCAGAGATGTCTTTGGTAGCAATTACAGCTTGAATTCTGAGTAGGATCAACTTGTACAAAGTTTGAATGGTTTCCAGGGAAATTTTTATCCATTCTTCAGCTAAATGATGATAGTGAAGTTATCAACTCCTCACTCATTTTTCTAAAATGAACCATAAATGTTCAATGATGTTGAGATCTTGGGTGGCTAGATAAGATGTTCTACTTCAGTAGAATGTTCCTTGTGTCATTCAGCTAATGGGTATATTATCATTCTGAAAGATGGCATTTCCCTCTGGAAACAGTTCCTAAACAGTAAGATGAAGTTGATTACTTAAAATTCTTAAATAGTACTGACTGTTGATTTTAATAAATAATATCTGTAAAAAAACAATTTTAACAAAAAAAAGAAGTACTACTAATGTTTAACATTAGTAGTACTTCTTTTTTTTGTTAAAATTTAAAAATAGACAAGCTTTTGACAGCTTAATTAAATTTTCCAAATTATGCTATTATGGTACTAAATGTTTCTATTATTTTGCCCACCTCCTGTACATGCAAATCAGGTATACAACTAAATTAAAGAAACATTATATATTAAATCCTGATTTTATCATATTTTCATGAAAAAAAAATATCCAGGTTTATATGAACTTGATAAAAATGCAGATAAATTCAATTTGTTTTTTATTCTTTGTGATTCTCTCTTTATATTTGCCTTCACTCTTTTTATAATGTTCTCTATCTTCCTGCAGATTCATTTAGTTGAGATGGTTGAAGATCCCGAGAAAGTCTTGGAACAGATGCGTCCATATCTACAATGGAATATTGGAGCTGATCTTCTTTTCAAAGAATTGCAGCATTGTTTGACACCAGAAATTCAAGTAAAACTAATCATTGGTTTCTCTTTTTAAAAGAATCTTGTTCTAGTCTATTTAAAAACTTTATTTAAATCTCTAACTTATCTGAACTTTCCAATAAATTAGTTTCTTTCTCTGTGTGTTTACTGATTAATAATAACTTGTTTATGTTAGGGTATAAAATGTCAATACCATGAAAAGTTATACTGAAATTTATAAATATTGTCTCAAATAAATCATTATCATTATTCCAGAAATTGTTCAGTATTTTAATCCTTTTTGTTTTTATTGTCATGTTTGAACCTTCTTCTTGTGATATGCTTTTAGTTCTAGATATGAGAAGAAAAAATTCCTGCAGACAACAATAATTTGTGGATCAGATTGGAAAAAAATTCACTAACATGCTAATCAACACACATGTTCCTTTCTTTTTTCAATCACAATGATTTTATTGATTTGATCACATTGATTTGTTCTCAATATCGGCTTTATGTATGTAATCTTTTGTCAAGCCTCTTTCAACCTCCAGTAAGATTTTCTCTTATCTTGACATTATTTCAAAGATGTTAATGAAAATACATATGTTCAGATTATTGTGACTACTAACTAGTTTATTGAGTGACATACTGTACCTCAACAGCACACAACAGTACATAGAGTAGCTTTAAGAAATAGTTTAATGTTTGGCAATCTGCCTGGTATCAATGAATGATCTTTGTTCTAGGACATTTTTCCTTTTCCTTGGATAGTTGGATAAGTTTTCAGCTTCCAGTACCTACCATGTCTAGTTAAGTTTATTATAACTATAGTGTTGCCTTTGTTAGGAAGATAACAGTGACTTTAAAGAAAACCATTCGTCCTTTACATTCAGTTTTAAGATTGTTTTTTCTTGTGCTTGTCTCAAATTATAACTTAGCTTATCTGTTTATGTCTCAACACTCTTTATGGTAGTTTCCTCAACTAAAGCTATTAGTCAAGTAAAGTAAATCGCTGTCAAGTAAAGTATTTACTTGACAGTGATTATAACATTGGGACCAATGAAGCGGTACTAAGTTATATTGACTTGACTTGACTAATGGTATGAAGAGAACCTTGATTCTTCTTGTTTATCTTACAGCATTCAAAACCTGAAAATGCACAAAATATTACAGAGGCATCACATGTTGTGCTGTTCAAGTTTTTTCAGATGAGCTGTCTGTCTTGCAATTCTACAACACGTAGTTAGTATGACTGCATGATAAAAAAAGCAATCTTGATCAATAGTGCAATGTAAATGTTTTCTCTATTGATCTGATACAAAAAGTTTTGACAACATGAAAAATAGTAAGTCAAGTTTACATCGCTGATGCAGTCTGTTCTTGCTGCATATTGCCTCAGTCATGCTTTGATAATATGCAGTGAGTCAGGCACATTGATTTAAATTTTGACTATCAAATTTAGTTAATACATTTCATTTGTTTATAAATATTGTTATCCTTAAGTTGGAATTTTGATCTTATTCACTGCTATCTCTAAATTTTTAATAAATAAAATATAGAAAATAATTATTTAATATATGCCATATAAAAGGGAGAGAGTAGAACACAAATTTACTTTCTTTGTGTTTCGGAATTAAAAATTTTTATGCAAAATAAATTTTTTTTTTTTTTTTAAGAGTGAGAGAAGAGAGAATGTTACCTCTCTTAACTGAATAAGGCATATGCAAAACAAACAAGACACGGCTCAAATCTCCAATGCAAACTTTGAAAGAAACAAATATTTATTACATTAATTTACATTTATTACATAAAATAATATAACAAAATACAAGTTTTACAAATAATTTTGCACAAAAATTTTCTTTGCATGCACTTTATAAAAGACAAGATAACAAATTAAAAAAAAAAATAGAAATATAGCTCATAAAAAAATATAAATTGTTCAACAAACTTTCAGTAATCAAAAAAATACAAATTGTTTTTTACAAAAAGGTTAAAAATATACTTTTAACAACTGAAAGATCTTTTGAGAAGGTACAATACAGTTTGTTTTTTTTTTTTTAAAAAAAAGTTCAAATGCAAATTTTAAAAGACATCCTCTATAAGAAAACTTTTCAGGCATTTAAATTTCTGTACCTGCTTGATTTTAGTATCCCCAACCTGTAATTTGTATTTTGAGCTTTTGTTTTTGCTGATGATTATGCATTCAGTCTTATGGTAGTTTATGTTTAGTTCTTTCTTTTTGCTTTCCTTTGCTACATTCTGTAGGAAGTTTTGTGCTTTTCTTTCTGTGATAGGATAGGATGTAGCTCATTAAGCTGATTGCACCTGGTTTCTTAGGCAGTGCTATGAAATTAAATCTGCTTAGGTCTTCCACTATATAAACACTGCTGTAAATTTAATTTATTATTTCTGTGATCTTGACTGTGCCAATATCATCTTAAGCTGTCAGCATATCTGTTACAATTTTATCTGGCCCTGTCACTTTTTTGTTTTCAATTTGGCCAGTGCATATATATGTGCGTGTCTATATATATATATATATATATATATATATATATATATATATTGTAGTTTTGATATTACAATGCTTTTATAAACTATTGTAATAGCACTACACAAAAATTTTCACTTTTTTCTCTCTGTTATCCGCATCACATTCTGCTTCCTTTTTTTTTCTTATTTTTTTTTTTAATGTAAAAAGATTTGAGCCCAGACACTATGTAACTGATATCTATATCTGTCTACAATTCACTTCCTGCCTAAATTTAAAATTTCTCTCTCTTAGCCGTTTCTATTGGCTCTTTCTTCTCAGTGTTTTCTCTCATTTTCCTCTTTGTTTTTGTTTCCTCTGTGTCTTTCCTCTTTCTTTTTTCTTTCTTAATTTCTCATCTTTTCTACCCTCTTTCTTTTTTCTCCCTTTTTTTTAATATCGACTTACCTCGTACAAAAAGATTTCCAAAAATAAAAGTAAGTAGTGTTTGTTTTTATTTTTTATTTTTTTCAATAAAAAGTTTATTACCATCATTATTAACTACCTGATGAGACATTGTTCTTTCAATGTCAAAACAAAATGTACAATTTTGTAGTAGTTTGTACATGTTCTAAAATATAATAATGAATAATATATATATATATATATATATGTGTGTGTGTGTAGTTTTATAAATATTTTTGTGTGTATATATATATATATATATATATATATATATATATATATGTAGACCCAAAATAACAAGAAGCTAAATCATTACAAGGCACTTAGGCCAACATCCACTCAAGTGTACTAAGAAAAAGTTAACACATCTGCAAACAATACACTAATAAGAGGTCAGCAATTAACCATCTGTAGAACCACTCACTTACAAAGATATTAAATTACACCAAGCTCCATGTGAATATGAAAAAGACCAGAGAAACAACAGCAAAAGATGAAAAAAAAGTGAAGGCATAACAATAGTACCTTCACAAAACTTAGCAGGGTTATGCTAACTTCTAAGTTAGAAGATGAACTTCTCCACACTAACTCTCTCTCTTTCTTTACATTTACCATAAGCAACCAACATTATTGGGCCTGAAATATTTCTATTTTATTTCTGCCCTTTTCTTGTTAGTACATATGCTGAAATGGTAAAGAAACAGAATCAACTAACACACTGTTCAATCCTGAATTCTCTATATTTGTTTTTAGGGGTAGCTTTATCTTGATATTCATTTTGTACAGAAGAATTTATTTTTAATGTAAAGAAAATATGAAACAAAAATCCAACTTTTTAATAAAAATGTATATTTTTACAAATTTTATATTTATCAAATTATGAAAAATGAATAATATTTATATAAATTAAAAAAAAGTGGTTGATCAGAATTTACAAACTTATTAATGTAAAAAATAATTTCTAAATTTTCCAGTTTGAAATCCTGGAACATACACATTCAAATATTTTGAATGTGTATATTTTATTTTTTTCTAACATGAACAGAAAACAATAAAGGAACAAATTAAACATGATGGAAACAAAGTAGCAGTCGAAACCATTCTTAATCAATTGCTCTCCGAAGATGACTGGCCCTTGCAACTCTATCGTGCTCTTCTCAGTCCAAGTATTAACCGACCAAAGTTAGCCAGAAAACTAAAAGGATCAAAGACAGAAGACGGTAATTAAATTGTTTTTTTTATTAATAATGTCTTATAAAAGTATCCAAGCCTAAATAATGTTTTCAGAGACTAAGCAATTTTTTTTGGTAAATAAATGAATAAATTTTCTATGACAGAACATTACCAGATATTTTTGACTCAGTTTATTTCCTTTCATTTTAATGATTAAACTGTAAAATTTAGAATTATAAAACAGAAATAAAATGAGTTTTAAATATTTTATTTTGACAAAGTGTATCTTGGCTGCAAATTGAGAGTCAGTCAATAAAAAAAAAAAAAATTCATAAAATGAAATAAAAAAAAGGAAAAGCAAAGTCAGATGTGTAATCATGTTGTGTTCTGTACAAAAAAGGCACATCTCAAACTGCAAAGAATCCACCCCTAAAAAAATCAGTGAACAGAAAATTTGTTACTTCAAAATTATTCCATATACAATTTGAGACCAGAACATAAATATTATCAGCAAACATAAAATTCTACAAATTTTGCTTGTAAAAAAAAAAAACATCCTGAAATTGTAAGAAAATGTGAAAAAAATATTAAGTTAATTAAAAAAAAAGTCTCCCTTCTAATTGTAGATAATACAAAAGAATTGGATAATTCATCAATGAGTGATGGTGACAGTGTTCAGCTTGGGACACAAAAGAAATTTGAAAGATGTTCTGGGAAGACAAAGGTGAAAAATCTTCCTGTGATCTTTTTAAATACATTAAAACAAAATCTTGATGTTAAAGATGGTTGGAAGTTGATGGCTGTACAATTGGGTAAGATTACTTAGTCTTAATTCTTTGTTTACTAACATAGTTTTGTTCGTCTTATCACTCCATAAGTCCTGGGCCTAACTATTAGGTTTGTCCCAAAAGTTCGTAAACACTTGCAAAAAAGTTAAATTTTACTTGCCAAATAATCTAAGGTTACCAGAAAACACTTGCAAAAAATTGAAATTTTACTTGCAAAAACAAGAAAAATTATTGCTCAAAATAAAAACCATCATTTTCCAAGACTTTCTGCCATCAATCTGCAAGCTTTCGTATTTGGTGTCTCTTGCCCTTTCTGAACCCATTGCTTGTCTCGATTGTGCTGGACCAGATAGACCCATTTCTCATCAGATGGCACAATGCACTTCCAAAAACGCTTATCCAATGGATTGCTGAGCAATTGACAGCAAATTTCAACTCGTCTATTAGCTTGTGCTTCAGTGAGTTCGTGCGGATCTTGGTGTGGCTTTTGTGAACAAAATCAAGTTGCTTTAAATGTCAGTGAATTGTTGATTTGCCAACTCCAAGCTCATCAGCCAATTCTTGAGTGTTTGATGAAGGCGCAATGTCCAACCCGGTTTGCAAGTCTCCATCATCCAACTTTAATGGCCGTCCCGAACTAGGCTTATCTTCAAAACTCATATCGCCAGAATCAAAATGCTTGTACCACTTTGAGATTGCCACATATGCAATTGTTCCTTCACTTTCGGCAGCACAAATCTCTTCTGCAGCTTTTCTGGTTGAAAGACCTCACTTCCAGCAGTAACAAATCAAAACTTGCAGCTCAATTTTATCAATTGCCATCTGGAATACTAAGATGAAGATCACTATAACAATATAAATGCAAAATTGCATAAAAATTCAATTTTTCACAAGTGTTTATAAACTTTTGGGACAACCTAATAATAAAACAACAACTTTTAGACAAAATTTGATTTTATTCATCAAGATCTCTTTCTAGGGTGATACACTGATTCCAACGCTTGTCTAACAATTTGATTCCTTTTTTGTAGAATGATTTGTCTTTGACCACAAAATATGCCTCAGTTTCTGATATTATTTTTTCAAATCCTTTAAGATCTGCAAACAGCCAGTAGTCGCTGGGGGTCAGATCTCAAGAATAGGGTGGATGTGGAAGCAATTTGAAGTGCAATTCATGTAGTTGCAATTGACTTGTGACGTGGTGTGTTGTCTTCATGAAAGATCACATTTTCTTCATATGTGGCTGTTTTATAGTGATTTCTCCCTTCAAACACATCAATAATGCTATATAATATTCACTATTGATGGTTCTTCCTCTCTGAAGATAATTGCACATACCAAAATACGCCTGCTAATGTTTGCATCTTTGGTCGCTTTGAACAGCTTTCACCTGCTGCTGTCCACTCAACTGACTGCTGATTTGACTCTGGAGTGAAGTGGTGGATCCATGTTTCATCTATTATCACATATTTATGCAAAAACTCCTTGTTGCATTGAAATAGTTGCAAACAACACCCTGAATCTTCAGCGCATTACTGTTTTTGACTATGAGCAAACAGTACCTACTTTGGACACAGATTTCTCATTGACATGCAAAATGGTGAATACACTGCCTTCTGATATGTTGCACTCCACTACTATCTCACGCAATTTCAATTTAAGATCAGCCAAAATGAGTTTGTGGATTATTTTGGTGTTTTTTGGGACAACTGCCAATTTTGGGTGACCTGAGCATTCAGCATCTTTTGTGTCTGTACAATCACATTTAAAGTCAGCATACTACCTCTTAACCATTATTTGCAATGGAGCAGAGTCTGAAAAACACTTATCAAGTCATTGCTTTGCTTGAACAGTATTTTTTCCCATCAGAAAATAATACTTAAATTGCAGTAAATTGTAAACTAATAAACCGACTGGGCCCAAATTTTGTCACGTGTCATTTGAAAAAATCATATGTCAGACCCGGGACTTATTGGGTGATGTTACAAATTGTCTGTTAAGAGGTAATATGATCTGACTTGAAACTGAATTGAATTTCCTTTTAACTTAAGGAAATTTTTTTTTCTATTTTATGAGATTTTCTTAGATCTAATCATAAGCTAATTTTACATTCTTTACTCTTATTTTACATAAAATAGAAAATAATACACGATTGTAGTCAGTGAAATAGACATCATGAGAGCTAAAGTCTAAGAATGTAGGATTATCTGCTGCATTGTGTTGACCAACTTGGTTGGCTATTTAATAAAATAGAGAAATTTTGATTTTCAACATGAAGATATTTTCTTTGTTGTTCTTTCCAGTAACAATATAATTCCATCTCCTGAAACATTTTATTTTTCTTAAAGAACTACTTTAGAATCTTCTGCACTCTTCCTGAGAAATAAAACATTTATAGACTAGACTAAATGATTATCCGATAGAATCTGTAGAATAGGATAAATTAGTGTAGCAAAAAATAAAATATTTTTCTGATAAAACGTCACGCTCCTTCTCTGTTAACTATTTCAAGATGAACACTGTTGATTTCTGCCTTCATTTATATATTTCATGCATTCTGCTTTATATTAATTTTTTTTTTTATTTATCTAATAAAAAAGATCACAAATACTCTTTCCCAAGGGTATTTGTGATCTCTTCTCCTTCCAGCTATGGGTTAAATAGCAGTAGAGATTGCATTCTATAGCCTTTTTTTAATCTTTTTTCAGATTTAAGAAAGAAAATAAACTTAACTTGCATTTACTTTTATTGACATTATTTATACTTATTCATTCAGAACAGGTAATGAAATTTCATGAGTAAACAACTTTGGCATTCAATTTTGCTATTGATGCACCCACATGTCTGACACTTCTATTAAAAATTGGCATTTCTTTCATATTTTTCTTTGTATGTCAAAAGTTAAAGATACTAAAGCTCAAAATTTATTAGAAAATTTATGATTATGACTTTTTTATACTTAGATTCACTTCTGACTAAAACATCAAATACACTAGTTGTAAAATTATAAAATTATTGTAGCAGTTTTCATTTGATCTCAACAATCTCTGCCACAAAATTATATTTTGTAATTAATCTTTATCAGAAAAATTGTTGATGTGAATGTAGGTAAAACTGAAAATATTCTATATAGACTTGTTAATTTTTTTGAACCAGTGAACAGTTTGATAAAAAAAAATCTGCCAGTTCTCTTTTGTTCTCATTTATCAGAATCTCACAGTAAACAAATTTAAAAATGTAATTCCTTTCATGTTACATGTGTAATAATTGTTATAATAATTAAGAATTACAATTTTTATGTCAATTTTTTTCAAGGTGATACACAAATGTAATGTATTGATATATTTTTCATTTTCTTTGACCAGGATATTCATCAGATGATGTGGCTTACATTCATTTCAAGGATGGCAGCCCTACAGAACATCTGATTCATCATTGGATTCAAGAAAATCCAGATGCTTACCTTGAAACAATTTTTTCATCTCTTCACAAGATGGAATATGAATCTCTATCAAAGGAACTTAGGGAAATATGTGAATATACACATGAATGTGTGGGTGAAACAAGTTCATTAGTCAAGGATGAGTCTGCAATTTCCATACCCAATTTTAATCCAGTACCAGATCTCCTCCCTTCAATCAGTGACTCTTTAAAAAAAGGTGAGCATGTCTCCCCAACCATCAGCCGTGTGATACCACACAAGGCAGTCATAACCGAAATGGATATGCCAAAATATTCTGGGTCCGATGATCAAGATTGTAACTCTTCAGTAGGATCAAAATTGGCACCTGAAGAAGTTGAGTCTTTGGATTTGTTTGATAAAGACACTAAAGTTCCATTAATTAAAAATCCAAGTCTGATGAGTTCACCTCTTTCTTCAGAATTTCTAAATGATTCTTTAACTTCTAAAATAACTAAGTCTAGCCAGCCTCCAGAAAGTCCCTTTTCTTTGGAATGTTCTGCTGATGTTACTGAAACTCAAATAGTTGACGCTGGATTCATGGAGACTATTGATGCCAAAAATCACAATTTGATTGAACAATCTGAGATTGAAATTCTTGCCAAGAATCCATTACTCTTGGATAATGCAAACAATGCCAATATTGCATCTGAAAGTACTTCAAAATCAAAGTACAATAACAGTGAAACTGCATCTACTCTTGAAAAATGCTCTGATTACAATGATCCTTTATTTGAACAAAACCAGATATCTAAGCCTGAATCTTACAGTACACATTTTCATTCAGAAGAAAATGAAAACCTAAAAAATGAACCAGGAATGGAAAAAGCAAGTACAGATGTTAAAACAGTATCGAGATCTGAGGTGCAAACAGCAAAGATGCTTATTGAAAATGTACTAGAGTCAGTTTTGACTCAACAATCTACTATAGAAGATCCTTCAATATCTTTTGAACCAGAGATTACCTCCTCAGTACTTGACAATATTGATAGTAAGGAGAATGAAGCTGATTCCTTAGTTGCAAGCCAAGAATCTGCAAACCCTGAAGAATTACAGAATGACTTTGGGATAGTATCACAAGAATGTAAGCCATTCTTAGCAACTGCAATTCAAAAGAAAAACCCAGTTACTTTATCAGATGGCAACAACATAAAAAAATTGTCAGAGAATGCAATCAATGAAACTACAGAAATAATTTCAAAAGATGTTACACCACCAGAAATTGATGATATAACAGATTCCATTATGAAACCAGTGATATTAGAGGATAAAAATGTTTCTCAGTCAGAAAATAATTCCGAATTGTCAGTGTTGAAGGAAGACATTCAAGATACAAAAGAGCAAATAACAAAAGATTCCTCAAGCAAAATGGCTGAAAACTCTGGAAGCATGCCCAACATTCCTGTCTTGGAGAATACAGAGATTTCTTTCTCAGAACTCATGACTGAACCAGAGACCAAAGATTTAATTTTGACAGTTGAACCACTAGACAGTGTGACCCCAGCTTCCCTATCAAAAATAACTTCCAATTCAATGGAAGAAACTATTAATTCAGGTGCCATGCCAGATATACACACATCTGAGAAATTGGTAAAAATTCATAATTCATCTCCAACTCCAGAAATGGAAATAACAAACACAAAACCAACTTTGGTGCAAGATTCTTCAACTGAATTATCAGAGGTACAATCTTATATGGCTGTATTAAATATAGCAGAGATACCCACTTCTATATCAGTTACTTCTAAAACAGTGCCAGAAGAATCTTTAGCTTCTATAGCAGAATTGGAGGATTCAGATCTTGCAGCTTCTGTGACTTTACCAAATACAGAGATGACAAATAACGAAGTAAAACCTTTAATTACATTGCCAGAAATAAATGAAAACACTGATCCAGAAATACAGACAGCAAAAACATTAGGAGAGATCAATTCAGAAGTCAAATTGAAGACTGACAAGAGTTTTAGAGATGAGGTTGAAATCTTTGAAACAAAAACAGCAGTAAAAGAGGAGAAAAAGATGGATATGGAATTAGTATCACAAGCAGTTAAAGTATCTTTGTCAAGCAAAGATTCTGATAACATTCCATTAGATAGCCTCTCATTGCAGCAGTATATTTCCTCAGAAGAAAACTCCAAATTCACATATTATTTTGGATATATTGTTCTAGGGATGGCAATAGTTGGATCAGGAATGCTTTTTTTGCGTAGGTATTTGAAATAAGCTTATACCAATTGTAAAATTAGGGAAATTTTGTTTCCTGCACAATTTTTTTATAATCTGAAATAATAATATTAAAGAGTAAATATAAATTAGTAGAATTGGTAGCACTTAAAGAAAATCTTTTTCCCTTTGGGTTATTTGCAGAGAACAAAATCTTTCATATTTAGATCAAATGAAAAATATTGAGCAATTAATTTCATATTTGGTAAATACTTAATTATACATGCATTAACACATCAGCTAACAAAAGGTTAATCATTAATTTTATCATTGTGTATGCACTCACAGAGAAAGAAATGCTCAAAAAATTCTTGGTAATGTAAGAAAAACAATTATGACCAAAGTCATTTGGTCAAATTTATCCAGGGTTATATCTGTACTTCTATAAAAATATGGTAAAATTTAATGTTTGTTTGGGCACATGGGAAATCATATGGGTTCATTAATATTGGGGTTTGATATATATGTATGTATATATTAAAAGCAACTTGGTGGGGCTTAACTCAAAAAGAAATCAAAAATATAATGTATATTTCTTTTCCAAATACCTTTGAATTTATTTAGACCTGTAGTCTGTGTTTCATTTGCTGTATAAAAAACAGGATTCAAATAGATATTTCTTGAGATTAGATATTTATTAAAAAAATATCTGGAAAACTAATTTTTAAACAATGACTTCAAGAAATTCTAAACAGAGCAAATGGAAAAAATAAGTTCAAACAAAATTAATTATTTATATGTGAACTTTCACAATGAAGTCTTATTTTGTTAATTAGTTTAGATAATTAAATTTGTTATCAATTTTTTATTATAATTTTACAGATCCCTATTAAGCTGAAATTATTTCCAATATATAAACATTGATATAATGCAGTAGTTTAGACTATGTGGCATGTTTTTCAAAATCATAAAAGTTAATAGTAATCAGTTTACCAAGTTTAATATTTGAATTAACTATTTTGCCAAAATCTTACTCTATCAATATTTCATGCATTCAATGTTGCAAGGTTATTTCAACATTATTCTAAATATTTCTGGATTATAGCCACATGAAATGAAAATGCCAGTTCCCATACAATCACTAAAGTTAAGCAACATCAGTACATAGGTGGGTGACCTCCTGGGAATACCAGGTGGTCACCCACCTAGGATAAGCTTGGATGTGCAGGCGATGTTCTGCATAATAGCTCAGAATTGTTAATCAGCAAGCCAAATTTCAATTTCTTCTATCCAGAAGAAATTATATTCATTTATACACAAATACTCTTGGGAAAGGTATGAATCCACCTCTCCCCACCTAGCTATGGGTTAATTAGTAAAACTTGTATCACTAAACTATTATTATCTCAAAAAAAAATTACAATCTAAAATTATTTTCTGGCTTTAAATAACCTGCAAGGTGTTGATAAGCCATAGAAAATGAATCAATCTAAATATTTTTAAAATATTTATGCATAAATCTATCATAGAATACATAGTAGCAACATTTGACAAATAAGCATCATAGTTTCTGCAAACATTGTTGAACAAAAGAAATAAGCTACTCAATTAAGTTGCTAATTTGTTTAGTTTTTACTAAATTTACTGTAAATATTTGGTTGTGTACATTCAGGATTAATATCAGTAGTCTTCAAGACTGTGGTTGTCACATTCACATTGAAAAAGTATGAGGAGAAATACAGATCAGAATGGAAACAAATACTGAAAATAGTACATGTTGAATTTATAAGTAAAAATTTATAAAAATTAAGCAAATTGATTTATTTTATCTGGGTCGTTCATTCTTGGTTTGCCACTAAATTTGTATTTGTTGATGCTACATAGTTACGTAGACATAATGAGTAATGAATCAATGATCTGATTAAAGTTACTTGAAATTTTTTTAGTTCTTGCATTGAGTAGAATTTCATAAAACAAGTTATTTGAGGTTTTATCAGCAAAATATGAAATATTATTAAAGCGGGTTGTCTGCAGGGTTTGTTCAATTTTATTCAGACATAAGGTTTTCCTGAGAAATGTATATATGACATTATAATTTCTTGAAGAAAATTGACTTTTTGAATTTGATAGGTTAAGATGGGATTGCAATAGGCTATATTAGAATCAAATATTTTTATATTTTTCTCCTCCAAATGGGACCAAATTACAAGGAATTGTATATGTTTGGGAGTTAATAATGAAGCATTTATATTTAATTCATAAAATGGTTAATCAAAAGTATTTGTTGGCACTTTCAACATATAACATAACCACTGTGCTATTTAAATCTATTTTCAAAACTAATTTTATTTTTTCAAATATTGATTATCACAAGACAAAAAGTAGTCATTGATTAGACTTGCCTTATACATTGTTGTATATGCTTCAATGAATATCATTTCTTACATTTCAATAATTGTTCATTTCAGAAATATAAACATTTTCATTGCAATTTATTTTGTATATTTTTGCATTGTTTTCTTTTGTCTTTCAAGCACCTAAATTTATATTGGAACAATTTAGTAATTTCATTAAGGCTAACTTTTTCATCTATGATTATTATTTCTTTGTTGATGTATCAGTCACTTTTATAGGCTTTCATTTAAAGATCTTATTTTAGATGTTTTTAATAATTTGATAATCTTTTCTCAGTTCTTTTTTTTTTTTTTAAGTCAAAATTTAGTTGAATTAGTGACAAAGCATGGTTGATTCTCTTGTTTTCGATTCTCCCCATTCATATTTCGTCAAATATAACAAAACTATATAAAACTTTCAATAAAAGTTTCATATATAAAAATTATGAAAAAAAAAGAGGATCTTATTGTAAAAAAAAAAAAATTAAATACTTTTTTGATTTTACTTTTGATTTTTTTTAATTGTTTTCTTTATAACCCTGATTAATTGGTTGGGAACAACTTTATACACGGATTTTCTATAAAAATAAATAACCAAGAATTGAAGTAAAATGATTGCATTTCTTGAATTGGATGATTATTGATTTTGATGACTACATAAAATTGAAGTGTTTTATTCTTATTGAAAAATGGATTCACTTGATATGTATATTTCAAAACTTCCAAATCTCCAAAATAAAAGCAATGCTATTATTTCCAATTACAAAAGGCAACATGAAAAATGCCCTTATAATATTTGATTATCTTAAGAATTGTTTTTAATAAAATTGTGCAGTTTTGCTAATGCTTTCAAGTGCTAGTAATAACTTACATCGCCTGTTTGCACTTTTTTAGCTATATTTAAAGAAAAAGCAAAATAACATTAAATCTTACAGTGTAAATAAGTAAGTTAGATGAAAAGACCAATCTTATGACTAACCAAACAAAATATGCTGAGGTGGAAATGGAACATGCAACATATATATAGTATTTTAAAATAGCTTTTATTATAAAAATCTCTTATACTTTCAAAGCAAAGTAAAAATTGCCTTGAAATATTTCAAGTGTAATGAAACAAATATAATTCAAATTAATATATTGGATGTTTAATAAATAGATTTTATTTTTTAATTAAAAATGCATTTTACATGATTTTATTCAAATTGTATAAAATTGAAGTGCTTTTATTTTTATATCTAAATATCAAGATTATCTGAAATAGGACATATAAAATCTTTTAAAAAAATTGAAAGCTTGACATGAATCTTGTCTAAAAATTAAATTTAGTTTAATAAATAATTCTTTGGTTATTCCTTTATAATTTAGTCAACATTCTAAAGAATATTAAAAATATTCTTTTTCAAAATTTTAAATAAGATAAAGTTCTTTTACAAATAAATCTTTTTACTTTAAATGTACCTTATTTAAAATTAACTTTATTTATACTTTTATTTTTATCCATAGTCTCTCTCTCTCACAGACACACACACACACACACAATCAAATTTATATTATAATAATTTAATGCTTAAAATAACTGGTAATATTCAATCACTTACTGATTAAAAATCAACAATGATATACTGGGTGCGATGGATAAATTGTCATCTAAATTACGCAAAAATGAAAATAACACTGGCATTTCCTTTTAACAGATATATTTACCAAAATTACATCAAAATTTCTTGAAATCCTAAAGAGTAAATTTATTCAAAAAATTGCCTTTGGCTTCAATCACAAACTCCAGATAACTTTGGAGACACTTGCAAGTCTTCTGGATAGTCTGTTTAAGTTGGTGAATGCTGCTATAATCATTGCCGCCTGTTCATTTTTGGTGTTACAAGAAGATTCTTTGGTCTCTTGCTCAACTGAACCACATCACTAGTGGTCACTCCAAACACCATGATGTCAACTGGATATATCCTCTAACGCTTTCTGAATCCTCTGCATTGTCCTCAAATTGACACCCAAACACTGAAATATTCATATTGGAGCTTCTGGCACAAATGCCAAGCAGAACATGCCATTTTAAATTTCTAGCAGAGTGAATAGCATCATGGTGCTCTTTTCCTCAACTGACTCTTGCAGTTGAAAAAAATCAAGTCATGCACATACATGAAATTAAAAAATATATAATGGCGACAATTTACTCATCGCACCAGTAAATTTGGATATGACAATTTTTTTTATTCTGAAAAATAACAACCTTTCTCTTTTTTTATGTTTGTTAATCACTCAATTATTTTTTCCTTTTTACTCAACCTGTAATCTTTGATAGCATTTTAATAAAATTTACAATTTCAATTGTTTTTTTATCTTTTATTTAAAATATACAGTACCAAAATGTGTTTATGATTTGAATTATACAAAATTTTAACATTGCCTTTACATTTCTAATTTTTATAGTTTTTCAATTAAATTATCTCTACTGTTTTTTGTTAAAAAAAAAAAAAAAAAGCATAGAATGATGAAAAAGGTCTCAAACTTAATAAAACAGATTTATTAAAATGCTTGTTATTATTAAGATGAAGGACCAAAGTATTTTTTAATTACTTTTTTTTAATCATGTTCTAAATTTTGTTTAAGTTTTTTTGTTTTTTTTATTCATCAATGTGGGATCAGAGCTGACTGGAATTTTAGAACTTTTGTTTCCATTGAAAAAAACATTAATTTGGAAATTTTTGCAAAAATCAAAAAATTGTCAGATTTTAATTAAACTTTCAGGTCTTATTCACAAATGAATTTATTTATGAAATTATCATTTTTATAAAATCTTGCTTTTTTTTTTTTTACAACTGCTACCTAACCTGCAATTTAATTTCATAAAATTTCTAGAAATCAAATTCTGCCTGCAAACCTTGCTTTATTAGTTAAATGCAGGACTCCTTGATAAAAGTAAATAATCTACTGTTTTGTTTTATTTTATTTTTTTTTTCAAAGTTTTACTTTCCTGAAAATTTGCTCTGAAGGGCAATATAAATGACGAAATAGAACTGACATTATTTATAAAAGTAATTATCTAATTAAATAATGTATATTAAGGACATCATTGTCTGGAGAAAAAATTTGCAATGAATAATGAATTTTTACAAGAAGTTTTAATTTTTTCTTTTTTAAATTATAATTTCAGAAATCTTTTAAAAGTTCTTCAAAACTTTCTCTGCATTAAGTTATTAAGTGAAGATTACATTTACTCAGCAATAATTGAAAAGCTTAATATACATCATCACACTCCAAGAGTCAAAATAATCTTTAATTTTTTTCATGTGTATAAAACATGTCTATTTGAAAGTATGGATGATCATACACATTATCAGAAAATAAGATTGATAACTATAGTAAATTTACAGTCAACATTTGTAAGATTAGATTATGGGGACTATTTTCAACATTTTTAAGATTACTGGGTACTTAAAAATTAAATATATATATATATATAATTATATATATATATTTTTTTAAAAAAAAGCATCTACCCATCATTTTCTTGAATTATGTTAAGATAAAGTCTCCATAGAACAATAACAAACATGTAAACATGTCAGACATTGAAAAATACATAAATCATTGCTGGGACTTGTTTTTAAAATCAATTTTTCTGATTTTTTTTTTTTTTTAAAAACAAATAATTTTTAAAAAATAAATACTTTTTTTCAAATTTGATTAATTATACTTCAGGAAAGATTTTTTTTAATAAAGAAAATTACATTACAATGAAAAACATAAAAAAAGGCACTAATCAGTTATTTTAGAAAAAAAAATTATTTCAATTTATAATTTCAGAGTATTTTGCTAATTGGAAATAGTAAATTTAATCTTTTAGCTTTCAGTTAAAGCTAAAATGAAAGCCTTTTCATTTATAAAAATTCATTTTAAAACTTAGGTATCACAAAAAAGTGGAGGTACCTAGTTTAAATATGTAGAATACTTCACTTTTTCTTCTTTTTTTTATATAATGACTAAAGGTATGTTAATCATTACATGAATAGTCAAGGAGTGGCTTGATTACTAGACAAGTCTTTGTATGCAATGAAACTGAAATCTGAAAATACTTCAACATTTTTATTTGGGAGATTGTGTGCATGTGTGTATATTTACACTATTTACATTTTTCAGATTGTTATCCTTATCTTCATTGCCATGCCATTTCAGCTATTCAACCCATTTCAGCCATTCTGGCCTTCTTCATGTGATTGGAATTTCAAACAGAACCCTTTATTTAATCCACGGGGTGATCAAACTAGTTCCACATGCTATGTTTTTTTCTGGATATCTCAGTAATCTCCCTTTAACTCAACTCACCAAGTTCTTTTTTTTTTCTACTGTAGCCAGGAATATTGAACTCACAATTGGGACAAATCACTGGATTCACTGGGCCATATGTCTTTGAGAACATCAGTGTATGAATTTTCAGGACTTAATGTTTCAGTAACTAATTTTTTTTTTTTTTTTAATCAGAACTCATTTTACAATTTTGTTGTTATTGTTTTTCTCTAAAACTCAGTATTCCATATTGTATTTATTTCTATGATTGGGTGGCTTAGGAGAATTTTGTGGCCTAGAATATGTACTGATTCATCAATTTTTTGTATTTTTCAGTGATGTTATCAGCCTGTTATTTTAACCTCATCTCCCTTTTCCCTCTATATGTGGTCAGCTATACCTAATTTTTCTATTTTCCCTTGTGTTACAGCCTGTTTCTCCTTTGTATTTCATATCACAGCTGCATGGGATGACATATAGACAGTCCTTACTTATGTTCTCTATGGGAGGTCTTACTCAGGAGAAGTGTTTGCAAAGTGTTGTACTACTTTTGAAAGTCATCTTGATGTTATATAGACTACAGATCTTTTGTATTTTTCTCCGATAATTCTTTCACATAGAAAATATCCTCGGTCTGTCAGTATTGTTATCCTCTTGCACTTTTCTATCCCAGTTTGTCAGAGCTGCTGTCATGTGCCAAGGGTAATTGTTATGTTTTAGAGTCCTGCTTATACTAACCATTTATTGTTCATATGTTTCTGAGTTGCCACTTCTACTTTTTTCGGTGCTGTAAGTGGCAGATGATCCTTTCTTTATACTGTATAATGGTGGGAGTTGAAATTGAGGTATTGTCAGGTTTATGTTGGCTTGCAGTATACAGATGTCTTGAATTCATGCTCTAGTTTGAGACATTAGTACATCCAGGAATGCTAGCTTGTTGTTGTTTTCTTTTCCATTGTGATCTGTATTGATGATCTTATTGAGTTCATATGGTCCAGTAGTAGATGGACTTCTTCCTGGGGTAGCTAGAGTATGAAGGTGTCATCTTTCTATCTAAGTCATAGTTGACTTTAGTGATGTGAATTCTAATGTCATTTCTTCAAAGTATTCCATATATATATATGTTAGCCATTGCTGGTGATAATGGCAAGCTCATTGCTAAGTTTCATCCTGCCGATATATATCTGATCTCATTCTGAAGTGTGTTGTTTGTGTACAGAAAGTCAGCATTTGCAGCAGGTTATCTCCTGGTAGCTTGTAGGGATGAGTTTGAAGCCAGTCTGTCCCTGATCGTTGATTGTTCACCAAAGTACCCACAGAGGAGGAACTCACTACATTCAGACCGACCATCTGGTTGGATTGTATGGGAGCATCCTTGATTATTTTCACAAAGTGGGAGGAGTTTTGGATATATGATGCTGACTTTCCTATTAATGGGTCAATAATATTCACAAGGAAGCAACTATGGTGGCACACAGAGCCTTGGCAGCTAACAATTGGTCAGTGTGGAATACTGTCTTTGTGAATTTTAGAGAGACTGTATATGTGAGATAGCTTGCTGTAAAGTTGTGACAACTACCTCTATGTCCTAGGTGGGAAGTGATTTTTGTTCTTGATTAGTCTGCAACAGCAGTTTTCATTCTATTCTCATTGTTGGATCTTTCTTTACATAAACATGACTATTTACAATATCAAACAAATTTAAGTCAACAAAAACACAAACTAATTCAAAATTTGGCTTTTGATATTTTCCCTGGCAATAAAATTATATCAATTGTTCCTGTCTGATTTAAAACCACATTTAGATTCCAAAAGGATATATTTAGAGATACCTGCTGGAAAGAACAGCAGTATGATAGAAATACAATCCCACTTGAATGTCCACAAACTTCATGTACACTCTTATATTTGTAAATTCTGCTCATTTTTTTTTGGAACAGTTCCTGCACTACCCTGGTAAGGCATCCATCTTAAAGTAAAACAAAACTCTACTGGAAGTCCATCTAAGTTCAAAAGTGATCCTGAACTGACTTTTTGTATGCAAATAGTCACCAAAGTTTTCTGAACATAAAACTATTACTATTTTTAAAACCCATCATGGCTCACACGGGGTAATCATGCAGACCACATGTAAATATTTCCATAAATCCCTTTGTTAATTTATAAAATTGGAAAAAAGATTAAAAATAGTTAAGCAATGCAGGTTGTGAACTTTTGGAAGGTTTGTTTAATATATAAATAGCATATTGTTGGTACAAAATATTTTAAAGAGTGAAACTATTTAGAACACTTTACATTTGAACATGAGAATTTAGCATGTCAACAAAGTTGAAACTATAAGAAAAAACTTGCTGAAAATATTTCAATTTGCAAGTTTGAGTAGGAAGATGATTAACAAATATATTAGGAATAACTAATATATTGCTTAATGATTTGAAGAGCCTATTTTTGATACAATCTGCATTATTGTGCAGCGGATGTCAGCTCAGAACAAGAACTTGGAGAGCCATGTTCAAATTCCATTTAAATTCATTGCATTCACTTACACACAAATACTCCCTCTAGCTATGGGTTAAATAGCAGGACAGATTGGGTTGGCAACCAGTCTACTGTAGAAAGTAATGGCAACTTACTGCCCAGTCAGTCATGTCTTTTTGTCATGATTCAGAGTCATAATTGCCCAATCGCATATCCCACATGGCACTTAATTAATGTCCATGATAATAAACAACAAATGAATAAAAAATTAAATTTTAAATCTTATTTTGGAATTTGGTTTTAATGAAGTTCTGAATTTTTGCTATTTCATTATTACTGTCTTCACCTTAGTGATTTTCTAAATCTTAAAAACAACAAAGTGCAGTAATCAAATTAACACTATCCAGACCCCACAAAAAAAAAAAATATATATATGTATAGATACGCAGCTGAAAAAAATTTCCACAGGATCCACTGTTAATATCAAGTCAGGAGAAACTTTCATATAAAACTATATAGAATTACTCAGAGTGAAACTATATACTTTCTGGACAAAAACAAATTGTACATAAGAGAAATACATCTCAATCATGCAATTGTGCTCCAGAATATAAAATAAAAACCAAACTAGAAGATTGCATTCTTAAAGGGGACTAGAACATGGAAGTCGAGACTTAAACTCCATTCGCTCAGCCACTATCACTCACCAAAATCACTTCTTCTGACTTTATTGGAGCCACGCATTGAACTATAACAGGCGCCTTTTTGCCTCTGCTCGTAATGAGTGCAAGAAGATACTTAATGAAGCTAAGCTGCTGTTTGCTGACAGAATGAAGCAGCATATAGCATCCCATAAGTTCAGCTCCAACACTACTAGCAGCTCTGTAAAAGTGTACAAAATAACAGTAAGCCCTCAATCCCCACTCTAATCAATGAATTTAAGGTCCTCACATCTTCAGCAGACAAAGCCAAGTGCTTTGCTTGCAGATTCTCCAACTTGACACTGAATTTGTCTGGAGTATCTACTTGACTTCACACCTAGAACTGAGGTCCAATTGAATGGTGCCCACATTACCTCCTCACTGGTCTCTAACATAATATCAAAGCTTGACCCCCCCCCCAGCTCCCCACCAAAGTGAGTGGAGGTGATGGAATCCCCATCACTGTTCCTGAAGAAATGTGCCCCTGAACTCTTATCTGTCCTCTCCAAACTCTATAACAACTGCCTCTCTGCTTCTTGCTTTCCTGCCTGCTGGAAGTTCTGGAGAACCTTCGGATCCCTCTAATTATCACACTATCACAGCCTCCTACTGAATTTTGGCAAAGTATTTGAGGCCATTATCAATGCTAAGGTGGTTCAACATCTCACAACCCACAGTCTCTTCTCTGACAAACAGTATGGCTTCCACTTCACTAGGTCTACTACTGGTATGCTAATGACCATCACTTAGTGTGTGTGTGTGTGTATATATATACACACACACACACACCAGGCTCTCAATAAGAACGGCAAAGCTTGAGCTGTTGCCCTGGATATCTCTAAAGTGTTTGCTGGCCTTCTATGCAAGCTATGAAATTCATAGCACCTGAAGAAGGCTGAAGCATACAATGACGAAAACATTGTACAAATGGTAACAAAGATCAGGACAATAGTCTGAATAATGCAAATAGTGTTGTCAAAACCATACTCAGAAAAAAAAAAAAAAAAAAAAAAAAGTATTTTAACAGATAATGTCTGCTTTATTTGTGATATAATGTGAGACCTTTTGAAAAAAAAAAAAAAATTAGCTATAGCACTGAATATTCCCTCCAGTTAAACTGCTAACAAAAAGTCAAATTCTTTGATAAGAGTAGACTAAGATCTAACCTTTTCTCATGTTACTTATATAATTTTCACATACATTTCTTAGACTGGGTTTCTGAATAAAAAGGATGGGAATAGAAAATTGCTAAATGATATCAAAAGATCAGATGTGACATTGATCTAAAGAAGATGTATGTTACATCTGGTCTTATAACAAGATATTTATTTGGATTTCATGATGAAAAAAAAAAAAAAAAAGACAACTAAATTCAACTGATTTGCAATAAGGGTCCTAATGAAATATTTGCTTTGTGTACCATAGGAAAAAAATCCTTATATAATAGATAGCTGACACAATATCAAAACAAACTGTACATTTTAGAAGGGACCCTTCTTTAGACTCAGAAATCGGATCTACTTTATAGATAAGGTAGAACCTTCTTTTCCTTTTGTATAATTACAAGCTTTTTCTTCAAACAATGCTTTGTTTATTATAGCTATTGAAATTTCAATTACTCACTGGAACCATTATGATATTTTGATTTCATTCTAGAGAAAAATGAATTTGCCTTCTTAGTTGATATTCAATTAAAGTGATGTTAGAGTCTAAGAATGCCTTTCTTTCATCATTCTGAATTTTGTTTTCCTTTTTTGTAAACATTTCTGTTCACAATCTCATGTTAAAAAGATTCCCCTCTTTATGTATTGTACATCTGAAGCAACTTGTAGAATGGGTCAACTGATATAATGTGGTAATAAAATAAGCAACATGAAAGGAGTTCAATTATTCAAACAAATCTTGAAATAATGACTTTGGAAAATTTATCAGTGATTCCTCCAGCTTTGATTCCTGGTCAATAGCAATTTGTTGCTTATGCTCACATTCAAACCATATTTTTTTTTTTTTATTTTATTCTTATTCACTGTTATGATGTTTGAATGATAAGAAGTAGCTTTATTCTTGAGTAAATTTCATCTTCACATATGACTTTGTTGCTGTTAAATTTATTCCAAGGCAAAATTATAGTAGCAAACATGGAGCTAAGTTAAAAATGAACTGAAAAAGTTAACAGGTATTGTCAAGAAACCCTTCTAGAATAACCATCAGAGAGAAAAGTTATATTTAACAAGCAGAATTTAAGATTGAGCAGAAAGAATGCTGGAGCAAGGGAAAATAACACTAAGCTTCAGATCAAGTAATAAACAATTTGAGGCTTAACTCTCGAACACATTCACCAGAGATAATGAGGGAAGTAAGATGATAACAGTGAAAATAATGCACAAAACAACAACAAAGTCATTAAATATCAATAAAAATGTCCAAAGACTTTATATATAGCTTTTTCTTTTAGCCTTCGTACAAAGAATTTAACAAGTAAAATAACATATCAAACAATATTTCTTAATAAAATATTTTGATCAACTGATGATCAGTATGGTATATATACTTGATTCTGTTGGACTGTGTTGACTCTGGTTCCTTGAGGACAACTGAATGACATCAAGAAATATTTAAAAAAAAAAAAAAAAAAAAAAAAAAAAAAAAAACACACTAAGATGAAGACATTAGTTTAAACAAACCATGTCTTGAATACAGATAAGATATTGTTGATGTGAGATACAACCATTTTTCCTTTGAAATTTTGTAAATTGATAACTTTTCACCATAAGAATTTGTTTTTTCTTAAATGATTAATCTGTTTACAATATGAAGAGTAGATCGCAAATAATTGAGTAGATTTTCTGCAGTTATCATAATGCAATCACCGATATGACCTATCACCTAAAAGCTTTAAAGTCCTTTATTGAAATAAACTCTTTGCACAGGCTTGTCTTTCATTTCCTTTATCTTATCCTGAGCTTCTTTTTCCAAACTTGTTACAGCCAATGAACTGCCAAAATAAACATATCAAATACACAATTAACTGATTTTCAAGTAAATTTCATAACAAACAGAAAAATGAACTTGTATCCCTATTTGATAAAGTACAGGGGATACTGAAAAGTCTTTGGCCCAAATGAAACATGATTAAAAAAATAAAATCTGATTTTTGGTCAGATTTTAGAAAGTGAGCTGAGCTAAAATCTTTTCAATCCCCCCTTTGTATTATGAAATCGGATCAAAAAACAAGAACATATTAAAGTTTTTTTCATGGTTAATTGTTACATAAAAAAATATAATTATAGCAGCAAATATTATTTTAGGAAATTTATTTATAATTTTGTAAACCAGTTGGTAAATATCGCTTTAATATCAGTTTCAACTAAAATTTTTTAAAATGATAAAGATTTTTAACATTCCATCATAGTCTTTTTGTTTTTTTTAATAAAAACTGAATTTAATGGCCAACAACCACCAAAGAGAAAGTATTTTGCTCAAGCAATTAGTTACACAATGCATTTTGACCACCAGAACAAAATATGTCAGTTTTAAATTGATTCTCAATTTACATGAATGATATAGAAAAAATATTTTAACTAGTAGTAACAAAGTATAATATTTTAGGATTATAAGAATTTTATTGCAGAAGATATTTTATCTTCTTATAATCCTAAAATATTATACTGATGAGTCAGGTATCATTCAAGGTGCTTAATTGTTCATGTTTTAAGTAACTCTTAGAAATTCTTGACAATCTTGAAATTATAATCGTAATCTTTTGTTAGTATTTAACTTACAAATTTTCAAAAGATTATGATTGTCAAAGAAAATTCATATAAAAATTAAGAAATTACTTTCACTTAAAAAATGTGCAATAAAAATGGACACAAACTGAAATGACTTTACCTTTTTTGTGGAAAGAGAGCACAACATAAAGGTGTGGCAAAAACAAGGCTAGAAAAAAAAAGAGTAAATTAAAAATATATTTATCATAGCAAAAACATAAGAGAATAAAAATTATTTTACAGGGGAGGCAGGAAGAAAAAAAAAAAAAAAAAAAAAAAATCAAAGGAAAGACATTGTTTTAAGAAATGAAAACTGTAAGGGAAATATAAAGTAATACTGTTCTTAATGCGAAACTATAACAATTAACAAATCAAGACTTACAAAAATCCTACAAGTCCTACTTGGATTGGAGCATTCATAACAGGATAACGCTGCAAATAAATAAATAAATAAAAAAAGTACTGAAACAGTTAAGAAATTATAATTTTTATAAAGTTGGAAATTTAATATTATGAATATTGTTTTTTCTTTGTGCATAAAAAAAAAGTTGAGAAACTAATGGACGATTGTTAACTAAGATGTATTAATTTCTTTTAGTATTTGAAAATACAGGTTACTATACTCTGATCTTTATCATTCATATGTAAAATGGCAAAAGAAAGACTACTGAACATTATAGATGGGAAGGTTTCATCTATTTTTGCTATATTAAAAAAATTTTTTTTTCCTTGTCTTCAACTGATAAAAAAAAAGGCTAAACAAGTGACTTTTTCAAGAAACAGTGCTGTGCTTAGCAACATCACAGTACCTCTACCCACAGAATGCAAATTGTGCCCCACCCCCGAAAATACTGAACCCACAATAAATGGTACTTTAAACAAAATAACACACTCACAAAACGCAGATATTCTGTGATCACAAAAAAAACGGAAGAAATGGTGGAATTGGCTTTCTGAAGCTATACATTACAAACGTTTCCACAAATTTTAGCTACTTTTTGGTGATTTCCTAGCTATTTTTATAGCCATTTCAGTGCATTTCAGCTCTCAATCTTCTACAAGTTTATCAAAGAATTTAAACCCTAATTTCAAAAGCATTTTGATTCAGAAAGTTTGATATACTGCCAAAAATTAGACTTCAGGCATTTATTTAAAAAAAATGGAGAGGGAGTGTCAGAATTTTTTTTTAAATTACAAATGATTTGTGACCTCTTCAGGGCTGGAAGGCTTCTATCAAAGATTTTATATATATATATATATATATATATATATAGATAGATAGAGAGAGCAAAACTGGTTGATAGATGTCTATTTCAGCATACAAGTATGATAATTTTCCAGTTAATCTTAATAATTATTTTGTTAACTTTTTTTTCATTACAATAGATCTGCAGAGCCAAGGAGCCTTGTGGCCACCCCTGCAATTGCGGGGTCGGTGGGGCCCCAAGCATGGCCCTGTTAAAAACAATTCTAATGTCTATTTTAGTTTAATTTTTTTATCTTAATCCTTTTTATCACAACACCCAAATGGAAGATTGATTGATGCAGATGATGTCAGTGATTTCACCATACAATCAGCAGATGAAGTTAAATCCAGGTATATAACAACATTCTAGCTTATTCATTTTCCTTCAATACACATTGTTTATTTACACTCAGTAGTTTTAAGTTGTTCGATTTATTTGAAGCATTTTCAGTAATACTCATTAAAAACATATCCACTATAAGGCATAAACAATATAGTATGGAGAAAACTGGATGAGTGAAAATGTAGATATGACTTAAACACATTTGCTGTTCAATTAAGGCATGGTCCATGCCAAATTAGCTCCTAATGATATCTTCTTCTATGTGCTATGTCCTTTCAGGACAGAGACAATCATGGCCTTCCATGTCTCCCTATCTCTGGTGGCTCTTAGCATCTCCTGTTACCCCACCCAAACCTCATTCTGCCATCCACTTGCTCAGACCTGTCAAGTATGTTACACGATGCTTTCCTCTGTCTTTCTTTCTATCTGACCTGTGATTATTAGATTCTCCAATCCCTCCTTCCTCAGGAACTTTAGCCGTCTTTTCTTGATGCTCAATATTAGTTTCCTTTTTGTTTTCATGCTCAGTCCATGATATCCGCAGTATTCTTTTGTAAAATCACATTTCAGTTGCTTCAAGCTTTTCCTTCATGATGAGATTGTCCAGCATTCACTACCATATTGAAGAACAGACATCACATAACAATTCAGTACTCTTTTCTTTGTTTCTAGCAAAATTTTCCTGTCACTACTCAGCTTCTGCAATACATCCTTGGCCATGCCAATTTGCCTTCGGATCTCAGTGTCGCACTGTCTTCTGTTATAATACTTCCCAGCTATTTAAATTTGATTTAAATACCCCCACCTGTAGTTGGTATTTTGGGCTCCTCTTTTGCTGATGACCATGCATTCAGTTTTCTTGTAGTTTATTTTGTAGTTCTTTCTTTCCATCATCTGTGCATTTTATATTGTTCAATGATGAATCCTAGCATGACTTCTAGGGTCCTCAGAATATTCTCGCTGTACAAATTGAACAGACCCGGTGAATAGATATCATTGTCTCATGCCTCTTTTCTATCTTCATATATCTGCTGAATTAGTTTCCTGTCTGAATGCAGGCGGTTTGCTGCCAGTAGAGGTTCTTGATTACTTTAATGTTTTTCTCAAAATTCTTTGTCGAACGCCTTTGTGTAGTCTATAAAACATAGGTACACATCCTTCTTCATCTGTATTGCCCTTCCTGATAGCATCCTAAGCATAAATATCTCATTCCTTGTTCTAGTGTCCTTGATGAAACTGCACTGTTCTTGTCCTATCTCTGGCTTGATTCTGCTGCGCGCTCTATTCGTCAGGATTCAGATGATGAGTTTTGTTATGTGGCTCACTAAGTTGATTGTTCAGTGGCGTTTGCATTTGTTTGCACCTGGCTTCTTAGGCAGTGCCATGAAAATCGATCTGTTTAGGTTGTCTAGTATTTCACCACTGTTATAGATTTCATTTATTTCAGGAATTTTGTCGACACCGAAATCATCTAAGGCTGCCAGCATCTCTATTATAATGCCATCTGGTTCAGCTGCTTTGTTTCTAGTCAGTTTGGCCATTGCAGCTTCCACTTTAGATTTTAATATTTCTGGAGTCTGTGTATTGTCAGTTGCTCTCTCTCGTTGTGAAAGAGATCTTTTATATATATTCTTCCCGCCACTGGATATTTTCTCTTTCTCTAATACGAGTGCTCAATCCTTAGATTTTATACATTCTGTTGAGGAGCATGTTCCTTGTCCTGTTAGTTCCCTTATTTCTTTATGCACGTCACCTTTATTAGTCATGCTCAATCCCAATAGAGGCTACTTTATACTCCTTATTCAAAGAACATTATAATGCTCATATCATTTTACAAAAGACATTCAATTTTTACCTAGTATTAAAAATAAATTTAATAAATTAAGTGTTTTTGTTTTATTATTTTTGTTGTTTTTTTTTCTACTTACTTTTAAAAATGGCCTCTTTTCCAAATAATTCATTATGAATGGTGGAATCACTAAAAAAATAAAAAAATAAATGAATATATTTACAAAGAATTGAAAAATTGCTACTTTTCTATTCAGTTGCTTAATTTTCTTTGAACTTCAATTTTATTAGGCTTCTTGGTTTTGAAGTTTGGCAGTTGTGTTCATGCTTTTTAAAGAGAGGTTTTACACTAAACTTTACTTCTCTATCTTACTGTTCATCACTTTTAAAGATGTCAGTCACAAAATGCAGTTAAAAAAAAAAAAAAAATTTATACTTACTCATTCCTGGACAGGCCATGAGAATTCGTGAGAAAACAACCTGGGCAATGGCACTTTTGGCTGCTGCAGTTGACATACCTACACGATTGCCACTTTCATCAAAAATTGGAATTCCATTCAATATCTCTCTTTACAAAGCAAAAATAAAAATGCATTACACATGTGAATAAAGCAATTGAGCACTGCTTACACACTCAGAAAACTCATAATGTAATATGTTCAATAGTTTTCTAAGTAAAATCTTTCTTTACCTCAGATCACTGGTAACAAACTTTGTAAAGTTTTAATAAATCAGGAAAACTGGAAATAATGGTGATGAAGGATTTCAAACAATATTTATAAACCTATTTCATTTTTATCATACAATCCATTTAAAGTTAATTCTAACTTGGAGTTTAAATTTTTTAAATGATAATTTTCATTGCTAAAGTTACATCAGTGAAGATATATATATATATAAGTGGTTAATACTAATTGAAGTACAATCCACAGTTAGATATTTACTTTTAAAAAGTTCTCAATACAAAAGTAGAGCATAGATATATAGTTATAATAATAATAATAGCATAATGCAACTTGAGAACTATAAAGTTTCGGTGTTTAATACACCATCATTTGAAGAAGGCCAGAGGATACAACAACCAAAATCTTGTTGACACAGCAGTAAAGATGAGGACAACAATCCAAACAATGGAAATAATGTAAATACTACCTTATCTTAGAAGTACAGACAAATACTTAAAGAAATATATGTGTGTGTCTATTTGTGTGTATGCTTAAATAATAAATTGTTTGTACTTTTTCTGCTATGCTAGCATTTCTGATGAAGGAAAAGAATGAAAATGGGTGACTTAAAAAAGGTGTTAACATTTATTGTGTTTTTTCTTTATCATTTTTAGTTCATATAAAAGTTATTTATATATTCCTCCAGCTTTTATGTATTGAATTTAAGGCAAATCCACATCTTATTTTCAGAGTGTCCTGAAAGCTAAAGATTTGTATGTTGTTTTATTTCTTTAAAACTTTGTCGGGATCCTATATCCTGTGTGTGTGTGAATTTTTTGTGAATATTTCCTTCTTTTATTACCTGACAATTGCACCTTTGTGCAGAGGATTAAAAGACCATTTTTTAAAATTTTGTTTACTATTAAATAAAAATCAAAAAATTAAATAAAAGCTCTATATTTTACTTCAATCACTTACTACTGTTTTACTATGTGTGCATCTTTTTTTCAAATATAAGAGAGAGAAAATGCATAAGACATTTGAAAAGCATCTGTTTTAACATATTTTGGCAATAAATCCACATCATAAAAAAAATAAATAAAAAAAACAATTATTTCAAAAAATTCTATATTCAGATTTTGTTTTGCTTATGTATATTTTGTTGAGATAAAACATTTTTCTGATGATACTAATTCCTTGATGAAACATATCCAAATAGAATTTGTCTATACTACTGGTATTTACACTACTTATTGTTTGAATTATTGTCCTCTTGTTTATGATGTTTCAGCTGCTGTACACTCCAGCCTTCTTTAGGAATTTTGAACCAAACCTTATACTGGAGTATATCATTCTCATTCCATATGTGATGCTACTTCTGGTAGCCATGTAGTTATCTCCCTTAATTCTCTAAGTTATTTGTTCACCACCGCTGTAGCCTGGTATTGAACTCGCAACTGAGCCAAGTCACTGGAACTAACCAATGTCTATATTCACTAGGCCATGTGTCTTTGAGGATAACAGCATGCAAATTTCTAGGACTTATAAACCTAATATCTCAGTAAACATTTTTTTTAAAACCAGAGTTTATATTGCAATCTTTGATACCAATGATTTTCTCTAACACTCCGTATTACTGGTTCCCATATTATATTCATTGCTATGCTTGGTCAGCTTAGGAGATTTTTCTGGCCTAGCATATGCACTGATTCCTTAAGTTTAAGTAGTTTCCAGTGGTGTTTTCTATTATTTCAACTTCATCCCATAGGGGGCGGTATTCCCCTTTTCCCTCAATATGTGGTCAGCTATGCTTGATTTTTCTATCTCCCCTTGTGTTACGGCCACTGGCTATTGCTTAGCAATGTACAAAACACATCACACTATATCTTAGCTTTTCTTATGTAACATCTAAAATATACATAATCGAAAATGACAAACCCAATATAACCCACAATAAGAAAAGTATGTTTCCAACATTAAAAAACTGTTATATTACATACAACACTTTAATAAAAGAAAAGTACATAAACATTGGAAATACTAGCTGATGTTTAAAAATGATGACAGCTTGTAGAAAGAGCAGAAGCAAGCAAACTTTGAGAGGTTAAGGTGGTGAGAACTAGAGCCTTACATATTTTCCCCACACTATTGTGATATTTAAGAGAATAAAATAAAAAAAGAAGTTCACTTGCAATTCAAAAACATATCTTGCAATCAGTCATAAAACCATACAAGTTAACAACTAACTGCTTTCACTACTTCAGTCAATTTTAGTTTTGAATGGATCAACTTTTTAAGGTAATTACAACTGATTCAAAAAACATTACTTTTGTGATGATCACATTTAGAATTATTTCAATAAACTGATTTAAATACTTACTGGCTTCTCATGCAAGGAATATTGATGCAGTTAGCAGCTGCAACTGCAGCAAATGGAACAAACCTTCCAATAATTTGAGGCATTGACTGGAATTAGAAGAAATATATTAATATAGTCTATAACTAACAAGAGCATTATGAAAAATAGTCCTCAACTTTAAAATACTTCAAATAAAGAGTATATTTAAAAATTATTTTATTCGTTGATTCATTCAAACTGTTTTTCTATTCTTGTTTTTAGTGAAGGTTAAATGTGATGATAAAAAACAACAAAGATTAGGAAATGGGTTCAAACAAATCAATGTTTAATATTAACAAGTTGTTCCAAAATTTCAGACAAAATTAATTTCCCATATTTTGTTGAAGATGTGGATCAACAGGAGTTAAAGTTAAAATCTTTACAGGAAAACCACAATAAAAGAAAATTTCTCACTAGAATTCATATTTTATTCTAAACATTAAACAATAAATTTAAAAAATGGGAAGAAAAAACTAATACTTTCTTTTTTTTTATAAAATTCATGCCATCACATTACTATACTGTGACTTTTAACAATGGAGAATTCAAATGAAGAAAATATTCTGGTATTTTTGTATTATTTCAGTTATTTATGTGTAAATTTTTATGGAGGCAATCTGAAATATTTATCCACAAAATTCTCTAGTAATTATTGATATTTTAAATGTGTTTTTATATCTTAATTCACAACAGTTGTAAGGTTTTATCCAGCCTTGAAAAAAACATCCATATTTCATAAAAGAAAAATTGTAAATATCTACTTAAAAAAAAAACAAGAAATTTTTCAGTCATTGGGTAAATGAGAACCTGGAAGGAGGTTTGGAACAAGCTAAATTTGTAAAATTATAAATTAAGGTTTTTGATGATAAATCAACTTATCCCTATCCCAGCCAAACTGATACAAAGCAAACTTATTCTGTTTTTTATGCAGGTGTAGGCTGGTTGCAAGGGAAATCACTCCAAACTGATATCACTACCCTTCTTTGTCATTTACTTTACCCCCACCCTCTTTGCAAATTACCAAGAAGTTTTTCAAGGTTTAAGTTTTTGTTTGCAGACTGATGATTGAGTAGAAAAGTTGAAGATCAGGTTTTTAGAAAGTAACTTTGAAGGCCTGAAACTAAACATCAACTTATCAATCTGTTGTAAACTGGCAACATAACTAGGAAGGATGGACACCTCAAAGTAGTGTAATGGTTAGCAAGCTTGTCTCGCTAGAATCATTACAATTGAGTTGTGAGTTCGATCCTCACAGGTTGTCCCATACTTATGGCCTGGCACTACATTTATGCTGTGCTTAGAAAATCATCATAACTGGGAAGGATTAAATTTATAACGAAAATCTCCATGCTATTTTTTCTACAAGCAACAGTTGGTTGTATATTTTGAAAGTGAATTTACCCCACTTCGTTACTGAGGAAATTTAAACCAACTTCTTTAGATCATAAAGTTAAAGACAGCATGGCTGGGGAAAATTTGAGTTATACTATTTGCATATTTGTTAAGAGTCAGCTTGACATACATACAAGACAGCTTGTTTTATTATAATAAAGAAAATCAAAGTATAAAGTCAATTACAACTGAATGCTATTCAGTTTATATTATCAGTAAATTGACCAGGGATTCATTATAGAAACGATAAATAGATCAAACGTTTGATTGGAACTCAACACAGATGTCATATTGATATTCAAATAATAAAAACTAATTTTAGTAATGTATCATTTGTACTCAAATGATATGTAAAATTCTGATTAAGAAGATGAAATCTGGTTAAGGACATATTCCTTTCAAATTCATTTATGAAAGAATAATAATTTTTAGGTAATCTAAACTAAGATTTTTGTCAACTTTGTTTTTTTTAACACAGTAGAAAAATATTCAACAATCGATTTAGAAAATCAAATATTTGAAAAAACAAAAACAAAACAAAAAAAAAAAAATAGCGCAAATGTATAATTTAGAGTGAGATAATTATAATTTTATTATAAGAACATGATTAGCAGATAACATCCGAGAAACAAAAGCTTTTACCTTTCTTTAGGATGTTTGCAAAATTTTTTTAATAAAATTGATCAGTACATTTTCTAATCTTACTTTGTTTATTTTTGAAAATTTAAACATTGTTAAAACTTAAATTAAGATGGATATGATACATGGCAGAAAAATGATAAAACTCAGGATTTACAATTTCATGAAAATTGAAAAGATTTTGTAGTATAAAAAAATTCTCTAAAAAGATTTTAATTTACCTTAACAACTCGATTGAATCCAAGAGCTGTACCCATGGCTCCACCTGTGGCCAATACATAAGAAATCCCAAGCTGGCTATGAAGTTGTAGATTTGCAAAAAATAAATAAAAATAATAATAGTATATCTCAAAATCTCAGTTATTTATATTTTTCTCAAATAATACTGTTTTCTTTGATATAAAGACATGGTATTACATAGATACATCAGTAAACTTTGAAGTTTCAAGCATGTATGAAGATACATGCCAGGAACTTTCAAAGTTTATTAATTTTGAGATGAGGAATTCATAAAAAAATAAAAATAGAATAGTTCTTTTGTTAACACTTCACAATAACACATGCATCAAATGAATTTATAAATATTTAATAATTACCTATATTGCAGTTTCATCAAAGTAACTTCCTTTTGCCTTCACAATGGAGGCACACACTCTGGGTATTCTTGCCACAAATTTTTAAAAATAATCCTACAACAACTCACTCCAGATATTCTTTAGACACTCAACTAAATCCCAAACATTACTAGGCTGTTTCTTCTTACTTCTCCTGTCCAACTCATCCCATGCAAGTTCAATTGGTCTGGTGACTGAGGTGGCCAGCACATAACACTCCAGCAGTTTCTTTTAATTTTAAATAATTTTGGCACAATTTAGACATATTTTTTTTGAGTCATTATCCTGCTGGAGTATGAAATTTTGACCCACAATACGCAATCCAAATGAAATTGCATATCTCTGTAAGATTGAATGGTATTGTTCTTTCTTCAGAGTCCCCCTTTACTTCATCCAAATAACCTGAACTTGTACCTGCAAAACAGCCCAAAACTATGCAGGATCCTCCACAATGTTTCTTTCACTCGCTCCAACCCTCCTCCGCATGTACACTCTCCTTTTACTCCTACACAGTTAGACTTGTCAGTCCACAACACTTTTGATCACTGTTCTGGTGTCCAGTTTTTGTGCTCTCTTCCTCATGCTAGTCTTTTCTTATTATTGGCTGGCCGAAGCAAAGGCTTCCTGGCTGCCAAGAACCATACTATTTTCATTTAGAATTATCCACTTGGCAATATTAAAAATAATATAAAATACACTTTTTTTTTTAAAAACTAATAATTATGGCTGGCAGTGCGCACACACACACACACACACACACACACACACGTGCTATCAGTAGAGAAAAGCTAAATCAAAAAATGGATTATGTTTTAAACAAATTAAAAAATGCTGGGATGATCATAAACAAGTATATGTGCTAAACTGCAATACAGCTGGAATACTAGATTTCCAAATATAAAATTTGGCCAGTCACAAATTTGATAAAGAAAATAGCAGAGATATTTACATCTACAAATAAAAAAAATTATAATCTTTTAACCAAATTTTATAGCAGATATTTGCTAAAGTATAGAGAATTGATAGAACATTTTGTGGAGTTATGAAAAAAAAGAACAACAAATTTAAATGAACTCAATGACAGAACTTATAAAAAAAAAAATAAAAAAAAAATGATGTGACTTTAACTATAGATGATAATTTAGATAATTCAAAACTTATTATAATGGTATTGGAGAGTTACCACTTTGATTAGTATAATTAACAACAGCATTGAAAGATTGGTTAAACCACTGTCTCTGACAATGCACCAGAATGCTGTATCAGTGATTTCAAGAACATCATCCTCTAATGTACCTTTCTAGAAGATTAACATTAACTAACTATTCAAATATTGAAAAATAAGTATCAGTTATCATATGAAGCACAGGTAGAGCTCATTAATTTTTATTAGGCAGAAAGTTTCTCCTTAGAGTTTACCATAAACTGTTAGTGTTTATTCCTAACACCAGAAAGGAGTTACCTAAAGTTACATCTTAAAAAAAAAAAAACAATGGCTGATTTCAGAAACATAATTTCATTCTTGAAAAATTAACTGTAGAAATATTGAAATGAGTCAAAATATAAGCCTTGAACATCTATGCATTTCTGCCATTGATTGACAAGATTATTTATTTCTCATTGATAAAAAGTTACTGGCTGTGATACAACAAAATCTTTGAAAGCTGATTCCACCTCTGTTTTGGGCCTAAAAGTTTTACCATTTAAAAATGTGCTTAAAAAAATTATAATTAGTGGGTGAAAGATCAGGAGAATATGGAGGATGTCGTAACCTCTCATATCCCAAGTCTGTGAGTTTTTGCAATGTCATTCTTGGAACAGAATTGGACCATGTTGATTCACCAATGCAGATCTCATTTTTTGCAGGCATGCATGCATTTCAGCAAGTTGATCGCAGTAAAGCTCTGCATTAATGCTCTGATTGGCTTCCAAAAAGCTGTAGTGGATAACACCAACTGCAGACCACCAGACAGTTACCATAATCTTTTGCTGATGCAACTTTGACTTTGGGAAATGTTTGGGGGGGACTCATCATGATCAAGCCATTGACCTGATCATTTATGGTTATCATGAAGGATCTACTTTTCATCATGACTATTCAGTCAAGAAAGGGATCATTGGTGTTGCGCATCAAATACACTTCAAAATGCCTAAGTTTTTAATTTTCATCGAGATCACGAGGAACCCATTTTGACATGGTTTTTGATTGACAACTGCTTGCAATTATTCATTGTAAAGACTGCATGACCATCTACATCTTCAAGGCTCTCAGAACCACCTTTGTACTGTCTGATCACTTGTGGACCCATCTCCCCAAGCTCCATTAATATTGGCAGAAGTTTGGTTGGTACTGTGCCCAAGTTTGAACTCACACAAGAAAAGTAAATGAAGATCAAGTTTTTGTCATGTTCCTAATTAAGGGCTTCTATGCTTTAAGAATATTTCTGTCTGAAATTAAGTTAAAAATTATTTAAAAGCACAAATTAATTATTATTCCAAAATTCACCTAATATATAATGTAAATACTATGTTAAAATGTTTTTTCAAAATACAACACTTTGAGCAGCCATTATTTTTCTAATAACCTAATAGGATTTTAAGATTGGTCATAAAGTTCATGGCTTTTGACTTTGGAATCAAATATATGAAAGGAAACACAATTCCAAATGTAAATGCTTTATCAAGATTAAAGTTCAACCATTAGAAAGATCAGACAATTCAGAAGATAAAATATTGCACTGGAGTGAAACAGATGTATTGTCCTTAGATTGCTTTGCATTTAAAACCTTACAGGACCTGATATTTAGCAAAATTGCATGTAGAATAAAAAGAAACAAATGGAGTGATTGTTCTAGGGTATAATGACCCTTTAAAAAGAAAACAAAGGTTAACTATCAAAGAGGGCCTTTTTTGCAATGGAGATGTTTTAATACCACCAAAGAAATTAAGAAACGATGTAATAAAAAGTGTACATGATGATGTTCATTGTGGAATAACAGCAACAGAGATGATTACAATTGGAAACATGGTAGCCTGAATATTCTAGTGACATAGAGAAATACACACAAAAGTGCCCCAAAACTCACAAGATAAAAAAATGTTTGCCAAAACAAGATATATTAATAGTTTAAAGAAAACGAGATATCACATGCATTCTAACAGCATAGAACTATTTTAATTTTAGTTGATTCATTCTCTGGATGGCCTGAAGTGGTTAGAGTTCAGGATAGGAAGGCAGCCACAGTAAAGCAAATTTTATGAGTAATATTTTCCAGAAATGGGATGCCAAAAATTTAATTAGTCTCTGACAATGCACCAGAATGCTGTGATGAAACTGTGTTTGTGGTTAAAACAAACTGGATGCCTTCCTTATAAAGCATTACCATACTAACTGCAATCAAATATAATTGCAGAAAGAATGTTGCAGACTGTGAAAATGGGATTGAAGGTATTTTTTCTCAAGCAGAGACACCATAGATAGTTACTATCAAGACTTTTACTGAGTTATAGAACTATTCTAGATATTGGTAGAATGCAAAGTTCCTCTGCATTGATAAAGCAAATTAGATTGCTTGTTCTATAATGCCCTATTCAATAAATGAGAAAAGGCAGTACAAAAAAGACAGAGTCAAGTTCTGAAAAAGCTAATTTTATTACATAAAATTTCTTGGCTCATTCTATTCAAATAAGACCTAGAAGTAACACTGAAGAAGTAGAGATAGAAGAGGAGATGGAACCTGAAAGGGAGGAAAAAATGAGTGCTTCTGATGGAGAAAACAAACATAGTAGTAAATAAACTATGGAGGATAATTTGCATGAATCAGACATGGAGTTGGAAGATCAGAATGAAGATGAGTCCATATACACACCTCAAGACAGACATAAGATCTTGTACTTTTGTTTGGAGAAGTCACAGATCAAAGAACATAAAACCTTGTTTCCAGGAGGTGTAGTGACATGGGAAAAATGCACTTGCCCTATTTTGCATAGAATCCAGTGGCTACTAAATAAGTCAGGTTGTCACTTAGTAAGAGGAGGACTTCTACATCACAGGCTAGAAGACACATTCACATCATATCAAATTGTTTTTTAAAAAGTAAATAAACTGGTCTCTTTGGTGTTGTATATATTTTTCAATTGTCAGTACAAATTATCCTCACTCATAGTGTTATGTATGGTTACCTGCATAAACACAATGGAATAATTGAATAATTTAGATAATTCAAAACTTACGATAATGGTATTGGAGAGTCACCACTTCGGTTAGTATAATTAACAATAGCATTGAAAGATTGGTTAAACCACTGCCAAAATATGACAGCCATTGGAGTTCTGAAAATAAATAAATGAGGAGTTAATTACATTTACCTGCATGTGAGATCAGTATATAAATGCATCAGCACATATCTAAACTAAACCAAACAATTTCTGTGCATGTCAGTCAGTTAAGTGCCATATGTGAAACACACTTGGGCGATCATGTCTCGAAAGAGACATGACTGACTGGGCAGAAGAATCCTGCAGTAGGTTGCCATTGCTTTCTGCAATAGACTGGTTGCCAACCAAGGCTATAGAACCCAATCTGTCCTGTTAATTTAACCCATAACTGGAAGGGAGAGACGAATTGATACCTTTCCCCGAGGGTATTTGCACGTAAGTGAATGCAATGAATTAAACTGGAATTCAAATTCGGCTCCCCGATTTCTCGTTCCGAGCCGATATCCACTGTGCATGTACAGTGAGGAAAATCACATTTATTACCTATCTACAAAACCAGTTTATTACATTATTTATGTATAGTAAATATTTAACCTCAAACTTAAAGTACATATGAACAAAAATTTCAACAGATACATTTATAAAAAATTATGAAATATATTATTAAAAAAAGGTTGAAGCAACAAAGTAAATACTAATGTAAAACAGAAGTAAAATAATATTGCAAGAAAATGTAAAATCATTGGTTTGATATGCAAGTGCAAATAATATATTTTGACAATGAACTGCTATCAATGAAAGATTTCCAGCCATGCTCTAAGCAGAATTGTAAGAATGGCAAACAATCAGCCAAGGATTACTCAAAGAGTTGGTAAAAGATCTGAACATCAAGGACAACAGTTACAACTCAAGTTGTCAGCAGCAGCAGCCTGTGTGTATGGTTTATGAATTTAATAAAAAGATTATGAGCATGAAAAGTACCACTTCTAAATAAATCACATGGAGGTATATCTGATTTTTGCTAAAGAGCATTTATATAAATCAAATACATACTAGAATATTCTTTGTTCTGATGAGACCAAGAGAGATTTATTTGGCCTCAATTCATATTGTCAGTTTTAGGGAAAAAAAAGATAAATGAATGAAAAATTCAAGAGCAAACACTGAGAAACCTGAAAATGTCAATGTAATCATAAAGACAGAGCCATATATGAATATATATTAACCAAAATGTTCCTTACATCATTCAAGGTTTTAATAGTGAAGTGCAACTGTCTGTTTCAGCAAAAGGAATGCTTCTGATCAAAATTTAAATACAACATTCTCTAGGTACACCAAGAGCATATCTCTTTCTGCAGATTCTCAGAAGCATTTTTATAAATAGAAAAAAATTGCTTTCTATCAGAAAACAAAAAGATGCTATGAACTGAAATTTCAAACTGCAAAAGAAGCAATGAAAAATAAAATGCTCTTACTTATAGAAAGTCATCATACATCCTGTAATAGTCATATTCATTGGTACTTGAGCAGACATTCGTCCAATCAAAAACATCTTCTCTTTAGTATCTGGATGGTATGCAGAGTCGTAAAGGTGCTTTGCCTTCCAAATGTCATCTTCCCTCAAATGAGGAAATTTTTCCCCTTTCCTATTTGAAAATAACCAACAATTGTTATAAATACTAAAAAAATAGTTTTAAAATTAATACTAAAGATTGTTCAATAATTAACATTACAAAACTTTTTGACTATCTTTATTAAATAAAACAAATAGTAAATATTTTATAAAGTTGAAATAAAAACTAAAAGTCCATAAAC